>CM062813.1:289883190-290483190 GCA_031772625.1 Pinus tabuliformis
AGTATGATCGGGATTACAAAAAGGACCTATAACAACTTTTCGGCTCTTGAAAATGAAGTTGAATGTTCTATTTGCAATAACTTTGGTCATGAAGATTCTGAATACAGGAGTAGGTTTCAGTAGACAAAGGAAAAGCCTCAAGCACCAGAACATGGAGAATAAAGGAACCACAAATAGAAAGATGTGGGATAGAATTTTATGCAGAAGGACAAGAAAATCTATGGTACATTGACAGTGGATGTTTGAAACATATGACAGGTGATAAAGAAAAACTTGAATCATATTCTGCTTTAGAAAAGGGAAAGAAAGTTTCTTTTGGAAATGATACTCCTGCAACTATAAAAGGAAAAGGCACTGCTCAGTTAAAAGAAAAGGTCAAAGCTGGAAACTTTTTGTATGTTGATGGATTGAAGCATAATCTTCTAAGTGTCAGCCAGATGTGTGATCAAGGAACCGAGGTGATATTTAGATCAAACGGATGTCGTGTTCGTGATCTTGATACAGGTGAAACAGTGATCAAAGGTAGAAGAACTCCAAATAATCTATACATATTTGAAGAAGGACAACAACAATGCTATTTGAGCAAGGATGATGAACACTGGTTATGGCACCGGAGGTTGGGGCATCTAAGCTTTTCACAAATAAGGAAAACATGCAAATATCAGGCTGTTCGTGGTCTTCCAGATATAAAAATTCCAGACAACACCATATGCAAATCATGTCAGTTTGGAAAGCAAACCAGAACTAACTTTCCAGAGAAGGAAGGATCAGCTAGCATGCCTCTTGAGCTAGTCCATACAGATGTATGTGGTCCATTTAGGAAAAGGACACCTCGAGGAGAAGAATACTTGATATTATTCATTGACGATTTCTCCAGGTTTGTTTGGTTAGGACTTATGAAGCACAAAGATGAAGCATTCGAGAAATTCAAATCTTTCAAAGCCTTGGTTGAAAATGAATAAGGTTACATAATTAAGTGCCTCAGGTCTGACAGAGGTGGGGAGTTTACCTCAAATGAATTTTTCGATTTCTGTGAAGAACATGGGATAAGAAGAGAATTCTCTACAGCTAGAACTCCTCAGCAAAATGGAGTGGTGGAAAGGATGAACAGAACAATCCAACAAATGGCTCGTGCTATGCTGGATGAGTCTGGAACTCCCGCAACTTTCTGGGGTGAAGTCGCATATGCTGTGGTTGTTATTCTCAACAAAACAAATGTCCGAGTGAACAACACTCAAACTCCTCATGAGCTCTGGTATGGTGAGACTCCTTCGGTAAAGCACTTCAAAATCTTTGGGAGCAAATGCTATATTAAGAATACTGATGAGAAACTTGGAAAACTTGAACCTAGAGCAGATGAAGGCATTCTTCTTGGTTATTCTCCACACAGCAAAGCATATAAGTGCTACAATAAAAGACTTGGAAGAATTGTTGACAACATTGATGTAGTGGTTGATGAAAAGGGATACATTCCTAGGCAAGTAAATCATGAAAATATCGAAGAAGATGAAGACTACCCTCAAAGACAGAATGATGAAGAAGAAGAACCTCAAGAAGCACCAGAGGAACAGATAAGGATAGAAGAGAAGACTCCATCCCGGTACGTTCAGAAGAATCATCCAGAATCTCAGATTTTGGGGCAGAAAGAAGCAGGTGTACAAACAAGAAGAACAATTGCAGAAGCTTCAAGCTATTTGGCATTACTCTCCTCCACTGAACCACAAAATATAAAAGAAGCATGCAAAGATGAATGTTGGGTCAAAGCAATGGATGAAGAACTTGAGCAGATCGAAAAGAAAAACACTTGGGAGTTGGTTCCTAGACCAAAGGATAAGAATGTTATAGGGACAAAATGAGTCTTCAAAAATAAGTTGAATGAAAATGGGGAAGTAATTAGAAACAAGGCAAGACTTGTTTGTAAAGGGTATGCGCAGCAAGAAGGAATAGATTTTGAGGAAACTTTTGCTCCTGTTGCAAGACTTGAGGCCATCCGAATGTTCCTTGCTCTCTCATGCTTTCAAAAGTTCAAAGTATTTCAAATGGACGTGAAATCAGCCTTTCTGAATGGAGACTTAGAAGAAGAAGTATACATTGAGCAGCCAGATGGTTTCATTCTTGGAAATGATCCAAATCTTGTATGTAGACTGAAAAAGGCTCTCTATGGTCTTAAACAAGCTCCAAGGGCTTGGTACTATCGTTTGGACAAATATCTTCATCAACAAGGTTTTTCAAAAGGATCAGCAGATAGAAATCTTTATATAAAAATTGAAAATGACAAATTGCTGATACTTGTTGTGTATGTAGATGACATTATCTTTGGCAACAATGAAGAATCTATGAGTCAAAGCTTTGCCTTGGTGATGCAGAAAGAATTCGAAATGTCCTTGCTTGGGGAATTGACATATTTTCTTGGCCTGTAAATCCAACAAAAGGAAGGAGGGATCTTCTTGTCTCAAACCAAGTATCTCAAGCAGATTTTGAAGAAATATGGCATGGAAGATGCAAAACCAGTATGTACACCCATGGTCACAGGATGTAGCCTCAGTGCAAATGATGAATCAACAGCAGTACATCAACCAACCTACAGATCTATGATTGGAAGTCTACTTTATTTGACAGGTACCCGACCAAACATCATGCATGCAGTGGGAATAGTTGGAAGATTTCAGGCAAATCCAAAGGAAACTCATCTTCAGGCAGTAAAGAGAATCTTCAAATATCTTCAAGGGACTCGAAATTATGGCTTATGGTATCCTAGAGATACAGATCTCACACTTCATGCTTATACTGGTGCAGATTGGGCCGGAAGCGTGGATGATAGGAAGAGCACAAGTGGTGGTGCATTCTTTATGGGTTCCATATTAGTATCTTGGTTCAGCAAGAAACAGAGTTCGATTGCCTTGTCTACAGCTGAAGCAGAATATGTTACTGCTACATCTTGCTGCACTCAAATCCTTTGGATGATGCAGACCTTGCAGGATTTTCAAATCACTTGTACACCACCCATCTCCATCTTATGTGATAATACAAGTGCAATCAGCATTTCAAAGAACCCAGTCATGCATTCAAAAACCAAGCACATACCAATCAAGTATCACTTTCTCTGGGAACAAATGCTTGAACAAAAGGTCAAGTTGGAGTATGTTCCTTCTAAGGAATAGGTTGCTGATATACTCACCAAACCATTGCCTAGGGAGACCTTTGAATACCTCAGGCAAAAGCTGGGGGTTGTTGATGCATCATCTTGTTGTTGAATCTCTTCTGATTGTTGGTTGTACGCAAGGTTCATCTGAAGTATATGCGTACATGTGCTGGGTTGCGGATTGGTCAAAGATCGAATGGCACAGGTTCAGGGTTGCGGATTGGTCAAAGATCGAATGGCACAGGTTCAGGGGGAGCATATCATGCATTGTTGGCATTATGGAGGAAATACAAAAGGAGATCATGGATGCTGGTCTCAATATTGTTGCAATACGTCTCTATCTCTTTCATGGTCATTTATGGTGTTTGATGGATTATGGTTCTTCTTTGCAGATCTGGTTTATAGTCAGGGGGAGCATGTTCTTAGGGGGAGCATAACCCTTTGCCCTTGATGTCAAAGGGGGAGAGTGATTGGTTGTTGTTGCCATCAAGTCCAAAGGGGAAATTTTTGGCATTATGATACATATGTTGTACTTGATGGAAACCCACTCATCTCAGATGATAAATTATAGTGCAGCAAAGTTCACGCACTTTCATGAAGATAAAAGTTTCTTTCATGTAGAGAAAAGTTCACGCACTTTTATGCAGAGAAAAGTTCACGCACTTTTATGAAGAGAAAAGTTTATTTCATGGAGAGAAAATTTCATGCACTTTTATGCAGAGAAAAGTTTATTTCATGTAGAGAAAAAGTTCACGCACTTTTATGCAGAGAAAAGTTTATTTCATGTAGAGAAAAGTTCACGCACTTTTATGCAGAGAAAAGTTTATTTCATGTAGAGAAACGTTGACGCACTTTTATGAAGAGAAAAGTTTATTTCATGGAGAGAAAAGTTCACGCACTTTTATGCAGAGAAAAGTTTATTTCATGTAGAGAAAAAGTTCACGCACTTTCATGCAGAGAAAAGTTCCTTTCATGAAGAGAAAATTTCACGCACTTTCATGGTTGGCTCATGGTATTAGTCCGACAGTTTTTGATCCTATGGTTTTGGCCCGTGGTATTGCATCCAAAAGTGTTGATCTCACGCACTTTCATGGTTGGTTCATGGTATTAGTTCGACAGTTTTTGATCCTATGGTTTTGGCCCGTGGTATTGCATCCAAAAGTGTTGATCTCACACACTTTCATGGTTGGTTCATGGTATTAGTCCAACAGTTTTTTTGATACTATGGTTTTGGACCATGGTATTTTGGAAGGCCTAAGACTGTAAAAGAGGAAGGAGATCATTTGGCAAAGCATCATCAAATGAATTGAATATATAATAAGTGCTAGATCTGAAATATTTGTGATTGGGTTATGGTGCAGATCTGGATCTGAATGAAGGAGGAACCTTAACGCATAAAGAAGGATAAGTTCTATTGATGGGTCATAATATTTATGCTTGAATAATAGTATCTTTGCATGATTTTGATCTGTTATATGAGGCGCATGCTTGATCTATAAATCTGACAATCTGGGTTAATTAGTGTCTGAAAATTTGAAAGAAGGAATTATCCTTTATAGATCTGCACGAAGGTTTCAGGTTGTTGAAGTAGCATATATCTTTAAATTATGATCTAGCTGCCTCGGTCTATTGCTGCAGTATTTTGGGTTCAGAATTTGGTGTGTGGTTACTGTTACTGTGTTCTGGGTACAACTGTCAGAGAAGTGTTTACTTGATTCAGTACTAATTGGGAAAAGGAGATTGTTTGATGCAGATATACTTGATGATTGATTGATGTTCATGGATCCAGTCTGAAAATTTATGAAACGTGGTCCCTAGAAGAAAGAGAAGGTTGTAGCCTTCAGTAGGCCAACACCTACGTACTAGTATCTTGGCTAGTACAAGAGCTAAGAGGGTTGTAGCTCTCTGCAGGTTGTAGCCTGCGTACTGCTAAAGGACTACACCAGTACAAAATCATTGTAAAAGGAGTTTCTTATTAAAATAAGATAGAGACATATTGCAGCAGGTGGTTTTCACCCACATTGGGTTTCCACCTTATATCTGGTGTTCTTTTGTGTGACTATTTGCTTTTCTTGTTCCTTCTCATTATTTTATGATACTGACATACAAAGTAATGATCAATATTTGAAGAATTATTCAAAGTATAAATAAGGAAGATATATTGAAAAGAATTTGATAATACTGATTCACCCCCCCTCTCAGTATTATTTCCAACAATTGGTATCAGAGCAGGTCCTTCTGAAGAAGCTTGATCGCTTGAAGGAAGATCTAACATCATGAGCAACTACGAGAGGGAAGCATCAATGAGGCCACCAATTTTTGATGGGACAAACTTCGTATATTGGAAGGTAAGAGTTACTGCCTATCTTCAATCTTTGGGTACAGAAGTATTGGACATTATAGAAACAGGGTATACTTTTCCATCAGCTACTCCTACAGATTCAGTTGAGAAGAAGAAATATGAAACAAATGCAAAGGCGGTTAATATTCTTCTAGGATGTCTATCTCAATCTGAATTCGTGAAGGTTATGTAATATAAGTCCGCAAAAGAAATATGGGACAAGATTGTTTTGAGCTACGAAGGAGATGAACAGGTAAAACGTGCAAAACTTCAAACCCTCAAGATTCAGTATGAGAATCTCAGAATGTATAATGATGAAAGTGTGGCTAACTATTTCCTTCGGGTAGATGAGATTGTTAATTGTATGAAAAACTTGGGTAAAGAAATAAAAGAGGCTGTTGTGGTTGAAAAAGCCCTAAGATCATTGTCCCCCAAGTTTGAATCTAAAGTATCTGCAATAGAAGAAAAGGAAAATCTACGAACTCTTACTATGTCTCAGCTACACGGAATTCTAACTGCTTATGAAATGAGAAAAGGAGGTCCATCAGACAGGAGAGAAGCTGCTTTTAAGGCTTCAGGCAAAGGAGACTACTATGAATCAAGTCACGTTCCAGAAGAAGAAGAAGAATCAAATTTTGTCAGAAATCTTCAACGGGGTACTGGAAGGTTCAGAGGTAAGCTACCTTTTAAATGTTTTGCTTGTGGAAGAGTAGGTCATTATGCTGCCAAATGTCCTCATAAGGATAAGATTGACAAAGGAAAGGAACCTGCTAGATGGAACAAGAAACATAATGCAAATAAGAAAAGCTACTACACTCATGAAGACAGTGATGGTCTATCAAATAGTGATAAAGATGAACGAGGTAATGACTATAAACTTTTAATGGCATTTGAAGATGACGATTACATGGATGCTATAGATGTGGATAGTTTTTATGATGAGATTTCTAGACTTAAGACATGTATAGAAGAAAAGAATATGATCAATGATACTCTACAATTTCAAATTGATGAAAAAGAAAAATATCTTGAAAAGTTAGAAGGTGAAATTGTTGGCCTTAGAAAAGAAATTGAGAAAACAAAGGCTATTAATCTTAAGTTTGTCAAAGGATCTGAAACTCTGGATGAGATCATCAATGTACAACGTTCTCCGCTAAACAAGACAGGTATGGGGTATAATGGAGAAACATCTCAAGCATCCACCTCAAAGAGTTATCTTGATGCAGCAAGAAGGAATGAGCAAAAGCACAATGGAGATCACCAGGTAAAGCAAGGACGAATTACATCAAGAACGAACAAAGACTATCAGGTAAACCAGGGGCAATCTGTCTTAAGGATGAACAAAAGCTACAACTAGCCACAGGTAAAATCTTCTCAATTTGCTTCAAGAATGGATGACAATAGAAATTACAATCATTTGGCCGGTAGATTTGATAATCGCAGAAGTTTCTTCAATGGGCAATGTTTCTCTTGCCATAACTTTGGTCACAAAGCAACTCAATGTGTTGCATATAAAACATTCATGACTAGAGAAGCTCAAAAACAAAGAAATATGATCGGGATTACAAAAAGGACCTATAACAACTTTTCGGCTCTTGAAAATGAAGTTGAATGTTCTATTTGCAATAACTTTGGTCATGAAGATTCTGAATGCAGGAGCAGGTTTTAGTAGACAAAGGAACAAGCCTCAAGCACCAGAACATGGAGAATAAAGGGAGCACAAACAGAAAGATGTGGGATATCATTTTATGCAGAAGGACAAGAAAATCTATGGTACATTGACAGTGGATGTTCGAAACATATGACAGGTGATAAAGAAAAACTTGAATCATATTCTGCTTTAGAAAAGGGAAAGAAAGTTTCTTTTGGAAATGATACTCCTGCAGCTATAAAAGGAAAAGGCACTGCTCAGTTAAAAGAAAAGGTCAAAGCTGGAAATGTTTTGTATGTTGATGGATTGAAGCATAATCTTCTAAGTGTCAGCCAGATGTGTGATCAAGGAACCGAGGTGATATTTAGATCAAACGGATGTCGTGTTCGTGATCTTGATACAGGTGAAACAATGATCAAAGGTAGAAGAACTCCAAATAATATATACATATTTGAAGAAGGACAACAACAATGCTATTTGAGCAAGGATGATGAACACTGGTTATGGCACCGGAGGTTGGGGCATCTAAGCTTTTCACAAATAAGGAAAGCATGCAAATATCAGGCTATTCGTGGTCTTCCAGATATCAAAATTCCAGACAACACCATATGCAAATCATGTCAGTTTGGAAAGAAAACCAGAACTAACTTTCCAGAGAAGGAAGGATCAACTAGCATGCCTCTTGAGCTAGTCCATACAGATGCATGTGGTCCATTTAGGAAAAGGACACCTCGAGGAGAAGAATACTTGATATTATTCATTGATGATTTCTCCAGGTTTATTTGGTTAGGACTTATGAAGCACAAAGACGAAGCATTCGAGAAATTCAAATCCTTCAAAGCCTTGGTTGAAAATGAATCAGGTTACATAATTAAGTGCCTCAGGTCTGACAGAGGTGGGGAGTTTACCTCAAATGAATTTTTCGATTTCTGTGAAGAACATGGGATAAGAAGAGAATTCTCTACAGCTAGAACTCCTCATCAAAATGGAGTGGTGGAAAGGATGAACAGAACAGTCCAACAAATGGCTCGTGCTATGCTGGATGAGTCTGGAACTCCCGCAACTTTATGGGGTGAAGCCGCATATGCTACGGTTGTTATTCTCAACAAAACAAATGTCCGAGTGAACAGCACTCAAACTCCTCATGAGCTCTGGTATGGTGAGACTCCTTCGGTAAAGCACTTCAAAATCTTTGGGAGCAAATGCTATATTAAGAATACTGATGAGCAACTTGGCAAACTTGAACCTAGAGCAGATGAAGGCATTCTTCTTGGTTATTCTCCACACAACAAAGCATATAAGTGCTACAATAAAAGACTTGGAATAATTTTTGACAGCATTGATGTAGTGGTTGATGAAAAGGGATACATTCTTAGGCAAGTAAATCATGAAAATATCGAAGAAGATGAAGACTACCCTCAAAGACAGAATGATGAAGAAGAAGAACCTCAAGAAGCACCAGAGGAACAGATAAGGATAGAAGAGAAGACTCCATCCCGGTACGTTCAGAAGAATCATCCAGAATCTCAGATTTTGGGGCAAAAAGAAGCAGGTGTACAAACAAGAAGAACAATTGCAGAAGCTTCAAGCTATTTGGCATTACTCTCCTCCACTAAACCACAAAATGTAAAAGAAGCATGCAAAGATGAATGTTGGGTCAAAGCAATGGATGAAGAACTTGAGCAGATCGAAAAGAACAACACTTGGGAGTTGGTTCCTAGACCAAAGGATAAGAATGTTATAGGGACAAAATGGGTCTTCAAAAATAAGTTGAATGAAAATGGGGAAGTAATTAGAAACAAGGCAAGACTTGTTTGTAAAGGGTATGCGCAGTAAGAAGGAATAGATTTTGAGGAAACTTTTGCTCCTGTTGCAAGACTTGAGGCCATCCGAATGTTCCTTTCTCTCTCAAGCTTTCAAAAGTTCAAAGTATTTAAAATGGACATGAAATCAGCCTTTTTGAATGGAGACTTAGAAGAAGAAGTATACATTGAGCAGCCAGATGGTTTCATTCTTGGAAATGATCCAAATCTTGTATGCAGACTGAAAAAGGATCTCTATGGTCTTAAACAAGCTCCAAGGGCTTGGTACTATCGTTTGGACAAATATCTTCATCAACAAGGTTTTTCAAAAGGATCAGCAGATAGCAATCTTTATATAAAAATTGAAAATGACAAATTGCTGATACTTGTTGTGTATGTAGATGACATTATCTTTGGCAACAATGAAGAATCTATGAGTCAAAGCTTTGCCTTGGTGATGCAGAAAGAATTCCAAATGTCCTTGCTTGGAGAATTGACATATTTTCTTGGCCTGCAAATCCAACAAAAGGAAGGAGGGATCTTCTTGTCTCAAACCAAGTATCTCAAGCAGATTTTGAAGAAATATGGGATGGAAGATGCAAAACCAGTATGTACACCCATGGTCACAGGATGTAGCCTCAGTGAAAATGATGAATCAGCAGCAGTACATCAACCAACCTACAGACCTATGATTGGAAGTCTACTTTATTTGACAGGTACCCGACCAGACATCATGCATGCAGTGGGAATAGTTGGAAGATTTCAGGCAAATCCAAAGGAAACTCATCTTCAGGCAGTAAAGAGAATCTTCAAATATCTTCAAGGGACTCAAAATTATGGCTTATGGTATCCTAGAAATACAGATATCACACTTCATGCTTATACTGATGCAGATTGGGTCGGAAGCGTGGATGACACTAAGAGCACAAGTGGTGGTGCATTCTTTATGGATTCCAGATTAGTATCTTGGTTCAGCAAGAAACAGAGTTCGATTGCCTTGTCTACAGCTGAAGCAGAATATGTTGCTGCTGCATCTTGCTGCACTCAACTCCTTTGGATGATGCAGACCTTGCAGGATTTTCAAATCACTTGTACACCACCCATCTCCATCTTATGTGATAATACAAGTGCAATCAGCATTTCAAAGAACCCAGTCATGCATTCAAAACCCAAGCACATACCAATCAAGTATCACTTTCTCCGGGAACAAGTGCTTGAACAAAAGGTCAAGTTGGAGTATGTTCCTTCTAAGGAACAGGTTGCTGATATACTCACCAAACCATTGCCTAGGGAGACCTTTGAATACCTCAGGCAAAAGCTGGGGGTTGTTGATGCATCATCTTGTTGTTGAATCTCTTCTGATTGTTGGTTGTACGCAAGGTTCATCTGAAGTATATGCGTACATGTGCTGGGTTGCGGATTGGTCAAAGATCAAATGGCGCAGGTTCATGGGGAGCATATCATGCATTGTTGGCAATATGGAGGAAGTACAGAAGGAGATCATGGATGCTGGTATGAATATTGTTGCAATACGTCTCTATCTCTTTCTTGGTCATTTATGGTGTTTGATGGATTATGGTTCTTCTTTGCAAATCTGGTTTATAGTCAGGGGGAACATGTTCTTAGGGGGAGCATAACCCTTTTCCCTTGATGTCAAAGGGGGAGAGTGATTGGTTGTTGTTGCCATCAAGTCCAAAGGGGGAGATTGTTCGCATTATGATACATATGTTGTACTTGATGGCAACCCACTCATCTCAGATGATAAATTATAGTGCAGTAAAGTTCACGCACTTTCATGAAGATAAAAGTTTCTTTCATGTAGAGAAACGTTCACACACTTTTATGCAGAGAAAAGTTTATTTCATGTAGAGAAAATTTCACGCACTTTTATGAAGAGAAAAGTTTATTTCATGGAGAGAAAAGTTCACGCACTTTTATGCAGAGAAAAGTTTATTTCATGTAGAGAAAAAGTTCACGCACTTTTATGAAGAGAAAATTTTATTTCATGTAGATAAAAGTTCACGCACTTTTATGTAGAGAAACGTTTATTTCATTTAGAGAAAAGTTCATGCACTTTTATGAAGAGAAAAGTTTATTTCATGGAGAGAAAAGTTCACGCACTTTTATGCAGAGAAAAGTTTATTTCATGTAGAGAAAAAGTTCACGCACTTTCATGCAGAGAAAAGTTCCTTTCATGAAGAGAAAATTTCACACACTTTCATGGTTGGCTCATGGTATTAGTCCGACAGTTTTTGATCCTATGGTTTTGGCCCGTGGTATTGCATCCAAAAGTGTTGATCTCACGCACTTTCATGGTTGGTTCATGGTATTAGTTCGACAGTTTTTGATCCTATTGTTTTGGCCGGTGGTATTGCATCCAAAAGTGTTGATCTCACGCACTTTCATGGTTGGTTCATGGTATTAGTCCAACAGTTTTTTTGATCCTATGGTTTTGGACCGTGGTATTGTGGAAGGCCTAAGACTATAAAAGAGGAAGGAGATCATTTGGCAAAGCATCATCGAATGAATTGAATATCTAATAAGTGCTAGATCTAAAATATTTGTGATTGGGTTATGGTGCAGATCTGGATCTGAATGAAGGAGGAACCTTAGCGCATAAAGAAGGATAAGTTCTATTGATGGGTCATAATCTTTATGCTTGAATAATAGTATCTTTGCATGATTTTGATCTGTTATATGAGGCGCATGCTTGATCTATAAATCTGACAATCTGGGTTAATTAGTGTCTGAAAATTTGAAAGAAGGAATTATCCTTTATAGATCTGCACGCAGGTTTCAGGTTGTTGAAGTAGCGTATATCTTTAAATTATGATCTAGCTGCCTCGGTCTATTGCTGCAGTATTTTGGGTTCAGAATTTGGTGTGTGGTTACTGTTACTGTGTTCTGGGTACAACTGTCAGAGAAGTGTTTACTTGATTCAGTACTAATTGGGAAAAGGAGATTGTTTGATGCAGATATACTTGATGATTGATTGATGTTCATGGATCCATTCTGAAAATTTATGAAACGTGGTCCCTGGAAGAAAGAGAAGGTCGTAGCCTTCAGTAGGCCGGCACCTACGTACTAGTATCTTGGCTAGTACAAGAGCTAAGAGGGTTGTAGCTCTCTGCAGGTTGTAGCCTGTGTACTGGTAAAGGACTGCACCAGTACAAAATCATTGTAAAAGGAGTTTCTTATTAAAAGAAGATAGAGACATATTGCAGCAGGTGGTTTTCACCCACATTGGGTTTCCACCTTATATCTGGTGTTCTTTTGTGTGACTATTTGCTTTTCTTGTTCCTGCTCATTATTTTATGATACTGACATACAAAGTAATGATCAATATTTGAAGAATTATTCAAAGTATAAATAAGGAAGATATATTGAAAAGAATTTGATAATACTGATGCACCCCCCTCTCAGTATTATTTCCAACAAATCATTGCTGACTAGTACCTCTTTATTTTTGACAAGCTTGAGGAGGATAACATATGCTTGGTCTATAATTTTCCCTTCGGGCAAACCTGTCACTTTGTGTTTAGCGAGCCTAGCGTCAGTGAGACTCGTTCTTATCTGGGTGGACAAGTTTATCGCTATTGTTTTAAAGAGTTTAATGACAAAGATAACTCGGTCCTTCTCTTGTTTAGAGAGTCTGAAAACAGACGAAAAGGAGATTCCAACAATCTTTTTTCATGGCATAATCCCTTAAGTCCAAAAAGGTGTAAAATAATAGGAAAGGGATGACTTTTCGATAGTTTTAATGAGCTGACAAAGACAAGCGCTCGATCTTTTTGTTTAATAATCCCTCAAGTCCAAAAAGATTAAAATATATAAGAGGGACAACGTTCCCATTACTTTAACGAGTTGGGAAGGCTAATAGCTCGACGATATTTTTATATTTAACGAGTCTAAAAAGAGTTTAAAATAGGCTCGTTTTTTAGGAACGAGTGATGTTTCTGGGTAGCAGCTGGTTCCAGGTAAGTTTAGAACTTCTCAAAACATGGCAGTGTGAAGAGGGTGGCAATCAGAATCACTCGTCACAGATGTTCCTCCAAAGGGTAAACAATCAAGTGGAAGCATATGGTCGCCCAAATGAAATGGAGGTGACAGAAGGAACACAACCAAAGTTCAAAAGGGCAGATAGCAAAGCAATCACAAAAGGTTATTTACCAGAGGTGGGTTTATTTTTTAATGAGGTTGAACCTTGTGCCAACATGTGCTCAGTGCAGGTTGACTTTTTAACGAGCTTTAACCTTGTGGGAACATTGCTCTTACCAGTCTTTTGATAATTTCTCTTGGTAGATTTATTTTTTAATGGGTTTGATCACTACTATAACATGTGCTCATGACCTTTTTATGTAAGCTAGAAACGACCGAGCTACGAGGTTAAATGGTTAAGAACCTACAAACTAAGAAAATCAAGGGTCGTTTTTCAATTGCATGCCCCCAGGTCTTTTAGTAAAAGGAGAGTTTCCAGGTTATCAAAGTCCTTGCGGTTAGGTAGGATGATTTCTGTTAGGAGACAAAAAACTCTTCCTTTGCGATGTCCATCGAAATAGACAAAGGTGATTGTTGTGAGCTTCCAATCACATAACGTATGAATGCTGTGAGCTTCCATTCACAATCGTACAAAGGAAATAATCATGTCAGACTGATCACATAACCTATACAGGAATGTTATTTGGTCCAAGTATTATAACCTTTCAAGAAAATGTCTCTTCTCCTCTAGGTTCGCCTGCCGAGGCAGACTAGGGTGCATGCCCCATAATCTTCATCACACTCACCAAAATACTTGTGGTAATTAGGTGGATGGGATGAAGATGGAAGAGACATTGTTGATGCGAAGAGGCCATTTAGGGATGATGGTTGATTTATAGCTGTGTTTGAACCAGGAAATGAAAGCTGGTCGACAAGCTGTACCAGTCTGCCTTCATGTGGAAAACACATCACTCGAAAGAATGTGGAGACAATGGCTTCCATGATATATATGTAATCACGTCCAAGGAGTATATTGTAATCTAATGGACCTTGGACTACCATCATGTTCAAATGAACGATTTTCTTTCTCAAAGTTATAGGCAACTTTGGAAGGATCCCTAATGGTCGACTGGTTCCTTTGTTGAAGCCCAACAAATTTTGTTTTTCAGGAAAAAGTGATGGCGAACCAAGTGCTTTCCAAGCAGTTGAGGAAAGGATACTCATCGAAGCCCCTTAATATATGATTGTACCAGACACGATCATTTTGTAAACCTGTACTATGATTTGGAATGGTACATTAGATGGAAGGCGAGGTTGCTAGTTGATTCCAGTCAAAGAAAACAACCAGACTGCTCGGAGGAGGTACCTGATAAATGTCCGGATAAGTTTCATGAACTGGGGGGTCTCGTCCTATGGTGAAGGAATGGGTGGATTTTCCCCAAGTTAATTAGACTCTATATCGACAAAAATAATTTGAACGGTGTCGTTCTCATCCTCTTTGGAAATTATATCATCTGAAGGTGGATTTTCTGAAGGCAAGACTGGGTCAACTGCCATCTCGACCAGTTTACTTTGATCCGGTATGCATTCAGAAGGTTCACTTTCAATGATAGGTGGTTTGATCGACAATTGAGTTATGTCAATCGGGTTTTCAACTAGAAAAGGACTTGGTAACATTTTCTTGTATCCAGGTGGAAGCTGCTGTGGTTAAGCAGGAAAGTTATCCAAAATTCTTTTGGCTTCATCTAGAAAAGGACAACGGTAAAGAGTGTGATCACCTTCACATAACCTACATGGAAATCTAACTTTTCCTTTCTGTCAATTGACTTCATTTTCACTAGTTGATGGTGCGCTGTCAACCTGACTGTCAGGGGTTGATGACACCGAATGGTGCAACCGGGGAGACCATTCTCTCAAGATCCACAGGATGCAAGGGCAATCTCGATGGTAATGGCTCTCCTTGCAAATTGCGCATGGAGTTTTTGGTTTGGAAACTTTAGTGTGTGGATTTTCACCAGATGATGCTTTGGTGTTCCCTTGTTTAGCCAGCTTCTTCTTCTTCTCCTTCCCTTTCTTTTTCCTCTCAATTACTTGGTTTTTATTATCACTAGTTTCACCAAGTGAAGAGGAAGAAGGGGAAGGAGAAACAAACGAAGTAGAAGGTGAAGGGGTAACTTCAGTATCATCTAGTTGCTGATTAGATTGTTGAGGAACTGCGGTGTTTTGAACGACAGAGGTTGAGAAAAGCCATACTGGCAGGCTGTTTGCGATTCCTGGAAGGGACAATGTAGCCATATATGGAGAACCAATATCTCCCCAAGAGGAGAAAGGACTAGGATTCCCTCCAAGGGGGGTTCCTTGATTGGTAGATTCCATTATCTCAACCTCAGATCAACGTAGGAACAAGGGTGTTATTTCGTTTAAAATAAATTTTAAAGACACTTGGACACAACTTGCTTTTTCAATTTTTAAGAGTCGAGAAAAAGCTAAAGGTGACTCTAGTCGCCTTCGATTTTTAATGAGCCTGAAGTGACAAGTGCTCAGATGGACCTTTTCTTTTAAGGAGTAGAAAAGGAATGAAAGTGACTGCTTTGGAAGTCTAGCTAGAGGGTTTACCAAATCGATCGTAAAACTGAAAAATACACCTTGGTGATAAATGATAGAGAAATTACGAAGGACTTATGTATGGCAGTCAATCTTCCCGAATGCTGTGTTTAGTGCATTACGATCGATAGTGTGGTAGACACAACTTCCTAAGGATAAAGGATGATAGCCTATTGTGGTCTCCCAATATATACACGACGGTATGGGGAGCACAAGTTCGTAGTGCTACTTGTCGTATCAAAGAGGAGGAATCACGCAACCTTTGATGAAAACGATAGTTACCAGGTTTTACGACGCCGGAACATGTCTCTAGCCTAGACTTCTAGATGTGTTGCATTAGATTCCAAAGCGTTTTTATGTTCATTGAGGTTTATTTTATGGTTGATCTTGCTTAGAATTTTTTCTTTCAAGGTTCACCACGTGATGTAGATGTGAAATTCCTAAATATGCAATCTAAAATGATAAACAATCATTTACGTTCTTTTAGCAATGAAAATCCTAGCTACAAAGGAAAGAAGATAACGATTTTTCTTTCAGCAGAGAGCATACAGCACACACTGAATGCACTTTCCTAAATAAAAAAAAGTAGTCAAAATGTAGGTGAACATGCATGTATTTGTTTTCCGCTTCCTTAATTTGTGAATGACAAAAAAATGCTAAGTACAGATCTGAACTGTTTTCTTTCAAAGCGACAGTACTAACAATTTTCTCTTTTCGAAACGAAAGGAAGACTAAGACAACACTCTTCGATTTCAAATTTAAAACTGTTTTCGACACTTGAAATACTAATAATTTAAAAATCAAGTACAATTGAAAAAGTACAATCAACTATCTAGAAGAGGAAGACTTTACGACACTCTTCTTTTGATTCAGAATGACAATTACGACATTTGCATCAAAAAACGACAGTTCGATTAGGCTAATTTCGACGAAGGAGGATTGAAAATGATCGAAAAATACACAAAAACATTTACAATTCCTAACTGATGGAGGCTGAAATAATGTGAAGGAAGATGGTTACAGCAAGAAGCTACTGATCATGAACAACAAAACTACTGAATAAAGCTGAAAACAAAGAGAAAAAAATCAAATTTTAGAGAAGAAAACACAGTTTACTCAATCATCGCACTTGCAACACAGGGAAATAGGGATACATCTCACCTGCAACACACGGGAGGTGCGATGCATCCAGGTTGCACAGTTACAAATAGTGCGATGGGCCAGGGAGACAAACTGAGCTTGGTTTTTGCTCAAAACTTGTAGCTAAGTTCAGTGATTTAGGCTGAGTAATGATGTACAGTAAACGCAAAGCATAAGGGTAGGATCTGATGAGGTTTTGAGCTACCACAAGGGCACTTAAGATGCTTTGTAAGTTAGATGTTCAATTCATAAACCAACCCAGAGATTGACTTAAGCGGCGTTTATCTACTTCGCAATTGCATAGAAAAGGCGTTTCGAAGGCTTGCTGGCTAACTTCAGGCTCCATCTGTAGTTTATAAAGAAAACAATAAACAAACAAAACAAACTATTCATTCCCTAGTGGAGTCGCCATTTTGTTTTAGGGAAAACTAGTGTTAATTCGAACTACTAGTCCCACTAAGATGGGTAGCTATCTTAGAAACAAACAATGAAAGCTTTTCAAGAGTTCCTTTAAGTGCGATAGATGGAAGAGAAGAATAGAGGACCAACTTGGATCCTTCGCTTTGATCCTAGCTTGATTTCTCGTTTCCTTGATAGAATTTGCCACTCCTCTCCTACTTGTCTCAATTCAAAGAGTACCTTTAGAGTCAAAGTAACAACAAACTATCAAAGCATCTCTATCTAAGACATCATAACCAATATGGAATCAGAAACACATTGACCATACAATTGCATTCATAAACAATAAGATTCAAAAATACAAGATCATATGGAGGAAAACTCAATGAACTTTATTAATAGTAATGTAAGAGAGGACTACAACCCAACTGTCTAATCCAGCATCATCCTCCCAGTTGTAGAAGCCCTCTTCACCTAATGAACAAGCAAATCACCCAACAATGCAATGTCTCTTCTCACCAAACCAACAACACTTCCTTACAAAATACAAAATTCCAGCCCCCAGATCTCTTAGATGAGTGATCCATATATAGATGTCTTGCAAGGGTGTGAGTCAGCTCTGTGTTTTTGATTAGTTTCATTCCACTGATAGTTCTTGGTTCCACTTGGAGATTTCATGATCTCTTACTCATCCCTGGGCGAATTCAGAGAGGCAAGTGTCATAGGAGAAGTTTCTGGAAGATTCCATGATCATCCACCTTGAAAACTGTCTCTGCCATTTGTCTATTCTTGCTCATCGCACCCCACAGAAGGCCATTTCAGTATGCATCGCACCTAGCCAGTTAGGCAATCAGTATGCATCGCACCCTGTCCATGGAGCAGCCTATATGGTCTTGTTTTGGCTAGTTCTAAGTAGTTTTTCAGGTGGAACTTATGGGAAGTGATGTAATCAGCTGACCATGATCCCTTAGGGTATGAAGCAACAATTTTAGGGACTTAAGGATTCCTTAGTTTATGGACATATGAGTTTGGGGTTGAAGTGCCCAAATATGTCTATAACACAAGGTAAGTATTTAAAATCGTTAAATACCTAGACTAAGATGCTCTTGTGTGAAAAGCGGGTTATGTAGCTACCTTGATTTTTGGGGCTATGCGACGTGGATGGACATTCAAAAAAAATGGGAAAATAGGCCTTGAATATAGCCCTCTAATTGAACCTCCTCTGAGTGACGTCGAGGAAGCAACATAGAAATCTCTATAGAGCGTTGTTTAGTTGATAAAGCAAGGGTTCCCGTGAATACCCCATCCACCCACACTGCCTCCATCTTCACCTCTGCCGCATACACCTTCGCCTACACCACCACCACCTCTACCACCATTCAATATGGCGAACTTAGTAAAGTTACCTATGTTCAAGGGCGTGGGAAATGAAGATCTAGACCAGGGCGTGGGAAATGAAGATCCAGACCAGTTTTGGTTCGTCGCGAAGGCTATATGGGAAGCTTAGGGTATCACGAATCATCAAATGAAGAAATTGATGTTTTTTAGTGCTTTGTAGGATCACACACAAACATTGTACATTAAGTATTGCACTGATAACCCGATGTCCAAACTGCGCTGAATAAGGAATATAGTAGACCTAAGTTTGAAGCACAATTAATTGTGGGATTCAAAGAGATCATGATGAAGCCTGGTGAGACACCCTAGGATCTGGATCAGAGATTGAAGTGTACGATCCATGAAGCTAACATGAATCTGACTGATGGGAAGCACCGCGAATGGTTTGTGGCTTTGCTCCTACCTTATTTAAGGGTTACTCTATCACAACAAAATATTGGGACCTAGGAGAAAGCCCTAGAAATTGCGATGAGATTGCATAAGACACCGATGAAATATGATAATATGGGCGCTTAATAGATTCATGCACAGTTGAAGAACCTTTTCCTAGAAATACAAAATTTGAAGAAAGATAGAACAACTTAGCCCGAGGTGCACAAAGAATTTTTGTGCCTAAAGTGCAAAAGCCAGGTGCATGACAAAGATCACTGTCCGTTTTTCACAGATTATGTTCCAACAAGGGGACCAATGCCTCTGAGGCCAGAAGCTCCAGTAGGGCCAAGTACAGGAACCGCGCTATGCCAGAAAACATGCAACAGACAATTGCCACTTTTTGCAGAAATTCGTACAAACACCGCAACAAATTTTCTACAACTTTTTTCAATCAGTGGGTCATGACGAGCGTAATCGTCGTAGCTATGAATTAATGATGGATAGAACACTTTCATATAGGGTGCAGGCAGAAACTTGGCCTTCGGACTAAGGTGCTGGGGGAGTGCGAGGCAAGTATTAGGGGTGCGGAGGAGGCCGAGGTGGAGGCGGACCTGGTAGAGGTCGAGGGCAAGTCATTTGTTACAACTGTGGGGGACCAGGACACTACGCGCGAGATTGTCCAAATATGACGCATCTGTCATGCCACTCTTGTACTAAGTTTGACCACGTGACAGAGGATTGACCGATATTGTTAGCTAAGATACGCGAAAAGGGGGCGCAACCTCAACAGTCGACTCAGAACCTGCAAATGATGAGGGCTGAGCCTCGCGAGGAAGATCCTAAGGTAAATATTGTGTTGTGGAGTGGAGCGACGACTGGTGAAGATAAGGGGAAATAACCTGAAGAAGGTGAGTGGGTCCAAAAAGCACCAGAAAGAAGAGACCGGGTTTGATCTAGAATGCACAAGAGAAACGTCTATGGAAGCGAAGAAAAGATTCGCTGAGGCCTCTACCTCAGGAAGCCAGGAGAAGCTGGCTGAAGAAATGGACCCGTCCATGATTACTACTTTCTTAGAAACATGTATGAAGCTGTTGCACGATCGCAAGGTTGTGAAGGGACTGCAGAAGTTGATCAATAGGTGTGTTTGGAATGAAAATGCTACTAACGGACCGCACATAGTCATAAATATTGGCAGGCATAAAGCGAGAACAGGGTGTGAGATGAGGTTTACTACGTAGATAGGAGAATATGAGATGGATCAAGTTATTCTAGATTTGGGGTCGGAAGTGAATGTTTGCCGAAGTAGGCATGGGAAAGAATGGGGAGAACTACGCTATAGTGGTCTTTGATTCAGTCAAGGATGGAAAATCAACAGAACATCATCCCCATGGGAAGGCTGCAAGGAGTAATGGTTGATATTGAGGGTGCGAACACACTATCATATTTTGAAGTAATCAAGATTGTGGATGATAACAATCCCTACCTTGCGCTCCTTGGGATCGATTGGGCCATTGACATGAATGGGGTAATCAATTTGAAGAAGTGGAAGATGATATTTGAGAAAAAATTTCTTCGCTTAGTGGTGCCCCTGGACCCTGCAGAAGGACTACGCTATACTGAATTGGTCTGTGATTACGAAAGTGATGATGATTTGGACTAGATTTACAATATAACGATGCGAGATCAGGATTGGGTGAATCTGACAGTAGATGGGTGTATTGCACGGGTCCGCGAAAGTTCCTGCACATCAGATTAAAACAAAGAATTGGAGCATTGGAAAAATCAACTGCATGAAGTATTTGCGCTGCACTATAATTTGATGACCAAATCATTGTGCTGTAATATGATGACCAAATCATTGCGTTGTGTATCGTCAAAGGTAATAAATCTGCCTTACTATGATGGTTTAACTGATGTTGATAAATTTTTGGATGCATTCGAGATAAGTACCAGAGAAGCATCGCTTTCGAGCCTTGGACAGGGTGCTGCGCGCTACGCCTGCGATATGGTGGGGCATACACAAGGATAGTTTTGATAATTGGCGCATATATAGAAAAATGATGAGAGTGTGGTTTGGTCACCCTCAAGTGCAGATAATAAAAAAATACTATGGGAGGAATGACCCGCGTGACCATTTGGCCAAATGGACTGAAGTGTCTGGAGTGGAGTCTCAGCCGGAGTGGCTACATCTGTTTTGTCATACCTTGGATGTTATATCAATCAATTGGTACTTGGAGATAGAGCTCCACCATGGCAATGAAGAATGGGATGTTTTGTGCCAAGGATTTTTTATGACATTCAGCTTTGAGGATGGGTTTGAATCTATTGATGAAGCATTACAGGAGGTCAAGGCAACAATCTTCAAGATACCGCAGGATCCTCTAGATTTGATTCAACTTGATTGGACTACCCAACTGAGCCACGCACTGGAGTACTACAATGTAACAACGAAAGAAGAAGATGAAGACCCGAGGAAGATTAATATTCTAGAGGCTGAAGGTCACCACGAAGTTGAAGGACCACAACTAGAGAATCCAGACATCACTGAGTCGCTCAAAACTAGACAGGTGAACTTTAGCATGAAGGAAGAGTCAAAGTTTGGAAAGATTGGGGACTATTGGGATGACGCAACAATAGATAAGGTTGTCGAATTTCTCTGTGAATATCAGGATATGTTCCCTACTAAGTTTTCAGGTCTGAAAGGGATAATAAGGGACTTGGGTGTCATGAAGATCACTCTAAAACCAAACGCGAAGCCAGTTAAGCAAATACCTTACCACCTCAATCCAAAGTATAAATAAAGGTTCTGGTTGGAATTGGATAAAATTCTTGTAGCAGGCATCATTGAACCAATAGAAGAGTCTGATTGGGTAAGCTCAATGGTAGTTCAGGACAAGAAGCATAAGGATGAGATATGGATATGTGTAGATCTCAGGAAGTTGAATGACACCTGCGTGCATGATCCTTTCCCAACTTCGTTCACTGATGAAGTGCTGGATAATGTTGGCGGCCAAGAAGAATATTCGTTTACTGATGGATTCTTAGGGTACCATCAGATCAAGATCGCGCCAGAGGATAGAAGTAACATGACCTTCACGACTGAATGGGGATGCTTTCAGTATACTATGATGCCTTTTGGGTTGAAGAACATGCTGGTGATCTTATCGCACATAGTCATCATAGCGTTCAAAGATTTCATCCACAAATTTCTAGAGGTATACTTTGACGATTGGACAGTGTTTGGATTGGTAAAGCGCCATGTAGTGAGTTTGCTCTTGATGCTAGATACATGCCAGAGGTACCAGATCATACTCAATCTAAAGAAGTGGTTGTTCTATGTCTCTTTTGGGATCTTGCTGGGTCACGTGGTATGTAGACAAGGGTTGATGGTAGACCCTATGAAGATCACAGTTATAATCAATTTGGAGGCACCAAAGAGTGTGAAACAGTTGCACGCAAAGTTGGGGCATATAAGGTACTATAGAAAGTTCATCAAAAGCTATGCCCAGATCACTGCATCGATGGAAAAACTGTTAAAAAAGGATGTTACATTCTGCTGGAATGAAGAATGTTAGAGGAGCTTGGATGTACTAAAAGAAAAAATGGTCACTGCATTGATCTTCATCTTCTTAGATTGGAAGAAGGAATTTCATGTGCATGTGGATGCATCTTGTATTGTGCTAGGAGAAGTACTGACACAGGTTGGTGAGGGATAATTGGATCATCCTATAGCATTCGTGAATAGGAAACTATCTAAACCTAAAAAAAATTATTCAATGATAGAGCGCGAGGGTTTGGCTATGGTATACACGCTCCAAAAGTTCAGGTACTACTAGTTAGGCAGACATTTTAAAATGTATACAAACCATTCTGCATTGAAGTACTTGGTGAATAAGCCTGTGTTGGGGGGAAATATGCAGATGGTTGTTTCTGTTTCAATAATATGATTTTGAAGTTATTGTGAAACCAAGACGATTGAACGTTGTATTGGATCATCTGTCATGCATTGAAATAGGAGAGGAGCCTACTAATTTGGAGGAATGACTACCTAACATGCAGCTCTTTGCAGTGCACATCATGGAAAGTCACTTTGAAGATATTATACACTTCCTAACGATGGGAATAGCTCTAGAAGGATATACTAACAAACAAAAGAAGGAATTGGTGGTGCATGCGGGACACTTTTCTATCATTGCAGGGCACTTGTATAAAACAAGATCAGATGAAATACTACGACATTATGTGCTAGAATTTGAACGAAACAAAATCCTTGCCGAGGCTCATGGAGGAGCAGCGGAAGGAAATTAATGCGGGCTAGGCAATAGCGCAGAAGATTCTATGTGCTGGGTTGTGGTGGCTGACACTGCATAAGGATTCAAAATCGTATTGTAGGGCATGCGATGCATGCCAAATTACTGGCAGGCCACCACGGAGAGATGAGCTACCACAGAATCCATAGATATCATTACAACCATTTGAGAAGTGGACAATTGACTTTGTAAGACCAATTCAACCTCCAGGAAAGAAGACGAGTGCGCGGTGCACCATCACCGCGACTGAGTATTTAACCAGATGGGTGGAGATGCAGCCTATGAAGGACTGTACAATCATGACAACAAAAAAAATTCATCTTTGAGTATGTGCTGATGAGGTTTGGTTATCCGAAAAATTTAATGAGCGATCGCGGTACACATTTTATGAATGAAACGATCAGTGCGTTGATGGAGGAATTTTAAGTTTACCATCACAAAAGTATCACTCGCAGGCTAATGGAACGGTAGAATAATTTAATAAGATACTGGAGAGCGTGCTGACGAAGGTTTACAATGCACAAAGAAATGATTGGGATGTGCGCATACCCATGGTGCTATGGTCTTATAAAACAATTTGTAAGAATCTCACTGGATAAATGCCTTTTAGGCTAGTTTATGGCATTGAAGCTATGATGCCAATGGAATACATTGTACCTAGTCTGTGCATAGTAGGATTCACAAGAATGGTAGATCGCATAGCCATGGAAGAAAGGCTTGCGCAACTGGAAAAACTGGAAGAAGATAGGTTTTTGGCTAGATTCCATTAGCAAGTCCAAAAGGAGCATGAAAAGGCATGGCATGATCGGCACATCAAACTGCGCACCTTCAAGGTAAATGATTTAGTGTTATTATATGACAACAAGTTTGATAAATTTCCAGGAAAATTTCGGATGCATTGGCTAGGGCCCTATGTCATCAAGGAAATTACCAATGGTGGAGAAGTTCAGTTGGTGAAATTGAATGGAGAGCCATTCCAAGGGAAGGTGAATGGCAGCCGATTGAAGCCATATACCGGGGATCCAGCCAGATGACTATATGGAGGAAGCACAGTGATAGCGCTCCAAGTAGCTGAAAGGAGGTGTGGGACTATAAACTACACTGCTTGGGTTGTAGAGCTGCACGATTGGGGTACTGCGTGGAATGGAGGATTGTCACAGTGTCAGCAAAAGCGCAAGGGGAGTTGTGCTATTGAGGGAGAGACTACACAGGGTAGCTGGAAAGTGATGTTATGGTCACTATTCATGACTTGATAGTGGGAAAATGGCTAAATGGAGCGGGTGGGGGAGGGAGGGGTGCGGCAATTATGTCAGAATTTAAGAGCAATATCTTTGAAAATCTGCTGCCACTCTAGCATTTATGAACAGTTTTTGGGAGGAATGGTTGATTCAAATTCAAAATTACCTATAAATTATAAATGGACGACCAATGAAAAACAGTTGGAATTTTGAGAATTGAGGTTTTGAGCTATTAGGCGCGCATGAACCTTGACTATTTCGAGGCTTGGGTAGTGAGTTCAGTATTTGAAAAATGCTCTTAACTGGCATTATGTCGGCACCCATGGAGACTGCAAGTGTTGGAGAAGTAATGGCAGCGGAGGGAGCTGCCCCGGTGGTACCGAGTGTGGATCTACCAGTAGAAGTTCCCAAATCGCCGAGGTCTCCCATGCCGAGAACTACACTGACCAAAGAGGGTCCACAAGCAAATAAGGATAAGCAGAAAGTGGCACAGCCGATGCGCGCATCGCCTTGAAAGCTCCTGCAGAAAGCAAATCCCACTATGTAGGTGAAGGGCAAGGTAGTAGATCTAGAAACCGATGAGGACATGTAAGATATCAATATGGGCATGGAAGATGTTGACATGGGGGTAGGATACATTGACGTTGAGGGGGCAAACCCTATCTCCAAGCTACCAGCATATGTCCCTTTGTGTCGACGCAAGGCGCAAGTACCAAAGGACATTGATGATAACAAAATCACACTTTTCACCGTGTTGTTGTTAGACAAAATCACATTTGAAGGACCGCGCTTGGTGCGCGTCCCCCATTTGAAATTGGAGAATTGGGATTTGGTAGATACAGAGTGCTTTCCCCACTTGGCAACTGATACATTCATGCAACGCGTCTTCTATAAAGACTCTGGTGTGACCTCGCTAGAGCCGAGACAGTGGATAAAAGGGGTGGATAAGGTAGGACTGCTGAACCTGCTATGGGTGCCGCATTACAATCATGTTCCCATAACTCTGATAGTGATCAAGCAGTTGTTATGCTTGGTGCACGATGGGTGTTTGTGGTTAGGAGACCCAATACCGATCACTGACATGCTAATCCACAGGATCACTTTGCTCCCGCATTCAGGCTTGAATCCGACCATGGCATTTGGTGAAAAGATGGGTGAGCGCAACCTCACCGAGCGAATGAAAGACAAGTTCAAGCTTGCCAAGAAGTCACGCGTCTACTCCATCTCTAGCAAAACTGACCCTGCAATTAAGTAGCCACCCAGATCTTAGCGGGGAAAATCATGAGGAAGTGTCGCGCAGATGAAGTGTCAGCATTGGTGCATACAATTTAACTAGGCATACTACCTCTGTAGTGAGTTCCTCGCAAACTGCAGAGAAGCATAAGATCTTCCAGTATGCATGGCTACTACTGTCGATTGTACTGGTTGCATGGGACTTATCGGAGGATAGTTAGTTTCCTCCAATTGCACTAGAGTTGCTAGAAGAAGTGAATTTCGCTTCACTTTGGGCCACGAAGGACCCCCAAAGGGTCAAGGACAGCAAGATATTATGGATTCTCATGGAATCAAGCATCCGCACTGCAATCAACTGCAAGCATGGCTCTCACCAAATGTCTTTGAGCTGTTGTATGAATATGTGGAGTTCAAGGCGAACTTCCAATGCGTTTCCATCAGAGTGCAGAAGGACCCCACAAAAAAATGGTATGATCTTCCATACCTTGTGATGGATGATGCAATTGCTGCGGTTCTAGAGAGTTGGCCCACAGAGTGGCACATGAACTCAAAATTATCAGTTGGGTCTAGTAAGTCTGCCGCGAAGCAGAATAAGGAAGAGGCCTAATTAAAATGGAGCAGTTGGCCGAAAGGCACAGGAAGGAAGCTGAGGACAAAGCCAAAGCAGCGCGCGCGACAAAAAAATAGGCAGAAGGGGAGGAGGAAGAGGAAGAGTGCGACCCTGATAGGAGTCAAAAGTCGCCTTCTCCACAGACAGACGAGGAGGAGCATCACTCAAAGCAGGGAGGAGTAGACCAAGAGATTACTCCATTCCGGGTTAAGTGCACAAGGGAGGAGGAGAAAGTAGGGTCGCGGAAGAAGTCCAAGGCCAGCAAATCGTCCCTTGACCCAATCACCTTAACAGAGGATGATTTGAATGATATTGGTGATACAGTGAGGGATGCGACCATGAAACTATTGCAACAGTTTGAGCAGCAGCAGAAACAAGCCTTGGTCGCCATTCAAATGGGTCTACGTGAGCTGCAGATCTAGGCTACTCAGGTGCAAACCAGTGTAGGGAGGGGTAGTGCGACGTTGAGTAGTTTGGTGCCTGGAATCTCAGATGCAACAAAGATGGTCCATTCAATGGATCCCCAAGATGTCGCGCTGCTAAGTGGTGCATTAACCACAGAAACAGAGGCTAACAAGGCTACTATCAGTGCCCTTAAGAAAGTTGGGTTAAACTTGGTTGTGCTTCTAAGTGAATCCCTTCACACCCTGCTAGATGGTGTGATAGTGGAACTATGGGCTCGGGAACAACGCACCTTGAACGTTATCAGCGAGAAGAAGGTGAATAATGCCTAGATGTTCGTAGAAAAGACATCCGTGATTGATCTTATCAAGAAGATCAAGAGAAGAATGATTGCACAACCACTGTAGTGGATGAGGCATGCCAGACTGTTCCAGAGCTGAACGTCCCAAAAGACGTGCCAGTTGACACAAGAATCTGGAAGCTCACTGTTGAGCCTCAAACCTGCACTTCTTTACACATCCTCTCAGCCTCCTTTTCCTATTCATTTCCTTCTTTTGCCACTCATTCCCTCCATCAAATTGCTCAAATCATTGTATTTTAGGACTTTTTACATGGTTTACTAATTATGCTAATGACTGTTGTTGGTTTAGAATTTTGGTTCAAAGTGCTGCGTTTCCGCAGCTCACACAGGGTTTCCGCAGCTGATCCCGATTTCCATAGCCAACCCCGGATTCCGCAGTTGTTTTATTAAATGATATGTTCCAGGTGTCCTCCGGGAAGAAGAGCCACATGGGCAAGTTCGTGGAACCAAGGACATGGTGTGTGTCCTTCCAGCTCACCCAAACCGGTCATAAAATACGGTCAACAGAAGTCATTGGTGGTGGCATGGCTCTGCGTGTTCTGTTTTGGAGCACGTGAAGAACAGGTGGCATCTTCCTCAGCCACGAAGACATTGGGAAACATGAATCCAACAACAGATTGAATGCCCACAACGACCGTTGCCTAAATCCGAGGACGCAGCAAGATTACGTGTTTTTACACAGCTGCTTGAATAGCTTAGTTTTCGTTAAGTTAGTTTGCTTTCCTTTGTTATAAATAAAGCGTCTTTGAACGCTGGATAGTTAGTCGTTAATCCATTTTGTAAACATGGTTGAAACCTCTTTTGTAAGCGTTTTATAAGCTCCCCACTGTATTTTACATTTGCTGTTAATCTATGAGAAGACTGTTCTATTTCTAAGCGTGTAACTACTCTTTGGATTGGCTGAAGTAGGCAGAGGGCCCCTGTTTGCTGCAGCCACTGTACAGTAGTTTACTTTTAATTTCTTGCATTTCTTTTTCTGATTTCATGTATATTAATGTACAATTATCTTTATGAATTGCTGCATTTTATTTTTTTCAACATGTATATTAGTGTACATAAACTTTGAATTCTGCTGATTTACATTTCTGCACTTTTGTTCATGACTGATCAGTGTGTTATGCAGGTTTCTTAGGCGAGCCCGGGACAGTTTTCTTTCTTTTCTTTTTACAACTAGTGGCATGTGTGATCATCTTGTCTAGGCTGCTGACCTTTATTTTTCTGCAGTTTGATTTTCATTAGTATCATTTCTTTAACTTGCACTTTACTTTCTGCTCAGTAGTTATCAAGTTGTTCATTTATTGATGGTTATTTTTCTATAATCAACTAACTTTATTGGAGCCAAAATATCACTTAGTGCAGCTTGGTTTATTTTGCTTTAAGACTCACATTACTGACCTGTTCATAACTGTTCTCACATGATTAAGAAAAGGTTAAAATAGTGTGATTTGTCTCACTTAAATTTCACATTGATTAGATTTAAATGAAGAGTTAAAATAGTGTAAAGTAGTGTAAAGTAGTTGTTCTTGCTTTTGATTGAGTTAATATAGATTTCATTTTCATTTTCATCAGCAGCAGAGATACTGGGCCGATGCCATTAGTCCTTTATTTGATTTTAAGCTTTGATTTTATTTCAGTTATTGTTCAAGCTTTCTTTTAGAATACTCTTTAAGTTTCAAGAAATCACTTAGAAATCATCACAATCACCCACATTCACTCGCTTTATTACATCTCCATCACATCACATTAGGAAAGATACAATCAAAAACAAACTAAAAAGATAAAAACGACAAAAGAACTAAGGAAAGGTTATCTAAGTACATATAGTACACCTCACTTCATCAGCTTACGAGCCCTGGGTTGACACTTTATAATAGCAATTTAGACAACACTAAATTGACCAAACATTTTGGCGCCGTTGCTGGGGAAGTGAAATTAGGTAGCCAATTTCTGAAAAAAAAAATTAAGAAAATTTCAAGGAAGGAAAATTGATAACCTCTCAAAGTATGCTCTCCTCTTGCACCTAGAGTGATCTGGAGGATCAGAAAAGAGAAAGTTATTGGTTTAATAGTTTCTTGAGTATGCTCTCTTCTTGCACCTAGAGTGACCTGGAAGATCAGAAAGGGAATTATTAGCCCGACTTGAAGAAAAAAATAAAATGACATGCATAGAGCAAGAGATTCTAGGGGAAGGTTTTTAGCTAGAGCCAAGAGTTCGATTTTTACAAGTCCATCTACTTCAAGGAATAGACAAGAGACACCTCCCTCATCTCCAATTTACACTCCTAGCCCTAGGATTCCTGGAATTCAAGAGGCAGGAGTTGAATCTCCCGCACCTTCTATCGAATTTGAATTAGAAAGAGATCCTTTCCTTCCTTCTACAGAAAGACAAATTGTAATTGAAGAAGTAGAATCATCTGAAGAAGAGGGGGAAATTCCTTCTCGTTCACCCTTTGTAGAAGAACCAGAAGACTCTAAAGTCTCTAGGGAAACTACTATGACAGAGGAAGGAGCTGGTAGAGGTAGAGGTAGAGGAGGAGGAGGAGGAAACAATGGAGGAGGTAGAGGTAACATTGGAGGAAATAGGGATGGAGATAACTCATTTGGATTTCCTATAGTCAATGAGGACTCCCGAGCCACCATGAAAAACATCTCACCATCTGTCCTCCCAAACTTCCATGGGTTAAGGAATGAGGACCCTGAAACATTTCTATTTGAGTTTGAAGTCGTGTGTCGAACTTATGACTATCTGGAAGACTCTCAAAAACTCAAACTGTTTCCTTCAACATTGAAAGGACAAGCTTTGAAGTGGTTCATGGGATTACTCACTCAATCCATTAGGTCTTGGAATGATATGAAACAAACATTTTTGGATAGGTACTTGGACTATTGTATGCCCACCAATCACAAGGATGAGGTATTAAAAATGGTGCAAAGAGAAGATGAAAACTTGGAGGATTTACTTGAAAGATTTCAATACAACCTGAAAAGAGAAAAAATGAGTAACTTAGATGAGGAGACCTTGAAAGCCCTTCTATTAAAAGCCATTAGAGATGAATGGATAGATATTCTAAACATGATGGGGAAGGGAGATATATCTCAACTTTCACTCAATGATATAGCAGAGCTATGTGTCCATCTCTCAAGGGGGAAATCTAAAACTCAAAAGGGCCTAGAGATCCTTCTCTCATCAGAGCAAATAAATCTGCAACTGGATCAGTAAGTAGGGCTGAGATCGGCAACATGCTTGATGAATTCAAAACTGACATCTTAGGGAGTCATAGTGAACAATTAGACACCCTTAAGATTCACAATAAACAGAAAGCAGAAGCTGAGGCTTTGGCCATCTTTTTCCCAAAATGTAAGAAGAAACATGCTCTAAGGGAATGTCCCTTAGATGCAAAAGTTGTAGAGACATGTGTAATTTGTTCAGAGAATCATGAGACCAAGGATTGTCCTTCAATTCCTGGGCTCAAAGCTGTCTTTCAAGAAGATCCAAATACAATCGAATCTCTTTGTTTTGTTGCAAGGAGACCTTGGCAGGGGCAACAAAATCAAGGGTTTAACAACTCTATGAATTTTCAACCCCCACCAAATTGGAATCCTTGGCAACAACCTTGGTCCCAACCTAAAAATACTTTTCAATCATGGGTACAAGGTATGCAAAATCCTTATGGGAGATTTTCTCAATTCTACCAATATCCTCCATCTTTTCAAAACCAACAAGCTCCACAACTTCCAAATCAAAGTCCGCAACTATCATTGCCATTTCCACAACAACAACAACCTTCTCAACAGAATCAAAATTCTCAACTCTTGCTTCCATTCCAACAGAAGTCAAATCAACTTCCTTCTCAGCCATTGCCAAACCCCAATAATAAAAACCCTCAAAATTCTTACATGATGGAAGGTCAACAATTTCCTACCTATATGATTGTTCCTCTCAATGAAGTACAACTTAGATCAGGTAGTGTCTTAGATAAACCTTCTATAAATGATCAAAAGCAAAGCATTTCTGAGGATGAGTCTCTTGAAGCCAATAAGGGTTCTGAAGCATCTCTTCAAAACCCAAACACTCAAAAAGAAAAAGAAAAATAATTAACCCCCACAACTCCCATAGTTGAGCAACCTACATCTTTATCCACACCTCCTTTTCCTGAAAGATTACAAATTGACAAAGGAGTGGAAAAACAAATTTGGTTGCCTGACTATAATTTTTTAGATGAATTGAAGAATGTCTGTATCAAGATTCCATTGTTACAAGCCATTAAAGAGATTCCCATTCTAGCAAAAAAAATAAAGGAGTTGAGTCTTAAAAGACCAGGAAGGAAACCAAGAGATACCAGAAGGATCCACCTGGTAGGGAAAATTGCAGATATCATGATGGGAAAAATTACTATGCAGAAATATGTAGATCCCAGTAGCCCAATTGTAAAACACATATCAATGGGGTAGAAATACCAAATACTTTGATTGATTTAGGGGCTGCTATCAACATCATGAGTAGACAGACTATGGAACAGCTAAAACTTCCTAATCTTCTTTTTACACCCACCTTATTGCAACTTGCAGATCGATCAATTATTAAACCAGATGGTGTATTAGAAGACATTCCAGTCTCCTTATACTCTTGGGAATATCCAGTGGATTTCATGATTTTAACTCCCAAGAGTAATGTAGGAGGACATCCTCTTATTTTAGGAAGACCTTGTCTAGCCACAGCTGATGCTTTCATAAGTTGTAGGTCTGGGGATATGTATATTTCTGATGGTAATTCGACAAAGAAGTTCAATCTGTATCCTCCAACAAAAGCAATTACAGAAATAGGAGATAATGAGTGGGTTGATGATGAAGATACTATACAACATGTCTTTACCATTTCTGAGATTAGTGAAGATAGTCAAATTCTGAACACATTAGAAAACTTTGAACCATCTTCAGAATATGACCACACACAATTTTAGTTGGATTCTGACATTGAGTGTCTATCATCTAGACAAATGTCTCTTTTCTCTATGGAAGAGTTTGGTAGTTCTGCCATTGAGATTTTTCCAGGAAAAACATTGAATATCAACATAAACTTGGAAAAATCACAACAGGGGAAGCTAACCAAAATCTTGCAAAAACATTCTACTGCATTTGCATGGGAGTATACTGATATGAAAGGTATTGACCCTAAGACTTGCATTCATCACATCTACATTGAGGAAAATAGTAGACCAATCAGACAACCTCAAAGAAGGATGAATCCAAACCTTAGGGAGATAGTGAAAGAAGAACTCCAAAAGTTACTTAATGTAAACTTCATTTACCCCATTTCAGATAGCCGGTGGGTTTCTCCTTTGGTTATAGTACCTAAAAAGAATGGTAAATGGAGCGTTTGCATTGATTACAGGGAATTGAACAAAGCAACTTTGAAGGATCACTTTCCTTTGCCCTTTATTGATCAAGTATTAGATACTTTAGCAGGCAAAAAGTATTTCTCATTTTTGGATGGTTTTAGTGGTTACAATCAGATTCAGGTAGCACCTGAAGATCAGGACAAGACCACATTTACCTGTCCATGGGGAACTTTTGCTTACCGAGTACTTCCTTTTGGATTATGTAATGCACCCGCAAAATTTCAAAGAGCAGTACTAGGAATCTTTTCTGATCTAATTCATGATTGTGTAGAGGTCTATATGGATGATTTTACAGTTTATGGTAATTCATTTGAAGAGGCATTAGAAAATTTGGAAAAAGTCCTTATAAGATGTAAAGAAACAAATCTTTCATTAAGTCATGAAAAATGTTTTATGATGTTTACTGAAGGGATTGTTTTAGGACATCATATTTCAGGAGATGGAATTAAAGTTGATAGATCAAAATTTGAAGTCATCTCCAAGTTACCTATTCCAAATTGTCAAAAAGATGTTAGAAGTTTTCTTGGATTTACTGGATATTATAGAAGATTTATTGAAAACTTCACCAAGATAGCATCTCCGCTCTTCAAATTACTTACAAAAGACTGTGAATTCAACTGGGATCCTGACTGTCAATCTGCATTTGAAACTTTGAAAACAAGAATATCTGAAGCACCCATTTTGAGAGGGCCAAATTGGAAACTTCCTTTCCATATTTCTACAGATGCTTCAGATACAGCTCTAGGAGATGCGTTGGGTCAAAAGGATTTAGTTCCTTATGCCATTTACTACACCAGTAAAAATTTGACTCCTACTGAGTTAAATTATACTGTGACTGAAAAGGAGTTCTTAGCCGTTGTTCATGCAATCAACAAGTTTAGACACTATATAACTGGCTATGAAACTTTTGTCCATACTGATCATTCTGCAATTAGATATCTCATGAAAAAACCTGTTACTAATGGCAGAGTTACAAGATGGCTTTTACTTTTACAAGAATTCAATATTATTGTGTTAGATAGACCAGGGAAACAAAATACAGTAGCTGATTTCTTGTCTAGAATCCAAAATACTAACGAAGATTCTCCTGTAGAGGATAAGTTTCCAGATGAATATTTGTTTGCAGTAACTACTAAAAATCCTTGGTATGCAGATATTGCTAACTATTTGGTTACAGGGAAGCTACCTCCACACTTATTTCCTAATGAGAAAAGGAAAATTATTCAGGAGAGTTCACATTATTCATGGATTTCTAATGAATTGTTCAAAACAGGGCTAGATTGTGTGATCAGAAGATGTGTTCGGGAAGATGAAATGCCTGACATCCTTAAGGCATGTCATGATGAACCGTGCGGCAGACACTTTGCTGACAAGAGGACGGCCTATAAAATCCTTTCTTTAGGATATTATTGGCCTTCTCTCTTCAAAGATGCAAAACAATATGTTAGAAGGTGTGACAGCTGCCAAAGAGTTGGGAAACCAACTCTTTCAAATGAAATGCCATTACAGCCACAGGTACTCATCGAACCCTTTGAAAAATGGGCTTTAGATTTCATTGGACCCATTAATCCACCATCTAAGCAAAAGAAGTATATATTGGTTTGTACTGATTATGTTACTAAATGGGTAGAAGCAAAGGCATTGCCTTTTGCCACTGAAAATTCAGTTGTTCAATTTCTTTTTGAGGATATTTTTACTCGTTTTGGTGTCCCAAGAGAAATTGTGACAGATCAGGGAAGTCAATTTACATCTAACTTGATGGAGAAGCTGATGGAAGAATACAAAATCAAGCACATAACATCTACTCCATACCATCCGCAAGCAAATGGTCCAGTGGAATCTACAAACAAAGTTCTTGAGAGCATCATAACCAAAACTGTTCATCTCCACAGAAGAGATTGGGCAGAAAGGCTTCCTGAAGCCTTATGGGCCTATAGAACTACATGGAGGAACACAACATGACATTCTCCCTATGAACTTGTTTATGGGAAAGAAATCCTGCTCCCCATTGAGTTTCAAGTCAAGACCTTCAAGATGGCAGTTCAGTTGGGGATGAATCTATCAGAAGCCCAAAAGCACAAAATGGAGCAGCTAAATGAGCTAGATGAAATAAGACAAGATGCAATTTTAAGGACCGATCTAGTTCAGCACCAAAGAGCTAAGTGGCATGACAGATATATCAAAGAGAAAAAGTTTCAAAAGGGAGATTGGGCGTTACTGTTTGATTCCAAGTTTAAAGACTTCAAAGGGAAATTTCAGACTCATTGGCTTGGACCATATGAGATTGATGAAGTCTTTAGCAATGGAGCAGTTCGAGTCAAGACTATTGATGAGCTTCAAACTCCTCTCATTGTGAATGGCCACCGATTGAAAATTTATCATAAGCCACTCTCAAAAGAGGACTTTGTCAAAATGTTTCAAGAAAATTCTGCAATGAGGCTGGTGGGGAAGAGTCCTTCTCCTCCATCAGCCTAGTCTTTGTTTCTTTCAGTTGAAAAAAAAAAAAAAAACTCTTGTATAAGCCTGAAAACCAATCTTGAATTGGTAGTCTTATACAGAAAATATAAGGTGAAAATCAGGGGCACCTGACACTTTATATTTTCCAAAAAAATCTCTCTCTCTCTCTCTTTCCATCTCATTCGCCATTTCAGTTCATCCACCTCACTTCCATCTCCATCTCCATTCCACTTCATTTTCATTCCATTTCATTCATCTCATTTCATTTCCACCAGTGAAGTCCCTCTCAGGACTATTTCATTTAGTTAAGTCTTCTCTAACTATTTTTTGTACAGTCAGAAGGGTGTTGTTTCAGTTTCCGCAGCTGGAAACCGTTTCCGCAGCTCAAACCAGTTTCCGCAGCTAGAAACGATTTGTGCAGCCAACACACTCTGTCTCTACAACCAGGATTACTCTGTTTTCAAAAATCACAGTCAGAGGTATCATCATCACCAATGGCAGCAAGGATATGAGGCATCTGCAAGATCAGAAAGGAATAATGGGTCAGCAACCTTAATCAACAAATGGCAAACTTATGAAGGTATGATCAAAATCTTTTCCAAACAACAATTTAATGTCATTTTATGCATATTTATTAAATCGTGGAAAGAGCCACTAAATGCAATGATTCGGCAAGATCATCCCACTCCTCCTCCACGATAATGCTTCATCCACCTCATACCTTTCTAACGGCCCCCTAATCATCATTAATTCAAAACTTGAAACGGGGCTGCTCCTCCATTACTGGCCGTACCTTTGTGACGTAACCCAATGTACCACGGCTCTCCTTACCATCATTTCCACAGCCAACGCTGAGACGTGTGTGTAAGCCACCCGACTCTAAAGGATTCGGTCGTTATTCCGTCCACTTATCACTCCATTTCCGCATGCATTGAACTCATTTCTCGTGTTTGTCTTCTACTCCCTCGTACTCACACCATTTCCACTCTCATTTCCGCTGAAAACTCCACAGCTCTGTTTCAAACCCTGATTACAGTTCTGCAATACGCCTTGCATTACGTTACGCGACTCCACTTACAGCCGTAATCCACCTGTTTTTTTCGTGAGCATCCTCCTTGAGCATCCACACACAGTCAAAGCTTCAGCCGAAGTTGAGAACCGAAGATGGGGAAGCTGCTTAGAGCTGAACTTGAGGGTCCGAAGTATTTAGAAGGGTATCCACAGACGAATGAAGCATTAAAGAAAGCAAAGTGGTTGAAGTTTATTCAAAAATTCAGAGGGTATAATAAGGAGGTAACGAAAGCATTTGCTCGATCCTTCAATGGACACACCGTGGAAGTAGGGGACCTGAAATTCACAATAACAGAGAACACCATAGCAACAGCAACCAGTCTACCTCAGGAGGGAGAAAGATGGTTTAAGAACAGAGGGCTGGAAGATCAGGGATGGAAAGACATGCTTAAGAACCCAGGTATGGACACTTCAATATTCACTAAAGGGATTCCTGTGCATGTAATTAAGGAAGAATGGACTGCATTGTTATTACTTGTTCAAAAGTTTATCACATGTGAGGGCCGCTTTGGCACTATGTATATGTACCATGCAAGGATTATGATGAATTTCATGGAAGGCCATGCCCTCAATTTACCCTACTTTCTATTAGCAAGCCTAAAGAAAATGAGTTCCACTGTCCAAAAGCATGTAGGCCATATTGAACCCCACTTGTATCATCACGGGTTCATTAGAATTCCCATAGAAGAGCAATTGAAGAATAACAAGAATACATGGGAAAAGTTTCTAATCAGAAACCATTTCCAAGAGGTGACTGAAGCCTCTAGCAGTTCCCCTAGAATCCCAAAAAGAAGTAGGAGAAGAGAAAGAGATGTTGCAGCCCAAGATCCTCCTACAGTAGAAACTCAAGAAACTGCTCAAGAAGAAGAGGAAGAGGGAGATAAAACCAAGAAACAGAAAAAGGATAAAGGGAAAACAATTGTTCAAGAATCATATCCATCACCTGAACCTTCAGTAGAAGAAGACTCTCAAACCTTGGCTGATAGACTAGCACAACTTCAAGCTGCTTCCCTCTCAAAGAAGAAACAGAAAGAAAAACAGAGTGCCCAGCAAAAGAGCAGTAGTGCACAAGTGAGAAGAAGCAGTAGACTTAAAGGAAAAATGAGTGTGACTAAAGAAAAACAATCACATTTCATTGATTTGGGAGAAGGTACACCTGAAAAGGCTCCAACTCAGCTTGACCTTGAGTCGAGTCCTCCACGTGTTGAGTCCACTCCTCCACGTGAAGAGAGTCCCTTTCAGCCAGAACCTCAAACAGAATTTGATTTTGAACATAGCCCAAGAAGAACACCTGAAATTGACCCTAACCAGCAGGAGGTATACAATTATTTGGAGACCTTGGAGCAATCAGTTGCAGGTCCAAGCACTATATTTCCTCTTAATGAACAGGTCCAATCTTTAAAACAGGAGGTGTTTGAGCTAGAAGTCCTGAACCGGCATATTAAACAAGAAAACGAAGCATTGAAAGAACAAAGCAAGGTGGACAAAATTGTCCATGACAATACCATGCTTCACTTAGGACTCTGGCAAAAGAAGAATAAAAAATTGAAGAGAAAATGTAAGAAGCTGAGCAGGGCATTGATCAATTTGAAATTCAGGTGTTTAGTCAGAAAACCAAGGACAATTTTGGCAGCAAGGAGAAAGAGAAGAAGGCTAGATGTTTTGGCAGAAGCATCTGAGCACATGGATTGAAAAACAATGACAAAGTTTTGGTTGCATGAGGACATGCAACACCTTCACAGTGGGGGTATGTTGAGCCTCAAACCTGCACTTCTTTACACATCCTCTCAGCCTCCTTTTCCTATTCATTTCCTTCTTTTGCCACTCATTCCCTCCATCAAATTGCTCAAATAATTGTATTTTAGGACTTTTTACATGGTTTGCTAATTATGCTAATGACTATTGTTGGTTTAGAATTTTGGTTCAAAGTGCTGCGTTTCCGCAGCTCACACAGGGTTTCCGCAGCTGATCCCGGTTTCCGCAGCCAACCCCGGATTCCGCAGCTGTTTTATTAAATGATATGTTCCAGGTGTCCTCCGGGAAGAAGAGCCACATGGGCAAGTTCATGGAACCAAGGACATGGTGTGTGTCCTTCCAGCTCACCCAAACCGGTCATAAAAACCTGTGGTCAACGAGGAGGCAAATACGGTCAACAGAAGTCATTGGCGTTGGCACGGCTCTGCGTGTTCTGTTTTGGAGCACGTGAAGAACAGGTGGTATCTTCCTCAGCCACGAAGACAATGGGAAACATGAATCCAACAGCAGATTGAATGCCCACAACGACCGTTGCCTAAATCCGAGGACGCAACAAGATTACGTGTTTTTACATAGCTGCTTGAATAGCTTAGTTTCGTTAAGTTAGTTTGCTTTCCTCTGTTATAAATAAAGTGTCTTTGAACGCTGGATAGTTAGTCGTTAATCCATTTTGTAAACACGGTTGAAACCTCTTTTGTAAGCGTTTTATAAGCTCCCCACTGTATTTTACATTTGCTGTTAATCTATGAGAAGACTGTTTTGTTTCTAAGCGTGTAACTGCTCTTTGGATTGGATGAAGTAGGCAGAGGGCCCCTGTTTGCTGCAGCCACTATACAGTAGTTTTACTTTTAATTTCTTGCATTTCTTTTTCTGATTTCATGTATATTGATGTACAGTTATCTTTATGAATTGCTGCATTTTATTTTTTTCAACATGTATATTTGTGTACATAAACTTTGAATTCTGCTGATTTACATTTCTACACTTTTGTTCATGACTGATCAGTGTGTTATGCAGGTTTCTTAGGCGAGCCCGGGACAGTTTTCTTTCTTTTCTTTTTACAACTAGTGGCATGTGTGATCATCTTGTCTAGGCTGCTGACCTTTATTTTTCTGCAGTTTGATTTTCATTAGTATCATTTCTTTAACTTGCACTTTACTTCCTGCTCAGTAGTTATCAAGTTGTTCATTTATTGATGGTTCTTTTTCTATAATCAACTAACTTTATTGGAGCCAAAATATCACTTAGTACAGCTTGGTTTATTTTGCTTTAAGACTCACATTACTGACCTGTTCATAACTGTTCTCACATGATTAAGTAAAGGTTAAAATAGTGTGATTTGTCTCACTTAAATTTCACATTGATTAGATTTAAATGAAGAGTTAAAATAGTGTAAAGTAGTTGTTCTTGCTTTTAATTGAGTTAATATAGATTTCATTTTCATTTTCATTAGCAGCAGAGATACTGGGCCGATGCCATTAGTCCTTTATTTGATTTTAAGCTTTGACTTTATTTCAGTTATTGTTCAAGCTTTCTTTTAGAATACTCTTTAAGTTTGAAGAAATCACTTAGAAATCATCACAATCACCCACATTCACTCGCTTTATTACATCTCCATCACATCACATTAGGAAAGATACAATCAAAAACAAACTAAAAAGATAAAAACGACAAAAGAACTAAGGAAAGGTTATCTAAGTACATATAGTACACCTCACTTCATCAGCTTACGAGCCCTGGGTTGACACTTTATAATAGCAATTTAGACAACACTAAATTGACCAAACACTCACTACAGGTGTGCGCGTGTCACAAATAGAGCTGCCTAAGGTTTAGTTTGAACTGAACCTTAAGATCACCGAACTTGAGTTGGGGAACCAGCCTGCGACTCCACCAAAATCAGAGAGTAGCACGAGATCGCTATCAAAGATGCCATTGCAGCTGTACATACTGTAGTAAATGATTTCACTGTGCTCTTCGAATAGGCGCTCGAAGTAGTTACGAGTCTGAAGGAAGATCCCAACTTGCAAAGGCTAGAAACTGAGGCATGGGAGCTGTAGCAGAGGGAAAATGAGGTCAAAGCGACGATGCACACTGTCACCATCATGCAGAGGTTAGCAAAGTTGCAGGAAGCGAAGGCACTAAAGGAACAAGTGGATGCAGCTTAGCACAAGGAGGTAGTACTGAAGGCCAGATTGGGGCCTTGGCTAGAGGAAGCCTATTTTCTCATGACCTCCATTGAAGGGAAATTGGCCAGTCTGCACGCGACACAACAGAAAATACAGGTAGATAGCATAGGACCAGTGACGGAGCAGCTGGTCGAGCAAGCTAAGCAGGCGGTGATGTAGTGTACCACCGAGGTTGCAGTCGTACAGGTAGATCTGAGAGGTCTTCGTAACAAGATCTCTGCACTAGCCGAGTGGCTCGAGGCGAGTCACCAGATTTGTGTTGGGGGCCTATTGGGAATGACCCCCCTATGGTCAATTTTGGGGTTAAAACCCTAAGTTTTGGGGCTAAAGGACCAAGTTTTGTATAAAGAATGTAAAGTCTCTGCATTTTGTGGTCGTGGAGCGCGAAGATGTAAATAGTCAAAAAGGGTTTCCGCCCTTAGTTTAGATAGTTTGTGTCAGCTCGATGAGATTCACCCTTGGTTCGCAGACCATGGGGATGTATAAAAATGAGTCATGGAAGAGCCTAAGGCAAATCAATTCTTAGTAAGTTTTGGGTAATTGATCAATGTAATGGGTTTGTAAGAGCTAAAAGCAAAGAGTCTTAGTGTAGGAAGGAGGCTGTGCAGCTGAGTGTGCAAAGGCCTAGGGTAGAAGTCCGCAGCTGTGTGCGCGGGGAAGTTAGAGTCTATACTGGAGATCTGAACCATCAATAAAGAGAATTATTTGGGAAATATATGTGTATGAGATATTTTACTTCTATTATGAATATGTTATGCTTAATACTAATTTCATGATTTAAGGTTGTATTGACGCGTGAATCTATGTGTTTTACTTTGTCATATGAATGTAAGCACTAATATCTGTTTGTGTGAAGATAATCATAATGTATGTTGAAGTTAACCACTACTTAAGCTAATCTAGGTTGACATAGAAGTAAGAGTAATTACAGAGGTGCGTAAGAGTCTAAATTTCCTATTTAGTTTCCGCGAAGGACGATCACAAACGTTCTCATTTCTCTTGTTTTAAAAGCAACCTTATAACTCAGGAAAAGAGATTTTGGAGGCTCATGATTTGTAGAGTTAGTCTAGGCTTCTCTACTTGGAATAGGAGAGAAAACTATTCTTTGGAGAAGCAAGAAGTCACTTAATGTTCCACTGATAAAACTAGTACCTCATCATTGTAATTGTGTACTTGAATCTTTCACCTAATTGAAATTCAATGAGCCAACACATTTTCATGCATGTATCACAAATGTTTTAGTACTACTCTTGGGATATTTATGGTATATGTTGTGTTCATATGTATTGGAGAAATTGAACTATTTTGTTGGCTTTGGTAGTTATCTTGTTGAATGTGTGTTGTATTGACTTTATAATCATTATGTGAACTATTTATCTAATGAATCTTTTTATGCTCTCATGTGTCTCTCTTAGGTTAGTACTATTACTTCCTTCTATATACTCACTTTTTGTCTCCTGCTTTTGAAGGTCTTAATTTACACATTTCAATCGGTGTTTCACAGTGTCAACTTTCTCCCTTATTCAAGGTTTATGTATATAATATCTTATGCTATCTATTGAAACCAAGACAAACCTTTGTTTTATGGTCGTCGGGCCGATACTCCGAATGGGGCTTCTACTCCAAACTGTCTGAGGTCTAATTGGGACTTCACATCAGGGAGACCCCCTGCATGTTGGTGTTATCGAACACTGTCAACATACCTTTAGTTTCAAGGTCAGGGATAGTGGGGGGGTGTTACAAATCATGAACTATAATATATTTCTTTGATAAGATATTTATAAGATAAATATAGAGAATAAAGTATAATAATTACAATGAATACAAGAGATCTCTCCTCCATTTATATACAGAGCAAGCTAAGGAAGCTAAAATAAAACAAGGACATAAGCCCATAGAAGTAATCAACAAGGCAACCTCACATGGTGTGCTCTATAATACAAAGATTTCCATGTGTCAAAATAAAGTTTACCCAACCCCCAAGGTTAAATGTTCCCTAAGCATGGTACCCCTTGGGATTAATGCCCATCCTCCAATATCATGTTCTCCCCAGCAAATTTTTAATCCAACCTGCACTCTTATGTGGTGATTAGTTATTTGAGTGTCCTCAGGCAAGGTGCTCCAAAAGTATAGGTTTTCACACCTAAATGTCGAAACAATAATTGCATATAAAGGTGTGTCCCTAAGGAACCCGACAAGAATTACACATAAATTTGTGTCTCTAATCAACCAAGAAATTTATAAGTCATCCTATGAAATGTTAACATGAAATGGGAATAGAACAAAGTCAACTGGTTTGTACCACCAAACTAATCTAATCCCTCTTCCTTTTAGTTTTTCGCTCCAAAAGAATAATTACCATATGTGAAATTAAAGGAACTCAACCCTATATCATCAACCCCTACCAAACTCTAGAATCACTCTAAAGCAAGGAATACATCAACAATAACCTATCATGACTCCAACATCCCCATACTCATCAACTTGGACAAAATGTTCTTGGCACCGTGTTATAACCCTATTTGCCACTTCATCATAGTAAGAGAGACCCAAGTTCAACTTACTGGATAGCATGCATCACCTTTCACCTTTTCTTTTACTTATGTGAGATTTATTCCATGTTAAAAGGGTGTAATTACATGATTGAGTTATTTCTCATAATTATTTTGTAAAATTTTTGTAATTATGAGATAATAATTATTTCATAATTGAGACAATTGAGAAAAATATCATAATTGTGAAAAAGGTTTCTAAAGTTTTTCATTCCCAAGGAGATCAACTTGACCCACTTGTGTATGAGTTGGCTAGGGGTCTATTATTGTAGAAGTTTCCTAACTTCTTGAGCCCCTAGGTGTCTATATTATAATGCGAGAGATCTATTCTATTAGGATAGCATGCATCACCTTTCACCTTTTCTTTTACTTATGTGAGATTTATTCCATGTTAAAAGGGTGTAATTACATGATTGAGTTATTTCTCATAATTATTTTGTAAAATTTTTGTAATTATGAGATAATAATTATTTCATAATTGAGACAATTGAGAAAAATATCATAATTGTGAAAAAGGTTTCTAAAGTTTTTCATTCCCAAGGAGATCAACTTGACCCACTTGTGTATGAGTTGGCTAGGGGTCTATTATTGTAGAAGTTTCCTAACTTCTTGAGCCCCTAGGTGTCTATATTATAATGCGAGAGATCTATTCTATTAGGAGGAGGAGACCATGCTCCAAGATTGAGGACATGATCTCATTTGTTGGGAGATATACATTTCTTGTATTATCATTTTGGATTAATAGATCTATATGTTCCTTTCTTGTATATGCAATTTGAATCATATGTTACACTAGTGCATATTGTTTTAAACTAATAAGCCCTTTGTAGAAGTATTTTTTTGGTTATACATGTGCACAGGGTCATTCTTATTGCAAGAGGAAGTGATATCTTCAAGTGGAAGTAGGGTTTTCTTAGCATTAGACTCAAGAGACTACACCAACTTGTGAGGGTAGTGAGTATTAATTATTCAAACATTCTTTTGCAGCATATTGCATTATTGTTGAATGTATTTGTTTTCGTGGATAGGACAAATGGCTTGAAATCTTAATCTTCTTATGATCACACATTCACATATCGGTGGATCATCCTCTAATCTACTGGGTTAAAATTAGTTTGCTTGCTTAGTTCAAATTTTCCCATAATAGATCTAGCGACTCCATGTTTGGCAGCCATGTTTAGTATCTCTTTATGACCGAGCTCCTTTTTACCTTGTTTTCATCCTCATAGATCAATGAAAACGTCGAGTTCATTTTGGTCCCATTTTCATGACTTGTTAAACTTATGAAAATACCAAGCTTATTTTTCCATATTTTTATGCTCGTAAAACCTACATGAAAATATCAAGTTCTTTCTATATTTTCTTACGTGTTAATTAAATTAAAAGTTGGTGAATGATCTTGTTATGAAACCAGCTCACAAAAAGATAGAAAAGAGAGATCCACGCCTTAGAATTCAGCCTCTTCGAGGGGGCAACCTCCTTTACATTACATAAATGAACAATTCTTGGATGATACAAATGAAAAGACCTCCTTTCTATATATAGGAGTCCAAGGGGTTATAACATAATCAGAGCCGACATAACAATAATAATGTAAGGGCAAAATAATAATAATAGTGGGCTTCTATGGGGCACAATAGTAACAATATGGGCACTACATGGGTACATCAATATAATAAGTGGGTTATACTAATAACAATAAGGGGTTACACTAGTAGTATAGGGGCCTAACATGCCCCTCTCCTTCAAAAAGCGTTGTCCTCAACGCTTGAGTAGTTCTTGATGCTTCTGTATAAAATTCTTGTCCTCCCATGTGGAATATTCAGCGGGTAAGTTCTTCCACTTGATGAGATACTCTGGAATTGATCGATTTCGTAGCTGTCGAGTTCTTGTTTCTGTGATTGCTCCAGGTTCCAATATGATTTTTCCTTCCTCTTCAATTTCTGGCAATATTGCTTGAATTGGGATCTTTTGCAACTTTTGAATAAGTGGCCATACTTCTTCGTCCTTCTTCCATTCATCCCTTGCTTCGTTTATCCAATCTGGTTGGATAATATAAATAGCACAAAACAATGCTTCCACATCCTCATCCTTGAAGAGTCTTCCCATTCGGTAAGGTCGCCATTTTTTAAGTGCATGTAGTATTGCCAACATTTCCTTCTCATAAATAGCTTGCTTGAGATGTAGCAGTAAAAATGCCCAATCACCTACATCAAAACATTTTTCACTATGATGTTGATCTACCTGTTGTTTTGTTTGATTTTGCATCGAAGTGGCATTATCCTTTAAAAGTTGGAAAACTTGCTGTTGATGCTCGATGTGATCTTTCTCTGCTTGAACCTTTTTCTTCTTGATATGTCCTTCTATCTTTTGAGGAGTGGTAATTTCTTCCAGTCCTTTACAAGATATGGTCGGATTCATTTCTTGATGCTCGATGTGATCTTTCACTTCTTGAACATTTTTCTTCTTGATGTGTCCTTCTATCTTGATAGTTTGAGGAGTGGTAATTTCATCCATTGAGTTACAAGATATGGTTGGATTCATTTCTTCTTTCTCGATGTGATCTTTCACTTCTTGCACCTTTTTCTTCTTGATATGTCCTTCTATCTTGAGAGTTTGAGGAGTGGTAATTCTTGCCAATGCTTTACAAGATATGGTTTGATTCATTTCCTCTTTCTCTGGGGTGGTGTCCTGGCGTATATCCTCTTCTTTTGATGTTTCTTGATCCTTTTCTTCCTCCTCTTCATATTCTATGTAAAATAATTTCTTCTCAGCACACTTATGACCTTTAGTGTATTTGCTATCACAATTGTAACAAAGCCCTTTTTCTCTTTTTTCTTCCAATTGTTGTGGTGTAACCCTTGTAGGTTGTGGAAGGCTGGGAGAAACAACACTTCCATCTTTATAGTTGTGAGGGGTATGCTTCCTGGTTTCCATAATTTTGCTTCCCACTATGTCACAAAGCCCTTTTACTCTTTCCAATTGTTGTGGTGTTGCTCTAAAGAAGGTGTTGCTCTTTGTATCCTCATAATGTGCTATCATTTCCTCCGTGAAAATTGACCACGTAACAAGTTGTTTACGAGAACAAAGCCCTTTGTACCATAAAAATTGATCTGGTTCTAAATATGAAGATGCAATACATACCTTTTGTAACAGTTGTACACCATGTAGATCAAAATATTGCTCCATCTGAAGTATCCAATTTACCGGATCCTTGCCATCAAACTTCCTCATCTTGCTTTTTCTTGATTTTAGGAGCTCGACCTTGAAACGTCTGTAACTCTGTACTTTTGGATCTTTAAGTTCTGAAATTCTAACCTGTAGTATCCTTCTGTGTCCTCTTTCCAATTCCACTAGTCTGATCCAAATTAGATTCTCCAAGAAAGAGTTATACACAATCTCCCACAGTGACCTGATTGTAGACTAGTTTAGTAGAGCGAACTTGTATGAAGTGCCACGTGTCACTGTTTCAACCTTTGACTCTGAAAAATATATAAAGGAAAACTAAAGTCCGTCCTCTTTCTATACCTTCTTATGAAATTTCAATCCGATACTCAGAAAGAAAGTTATGACGATTTTCCCCAGGTCACCTGTTTTGAGTGTAATTCAGAAGTCTGCAAAAAGACCAACTTCCTGAGATCATATCTCCGAAAATATTGTACGAAACGCTCTGAAATTCAGACCCAAGGTTCAGTGCGATTTCTTCTCAAATGGGTTTTTTTTGAGACTTCGGAAACGTCACAGAAAAAAAGTTATAGCGAAAATTCCACGATGACCTGTTTGGAGTAGCCAAACCCTAGAATCCAAAGCTCTGATACCAAATGTTATGAAACCAGCTCACAAAAAGATAGAAAAGAGAGATCCACGCCTTAGAATTCAGCCTCTTCGAGGGGGCAACCTCCTTTACATTACATAAATGAACAATTCTTGGATGATACAAATGAAAAGACCTCCTTTCTATATATAGGAGTCCAAGGGGTTATAACATAATCAGAGCCGACATAACAATAATAATGTAAGGGCACAATAATAATAATAGTGGGCTTCTATGGGGCACAATAGTAACAGTATGGGCACTACATGGGTACATCAATATAATAAGTGGGTTATACTAATAACAATAAGGGGTTACACTAGTAGTATAGGGGCCTAACAGATCTCTTTTCCATTCTCAAATCTTCTTAAACTATTATAAGGGTAGGAGTGCACTTTAATCACTTTTTCGTCCTCATTAAAATTTATGAAAAAGGAACCTATTGAGCATACTTGTCATCTCTTTCGTGCTCATTAAGCCACAAAGGAGACTAAAAAGAGAAAATGGAAAGGGAACATTTATTTCTGTTAGTCCCTAAAATGGTAGTGTTAGTCATGTCGCACTTGAATATGGCACCTGTTTGCATCATTATCTCATATTTGGAGTTTTATCTTTCTTAGGAACCGTACAATATATACTCCTCTTGTTCAATACTCCTAGTCACTATGGAGTGTGCTTAAATGCCTCCTGTGTTTTTGCATGATATCATGTGGTGCTCATTAGTCATGCTGCCAAGTCACTTTTGTGTCATGCCATTATACATTCAAGGGAAGTCTTAGCCTATATCATCCATTTGCAGTTGCCTATTGTCCTTTTTGAGTCAACCACCCTTGTGTCACTTGTACTTCTTTGCTTCATGACTTCATCTATTCACTACATCATCTTGGTTTGTTCCATTTCGTTTGATGGGGGATACATCAAGGCCCTCCGTTTATAGATATTCTCCTATCAACTTCAACTCATTATCCAAGAGATTTATCTAGGAACCAGTAATACCTTGGAGCTTGCAGTAATTAGTGGTAGGTTTCCTCGTAATTGACAACAGGTTTACATTATTGAATCCTAATTGGTCAAGTCCATGCGTGCTTGAAATCAAATCATATATTCACACTCAATGTATTATGCTAGGTACCTTTGGGTTCATTTTCATCATTGGCAGTTCCCTTAACGTCTGTTAATGATATACCTCATTGACCAGTAATCAGGCAGTTTCTATCATGTTTGACATCAACTCATCTATTCACATGCCATAGATTCATTCCATCGGGGTTATGTCAACGCCCTTAGGTTAGGGGCATCTCACTCTTATATGGAACCATTCCGAGGCTGTGTTGTATTTATGTATTCATTATGTACTTTGAGGACTACTCTAGGGCATCTCTTGTATTATGTGTCCATAGTCTTACTGATGTATACTATGACATAGATCCACACTATATTTGTTGGTGGCTATGGTATTTTTTGATGTATCACATGGATCCATTATGTATTGTTCATGGTCATGTCTTAGAATTTCATGCCATGGATCTATAGTGTATATTTGGCATCCATGTTCAGTATCCCTTTATGACTGAGCATGGTTATGCATGCTTCAGGGATTTTATCAGCAAAGTTGAGACGTCAACCTTGAGTTCCTTCAATCCAACTTCATAGTCTTGGCTCCTTCCCATTTTAAGCTTTGAGTTTTGATGTAATGCATTTTGGTCATTAGTTTCTCTTCTAACCTCATGCATTATGGGACATCTAATATAACCCTATTTTCCACTCCATTATAGTAAGAGAGACAATTTCAACTTACCTTAGTTGTTGGCTAGAATGTATCTCATTTCACCTTTTTTTTTTTAATTATGTCAGATTTATTCCATGTTAAAAGGGTGGAATTACATGAACTTGAGTTATTTCTCATAATTATTTTGTCAAAGTTTTATAAATATGAGATAATAATAATTTCATAATTGAGACAGCTAAGAAAGGGCTCATAATTGTGAAAAAAGTTTCTAAAATTTGTCATTCCCAAGGAGATCAACTTAACCCACTTATGTATGAGTTGACTAGGGGTATATTATTGTAGAAGTTTCTTAACTTCTCGAGCCCCTAGTTGTCTAGATACATTATCCTGGAAGATAGAATGAACTTATATAATCTCACCAAGAGGAAAGGGGGTAGGATCTAGTATCCATATTATAGTGCAGGAGCTCTGTCGTATTGGGAAGAGGAGACCATGCTACAGGATTGAAGAGAGGATATCATTTTTTGAGAGGTATACATTTTTTGTACTATCATTTTGGATTAATAGATCTATATGTTCCTTTCCTGTATATGCAATCTGAATCATATTTTATAGTAGTGCATGTTATTTTAATATAATAATCCTTTTGAGGAAATATTTTTTTGGGTTTTTTGGTTGTGCATATGTGCAGGGTCCTTATTATTACAAGAAGAGGCAATATATTCAAGTGGAAGCATGGATTTCTTGGCATTGGGCTCAAGGGAATACACCAACCTACAATGGTAACGAGTATTAATTCTTCAACCATTATTTTGCAACATATTGCATGAGTGTTGAATGTATTTGTTTGCGTGGATAGGAAAAAAGGGCTTGAACTCTTGATCTTCATATGATAACACACTCACATCTGGGTAGATCATCCTCTAATCTATTGGGTTAAAAGTAGCCTACTTGCCTAGGTCAAATTTTCCAGTAACACACTGCATTTAGAGATAATCATCATTCATCATACAAAAATAATCACATATCCAATAGGATATGGACAAGTGGACCAAATCTATCTAAAGAACGAGATACAATTTACATACATATAAACTCATCTATTTTAAAATACAAATCATGGTAAGTGAAACAACAACCCATAAAGGATTATCATCAATTCTATGCATAAGAATCCCTCTCATGCACCAATAAGTTTTTGGCCATTGAGCTAACAACGTCAACAACTTCACCTCCCTCTTATTGAGAGAAATTGAACTAATATTATCATCATAATCAACTCCCTCTACCTAATTCTAGAATCCAATAACATTGTGACTAATGCTTATCACCACTCGCATTGCTTATTACACTACCTTCTTCAATGCCAAATGCCCTAAGAAAAGAGTACACATATGAAGAATAAATGAATGAAATATCTACTATCCAAGATTAGCTACAAATATAAAATGCACAAGATCACCAATAGTTTAGCATTCCACTAGTAATCACATCCATGGTCAATCTCTCAAAAATACATAATATGTACAATCAATACTATCCTAAAGAACAATATTGGATTTGGCCTCCACCTACAACAATCACAAAGTTGAGAAAGGTTGCCAATATTACAAACCTTTGAGTCAAAAATAAACCAAAACATATCAATGAATAATAATTAATCTATCACAAAATGAATCAACCCATTTTGAGCTTCAAAAATCAATGAACAATCAAATCATCATGCATGATTATTATAAGCATAAATCCACTCCAAACATTGGCTTCCACTGATACAAATCAATGACCCATCATGTGCTTCTTGGGAATCACATCCGCTAAAATATAGATCACATACCAGCCATTTATTAATTTGATCCTCCACCTATCATAGGCGAAACACATTAGTATCTACTTAAACAAGTCAACCACCTATCACAAGTCCTAGGCATCACACCCATTTAAAATAAATTCATGCCATCCATAAATGATGTAGAACACAATGATATCCACTTGAAAAAATCAACCACCTATAATGGGTACCCATGAGCATCGTAGGCGTTGAAAATAAATCCATACCAACTTCCAATAAAATAGAACAACTTCTTATCATATAAGGCCACGCTGATATTAAAGTAACAAATCAACCACCTACCACAAGTCCTATTGGGCATCTCACCTACTAAAAATAACTCCATAACAAAAATCCATGTAATTGATATAATACTTGTCGTAAGTGGACATACTCTCATCACAAGAATAACCAGAGTTCAATTCATTAGACCCTTCATAGGTGAAAGTGTTCATCTCAAGCATACCAAGGTTTCACCACCCAATAACCACTTTTAAGTACTACAAGTAAAATAGTTTACCTCTAAATTACTACGTTTTATGCATAAAAAAATTTAAATAACTATAAAATTATATATTGATTATGTAGAGGGGAATGATCAAAGATTGTGACCCCTCATGAAAAGGAACCTAAGGGTATATTTAATCCAGGACCTACATTGTAAACATATATTCATTCAACAACCAAGATAGGTGTGGTGTTGTAGTGGCGATAACAAGCAACTTTTTAATAGGTGGATGGTTGATAGAAATAGTTAGACAATGAGCGGGAGGGAGGTAGATTGTATGACGGAATGAATAGCCAGTGAGGGTTAGAGAGACTTTCTATCTACACACTGATATATATGGTACCAGCGCTCAAAGTGTAGTTAGAAAGTCTCCCTAACCCTCACTGGTTATTCAGTCTGTCATACAATCTACCTCCCTCCCGCTCATTGTCTAACTATTTCTATCAACCATCCACCTATTAAAAAATTGCTTGTTATCGCCACTACAACACCACGCCTCCACCACTATTAAAATGGCATTACCATGACCTCATTGCCAATCATCACTACCTCTCGTTGGTAAAATTGTGTATCATCCCACCAGTGTCACCTCATACAATTACAATTATGCATCCATTGTTATATTGTCATGCTGCTCCTTGTCTCCTTATCAATTTTCATCCACCATGTCCTCTCATATGCTTCCCCACCAACATCATCTTGTTCCCCAATGACTTCCCATCACCAATGTACTCCCCCATGGGAAAGTATTTCAGAAACCAATCCTTTTTTTAATAGATTTAGTATAATATAACTATAATAAAACTATTTAGTTATTTTTTTGGTTATATATTATAGTTAGTTATTAGTTGTTAATTATTAATATATATATATATATATATATATATATATATATATATATATCTTAAAGAAGTAAGTCAAGATAGATCGAAAAAACACCATCGATTACAAAAATGATGACGATGAGAGAATTCAATAATAGATTGGACGAATTTCAGAAGAAACTTAACTAGAATGATGAAAGATATGTGGAGCTATAGATGAAACAAAAGGAGTTAGAAGATCAACTGAACCAAAATTATGATGCCATTCAAAATGAGCAAGAAAACATACATAACTGGGCTAATAAAAACCATAAAAAATGAATAATAATCATAATCATAGTGATGAATACTTTAATGAAGCTCATGCAATCAAGGAATGATGCAACTACCCAACAAAAAGACTCTTCGAATATGCCAAACTTGTCAAGCCCGCCTCACACTCCCAAGTCTTTTCATTCATCTATCATACAAAATACACAAATCAATATACTAAATTCTCATAAAATAATGATTCCTAACCAATTTCCAGCATACCCCAACCAATCGATTATCACATACCAACGAAGGGAAAAGCTTGAATTGTCAAAATTTGATGATAATGAGAAGCACGGTGTGACATGGTTCAACAAAGCATAGGACTATTTTGAAATTTACAACATTCATAATGGTGATGAAAAATTAAGCATGCATCCATGTAGCTTGAAGAAAACACATATAACTTATATATGTGGTGGAAGAAGTCAACATATGCAACACATTCGAATAAATTAAAAGATGAATTCTTTAAATAATTCCAACGTATCGAAGAACAATATTTTTTCACATGGATCACTAGATTACAACAAAAACGAAGTGTGGATGAGTATACTCAAGAATGGAAAACACTGGCTACAAGAGTACCTGGACTATCAACACAATTCCTTATTCAATCATATATTAATAGGTTTAAACCAAACCTCCAAAATGAACTTTTTGTTCATGATATTATAACTATGGAAGAAGTATTTCACAAAAAAAAAGAAATTGAGAAATTTTTTTGAATTATCACCAATTCCAAGATTTGATAAAGTTTACAACTAGGGAAATCTGTATAGCCTACAGATACAAAAATTTAAAAATACTTTCCACCTTATTTAAGAGAATATGGAAAGCTTAATCTAGAAGTCCAATGAAGGAATTCTAGAAAGAAAGGAAAGTGTAAATATTGTGGAGACAAATGGGACCACAACAAAAATATCTTAAAAGAAACAACAACAAGAACATATATGTGTGAAAAGAAAAAAATGATTCACATACTAAATATTTAGATGAAGAGGAAGACGAGAATCCTTAGAACTTTTCCCCATATTTCTAAAATGAGGAAGCACCGCAACTATCACTTACAGATATCACAGGGATAGCCCAACGAAAAACATTAAAATTAAAAGGATATATAAAAAAGAATAATGTAATGGTCTTAATAGATTTTGTAAGTACCCTTAATTTTGTCATTATGAACCTAGAAAAACAATTTGAATATTCTGGTATAACTCATGCCAATATAAAGGTCATGGTAGCAAATGGAAAGAAGTTTGAAAATGTGGGGAAGTACCACAATATTAAAATACAATTTAGAGTCTTAGTTTTAAATTGTGCCTCGAGGAGGTGTAGATGTAATCTTAGGAATACAGTGCCTACAACAATTAGGCACTTATTTTTCCAATCATCAAGAGCACTTTATTAAGTTCAAATGGCAAGGAAAAATGTACAAATTATTTGGATTCCAGCGACCCCGGAATCAAACTTTATGTTCTCAACAAATGATGAGGTTAATTTGGAAAGGAGCACCAACCTATATGAACCAATGTCTTTAGATGAAATTGCTCTCCTCAGAAGAAGTTAGTGATGAAAAAACCAAGAATCAAGAATTAACTAAAAAACACAAGAAAGTGTTCCAAGATATTCCCTTGCAGATACCTCCTCAAACGGAAATTGAGCACATAATCGAAGTCAAGGCGGGGTCAAATCCTATCAATATTAATCCATATAGATATCCACACCATCAAAAAATTGAAATTGAAAAAATAGTCCAAGGCCACTTAAAATGTGGTATCATTACAAAAACTAGAATCCCTTACATTGTTCCTTTTATTTTAATTCAGAAGAAAGATAAATAATTTATAATATGCATAGATTACAGAGGACTGAACAAGATAAAAATTAAGAGCAATTTCCTTCTTCCCTTCATGGAGCGAGATATTTTTCAAAATTTGGCATGAGATCTGGTTACTACTAAATATGAGTAAGATTAGAGGATACTACCAAAACTACATTCTGAACTCATGAAGTTCATTACAAGTTAAAGTAATTCCTTTTGGTTTAACTAATGTTCTAATGACTTTCTATACTTCTATGAATGAGGTATTCCAACCATACTTAGGGAACTTTGTGCTAGTTTTTTTGTTATATTCTTGTATATAGTAAAACATGGAAGGAACATCTACAACACCTGGAACGAGTTCTTATTGTACTAGAAAAAAAATAGATTTGTGAAAATATGTCCAAATGCACCCTTGGAAAAGAAGAAGTAGAGTACCTAAAACATGTAATATCCAGAGTAAAGGTAGATGCCAATAAGATCAAGGAAATTAAAGAATGGCCTAAAAAAAATAACAACTCCAAATTAAGAGGATTTTATGGTTGGAAATATAGTACCAAATATTTATTTGAAAATATGACTCCATAACAGCTCCTTTGAAAAATACTTTAAAGAAAAAATTGTTCGTGAGATGATTAAGCAAAACAATATTATGAAGTATTAAAGGAAATCTTGTCAACAACATTGGTATTATCAACTCCCGATTTTTCAAAACCTTTTGTAATTGAATGTGATGCTTTTAGGTTCATAATAGGAGCCATATTAATGCAAGATGCCCATCCCATGGCTTTCGCGAGCAAGAAGATAAGTGAAGGGAGTGCTTGAAATCAAAATGTGATAAAGATATGCTTTCCATTATGCATTCCCTAACCAAATGGAAAAAATATCTTGTAGGAAGAGAATTCTTGATACTTATAGATCACAATAGCATGCAATACCTTCTACAATAGAAAACAATTTTAACAGAAAAACAAAAATGGTTTGAAAAATTAGGTACCTTTGATTTAGAAATTCTACATAAAAGGGTAAAGACAATGCCTCAGTTGATGCTCTATCTCAAAAAGACAAAGATCCATTATTATTTTCAATCTCAACTATAGTTGCAGAATGGGTAGATGAAATTTGAAGTGAGTATCTGAAGAAACCATAAACATGTAACATAATCAACAATCCTATTCATAACTAAAAATTTGAATGGAAGAATGGCATCCTTTGGTATAAAGGATAAATCTATCTAAGTCCAATTTCCAAATTAAGGTCCAAAGTTCTTAAAGAGTGCCATGACACACTAACAACTAGACATGTGGGATTTTTCAAAACCTACTATAATGCACGTCAATCATTTTTTCATAAAGGTATGTACAAGGACATCCAAACATATGTGACAAAATGTGATCAATGTAGAGAAAAAATATATAAATATAATGACACCAAGATTGCTTCACCCCTTGGATATTCGAAACTAGAAATGGGAAGAAATATTGATGGAATTCATTTATGTGCTACCCTTGTCGAATATGAAGAAAAAATTCCTTGCAGCCATAGATAGACTCACTAAATATGCACATTTCATAGGCGTAAAGAGATTAGACTCAACAAAACAATTTGCCAAAATATTTTTCAAGAATATTTACAAATTGCATGGGTTTCCAAGACCATTATCAGTGACAAAGATTGAAATTTTAAAGGAAACTTATGGAAGGATTTCTTCAAAAAAATGGGGACATCCTTGAACATGAGATCAACCTACCATCCCCCAAAAATGGCCAAACTAAAATTTCAATAAATGTTTGAAAGCATGTATTCATTGTTTTGTAATAGAAAAGCAAAACAAATGATTCAAATGGTTACATTTAGTAGAATGGTGGTACAATTCCACTAATCACACTTCAGTAAATGATGCCATTCAATCTCTCTATGGTTATGAACAAGGTGTTAGATATAATTAATATAAAATTCCAAGTAAAAGATCAATTGGAGGAGAACTAAAAAGTTGTTCAGACACTATAGCAAACCATGAATATCGCAAGAAACCATATGAAGTAATAAATTGAATAACATAGGTCAGAAAGAGAGTTTAATGAAGGATATTGGGTATATGTGAAGCTTCAACCTTACAAATAGTTAACATTAAAACAACAAGGAAAAAATAAGTTAGCCCCTAAGTTTTATGGGCTATATCAAGTTGTTAATAAAATTAATCAAGTAGCTTACATTTAAAATTACATGAAATTAGCCACATCCATAATGTTTTCCATGTTTCCTGTCTAAAAACGGTGATGGAGAAACATCAAATAGCACAAACAACACATCCTACATTGAATGATGAGGGAGAAGTTGCGTTAAAACTAGAAGCTATCATTTCCACCAAGTACAAGTGATTAGATTCTCGAGTAAATAAAGAATACATGATTAAATGGAAGAGCCTACGAAAATAATATGCTTCTTGGAGACGTAATATTTTTGTCAACAACATCCCTCATTACCTATGGAGGAAAAATAATTTCTTTTGAGTGGAAGACAATGTTATGTATAAAAAAATAAAATAACTATAATTATATATTAATTATGTAGATGGGCATGATCAAAGATCATGACCCTTCATGAAAAGGCACCCAAGGCTATATATAATCTAGGACATTCATTGTAAAAATATTATCATTCAATAACCAATTCAATATATATAGATATATTTGGAGAATCATGCAATCAATGCAATTTTATAATTTGGCACACACTTTTCAAGGCACATAATATATTTGAATTGTCATGTCATATTATAGTACATTCTAACAATACTATATTATATTCCATATATATGTTGAACCACTTAACCAAAATTCCAACAAAGTCTAATTCACATAAATATAAACAACAACGATTGAAACCTACTCAATCAAAAGATAACATACTTTGAAAATCAAATCTACAAGGACATAAAACATGGCATATTATTAGAAACTTCATGTATATGTGTATATGTATATATATATATATATATATATATATATATATATATATATATATATATATATATATATATATATATATATATATATATATATATATATATATATATATGAAGTACAAGTACATACAACAACTTTATCACAAAGTTCGAATAATTCAAGCTCTCCAAAATCTAGCTAGGGAAAACATAATAAAACCTTACCCATGAACTCCTCCTAGCTAAGAATCTCTCCCAACTAAAGTTGGTCACTCCACAAATATCCTTAACATACTAGCATCAACACTGGTAAGTCCTTCTTGGCACATACAATAAATTTATATCACACAATCTCCCCACATTAGCACTATTGTATTCCAGAAGGTTTACAAATCTTAGTCACATTTCATAACACAAGTACATTGGAAGGAAATTTTCATGCTAGCCTCCAAATCTATATCTTCATCCTATAATTTGAGTCCTTAAACCCAAGGTCTTCAATGCTTGTATCAATGAAACCACAAATACCCCCAAGAAACATTAAGGATAAATAACCAACTATTCTTTTAAGTAAGGAATTCATTATCCTACCCTAGCCTCACATCCCATAATAACAAGGCTTCAAAATCATGCAAACCCTTATCTCCACTCCCCTTGTCTTATACTTGGGTGGAAACCATAGAGATACAAAAATAGTAATAAATGATCATCACCATCCCCAATGTCATGTTCTTCTCTAGTATTTACATGCATGGTATAAAAACTATCATCAAATAATAGCAATTTCTCCAATAATATATAATATATCTCTCTTTCTCTCCTGCTCTTCACCTAAGGTTTCTTCAATAACCCTAATATCTTTCTCCCTACAATAATTTCCTCTCCCCTAGGTTTTCTCATGAATCATAACATATTTCTTCTTTCAATATGTCTCTAAGATAAATACAAAAATTAAAGTAAAATGATGACACTAAATACAAGTGATATACCCTCCCCTTATATATAGAGTAGGTGAGGGATGCTAATATGAAACAAGGAAATGAGTTCAACAAGTAACCAACAAGGAAAACCCACATGGATCACTTTATAAGAAAAGGATGTGCATGTGTTATACTAGGGTTTATCCAACCCATAAGGTGTAATTCTCTCCAAGCATGATTCTCCTTCAACTCAATGTCCCTCCTCTAAGATGGTCCACTCTCTAACAAGTTGTGAGTCGAATGTTTCCTCTTCCATAATGATTTGTTGTCTAAATGTCCTCATGCAAGTCTCTCCACTAGCTATGTACCACATGCCATTCCATGTGTTGAATGCTACTCTTACATGTGATAATATGGTCATAAAAATCCAATGCTTATCATTAATACATGCATGTAGGTCCATCACCAACCTCCATGAATTCCACTCTTTGGCCTAAGAATTATCAATTTAGGTGTATAAGCACCAAGGTATATATCACATGGTCCCAAGCTCCAAGGGCCAAGTACCCTCCTATAAGTGCTTAGTTCTACTAGCCAAGTTAAGGGAACCATGCCAACATTTAGAAAAGGTTAAGAATCCATGCAATTTGAGCCATCCATGTGCCTATGAAGAATCAACAGGTGGCTAGGAGACATATAAATCTCCTAACAAGATGAATATGCTTTCACAAAAATCCAAAAGGCTAACAATTTCAGCAACAACAAAAATTAAACATGTTTCGCATAGGTCAAATTTGGAGTAGAGTGGAAATTGTGTTGGAGTTGTGACATTTTGATCACTGTCTCAATATCATTGTTAGGATATCAAGAAGCTCTAGGAGTGATATGGGAAAGGCCATCCATAAATATATAAGCATGACACATAGGGACAATCTCCCCACAACTTTTTAGAAATTCCAATTCATTCATTCTTCAAGAAATATTCATTCTTAGGTTTTCCAAATAGTTAGTCACTGTATCTCATCCATGGTGAGTCCAGAGTTCACTAAACATGTTCTTTCACACAAGTCATATTTGGAGTATTGTGGAAACTGTTGGAGTTGTGACATTTCTATCACCATCTCGGGATCATTGAGAGGAGACTGAGAAGCTCAAGGAGTGAGATGGGAAAGGAAAACCAAAAATATACGAGCATAACACATAGGGATGGTGTCTCTGTAATGTTTTAGAAAGGCCAAGTCATTCATTCTCTACGAAATATTCATTCTTAAGATTTTTAAAAAGTGAACCTTATCCGTTTTATCTGTCCATGGTAGGTCTAGGGTTATTTAACCATGTTGTTTCACACAACTAATATTGTATTATAGTGGAAAATTATTTGGATTTGTGATATTTTGATCACCATATTAGGATTATCATCAGGAGACCAAGAAGTTCAAGGAGTGATAAAGGAAAGGAAAACCATAAATATATGAGTAGAACACATGGGGACAATGTCTCTATAGTGTTTTAGAAATTCCAAGTCATTCATTATACCAAAAATATTAATTTATAGATTTTCTAAACAATGAGCCTTAGTCATGGTATCTCATCCATGGCAAGTCTAGAGTTCATTAGACATGTTGTTTCACACAGGTCATATTTGGAGTAGAGTGGAAACTGCATTAGAGTTGTGACATTTTGATCACCATCTCAGGATCATCATTAGTAGATTGAGAAACTCAAGGAGTGAGACGAGAAATGCCAACCATGAATATACTGTTAATTTGTCTTAGGGCTTTATTGTTCTTTGATTTAGCTAATTTCATTTCATCATTTACATATTGAATTCATCCCACAAAATCATAATATTATTCAGATTTACAACATTATTTAGTAACATATGCAATTATATAGAAAGAAAATTATCATTATCAATGCAATAGAACATAAAGGAACAATAGAAGAAAAGTATTAACACATAGAGACACTACGATTGGTCAGAGACCAGGGAAAACCCCACTACGGGGAAAACCCTTTCAGATCATTTTTCCTACTAAATTGTCATAAAAATTTTAGTGAATATAAAGTACGATGATCCATATCTTCAACCAAAAAATTATCTAGAAAAATAAAATAATTAAAATCCAAGAGATGAACCCAACAATGATAATAACCAAAACCCTGATTCAGAAGTATGCAGTCAACTGTCACTATCTACGGTCAACTGTCGAAAGCTACATTCAACTGAAAAATCAAACCTAGTTTCCAACCGCACTCATGAGCCTGTGTTCCTATGGTTGCAACTGAAATATTATTGTGTCATCCCTATGGTTGCAACTGAAATATTCGTGTGTCATCCCTATGGTTGGAAACCAAAACCTTAGATCTCACATGCAAGCTTCGAACCCTGCAATTTCAGACATGTACAAATCATTCTCGGCGAACCACCTGAGGCCTGTGCGAGCCAAACCAAAGAAGGAAGAATGATCATGATGATGTCAAAATGAGGGTCACTTGACTTGTATTTATAGCCATCTAAGGGTATCCAATTTCTCTATTGGGCTGACTTGTCCTTTTTTTCACATGTGGGCTTCAATTCAAAAATACACTTTCCCTTGTCCAAATCAAGTGCTTCAAAAGTCAAAATTGGTCCTCTTGAAAAGAGGAATCTAGTCCCATGATTGGAATTTATCACTGAGCTACCAAATTAACACCCCCTCTCAGCTAGGGAGAAATTCCAACTGTATCATGTAATCATCGTAAGTATTATGTCATCAAATCATGTCATATCTCAAGTATCTCATCATCAAATGTCGTCACTACTCATCTCAGCTCACCTTTGCTTATCTCTTATTTATCTATGCTCATATGTTGAACATTATATAATCTAAAATAACAAGAATTTAACATCGGAGGGGAGTCCAAGCTACCACCCTCTATTCATGGGGGATCCATTGCCACCACCCAAATCATCTCCTAGTGGGGAGCTCAATGCTACAACTCCGAAAAAATCAAGGAGCACATCTAAACCTGAAACTAGGGGAGCTCAGTCTCAACCCAGAATCCAATGAAAATGAGGAAGGTCCTATGGGACACTCTCACCTAAGCCCATGGGTGAAATTTAAGAGATTTTATATTTTGGAGGGCCATTTTTTTTTATATTACAACCATTTTCTATAGTTACCCAAACAATTATTTAAAAAATAAATATTTTTTATACTTTAGCCATGAGAAATAAGCACCATAAACATTCCAAGGCCCGATTAGCTTGGTTTTCAGGTTAGATTTGCTCCAATCGCCCCGATTTCCAGGGTATATTTGCTCCAATCACCCTGATTTCTAGGAATGGCACTGGTTAGGGGATATTTCACCCTCTACCATTCCTATAAATTGAGGCTAGGGTTGAGTTCACCCAGGAATTTAGGGTTTTTCTTGTATAAATTTGTATCTATAGTCCTCCTCATTGTTGAGTTTCCAGTAAACATGGGTCACGATGGTCAATGAACAAATTGTGCTTGGAGAGGGTTTCAAAAGGATGTGATCATCCATCTAACCCTCTGTTTATCGTTAATTTTGTTAAGCATGAATTATTGAGAGACCAAAGCGACAAACACCATCATAGGTAGGCACAAATTGAGTTACATATTCATCTTACCCAGCTTCCCTAGTTGCTCGTATGCTTAATGGAGTAAGGCGTGTTACTCCCTTTCTAGACTCAAGTAGCACCAATTTGGCAACCATTTCTAAACAGGTTGAGTGGATTAAGAGTATAGTAGTGTACATGAAGGGGACTTATTTTGTTTAGAAGCCTTGAATTGGTGCATTAGATTACGATGAAAGGTAATTACAGATTCGATGCTAATTACCCTTTCAATTTCACTTTTATATCACAAAGCTACCATCCCCAATATAGCATACAAAAATGCACTTTTAATACATTTTTCATTTAGCAACTTGGATTTATAGTTTAGTTCACTACTGCAACAGTCAATGAAATGTTGCTTATGTGTTCAGTGATTTGAGAACCACAAGCAGTTGGTAACTGAGTGGTGGTTTGGCTTGTGAGGTGGGTGATGTCTCTTTATAAGGTTGTAGGTGAAGAAACATCCCCTTCAGTAAAATAATGTTTGGATCTATGCTTCTTGTTTCTCGTTCAATCCATACCCAAGAAAGAAGTTCCCCATCATTCCCACCATAAGCTACCTCTCAACTTCAACCTATAACCGGGAGTGGCGATAAAATGCATAGAAATGGTCTTTGAGGAGGTTTGAATAAGAATCCCCTCCCCTATATATAAGGCCAAGCATAAATCTACTACTACTTCTTTTTATCCTCAAACTCTTAACGTCTGATGACCTCCGACACGTATGTAACTGATGCACTTAATTTTTTTAGTGATTATGGAGCTGCTGTACTTGTGGATTATTACAGAGCTATTGGACCTATGGATTTATAGAAGTATATATCTCCATTTAGTTTAAACACCAGACCATCCTAGAAAGGGAACACGGGTATGTTATTTTATCATCTTAGCTTAGTTTATGTTATTGTCAAAAAGATGAGATTTTATGAATTGTAGTGGACTGTGGCTAAAGGAAACCATTCTAGGAAATTTTTTCCCTCAAATTACTAAAACATTTATGCCATTCTGGTATGTTATTTGACAAACATAAAAAAATCAAGCAGATGATATATACCCTTAGAAAATCATAAACCAATAGTTTTATGACTCTTTTACAAATCTCTAGTAGATCTGAGGGGTGACATAAGGCTCAAGAGCAAGGTATCCAGCCCAAAAAAGCTTAGATTTGATACTTAGTAGCTTTAAAACAATTCAGAAGCTAAACGATATAGTTTTATGTGAATTTCAAGCATCAATAGAAAGGAATATGCAAATTTCAGATTTGAGCAACAATCATACTTAGGAAGTTGTTGGGAAAAGTTATTAGATACATTTTTGTTGTCTTTTTTCTCTGCTTCCATGTTGTTTTTATTTGCACATGTCACTGGAATTGATACCCTTTTCCCCATTATCCACAACACTGGTGCAGAGGGAAAATAATATTTCTTCTGAGATGTCGACTTGGTTTGGGAATTTACCTGCTATAACAAAGTTGAGTTACTTTGTCCATTGAAATAAACTATTACTTTGTCCATTATTCACAACTGAAGTAGTATGGTTACCTAACCAAAGTCGTGCTATATTTTTGAAAATAAAACATTTATTTTAAAGTATTGTTTCCATCCACTTCTTTAACAGAAGTTACCTCTTGTCCCACAGAGTCCAAATTATCCACATTACTGTTGGAAATCTCACCAACATAAGCATCCTTTTGAACAAGGAATTCTTGCAAGTGCTTTTTCTTCAAGGTTCTCCGATGTTTTTGCACTTGTGGGATTTCCATAATTATCTTTCTATCACTATATGGAAAATCTCTATGAGATGAAGTCGGATGATCATAACCAAAATTGTATCCATCCTCTTCTTCTATATTGATTTCAGTTGGGTTCTGATTCAGTGTGCATATTTCAACATTGCAAGTTTTTTTTGTTGCATAAAGCAGATTCCACAATTTTTTTGTTTAGTGCTTTTATTTTATTTGGTTCCTTTTTTAAGTTTTGTCTAGGATTAGATCCCAACACCCAAGGGGATTAGAGGAATTTTTGTTTGTTCTGTAGATAAATATCAAGATCAAATCTTTGATATCTATTTAGATGCGTACTAGTGGGTGTTGGCCTATATGTCTTAAGCCTTTCGTAGAACTAGAGCCCTTTACAACCTTTGTACTATGAGAAGCAAGAGGAACAATAGAATATGTATGTATATTTCCATTGTAACCACTTGTACATGGTAATCCCTTCTCTTTTTCTTCAGGGAATGGTGTACCATAGAAGAGAGATTTTGTTCTCAAAAGAGAGGATTCCATAAAAGCATTATTGCCTTTGCCAGGGACTCTCCAAGAAGGGGTAGAAATTCCAAAGAACCCATTTGATACAAGATGCACATAAGGCATGAACTTTGGAACAGGAGGTTTAGTTTTAACTGAACTTATGATTTTTTCATGCATATGTGTGCTACCTTCAATGGGTTTTGAACCTCTAAACATTCTTTCAGTGCCACTAAATGTTTCATTTTGATACATCTCCATTAACCTAGATGAGGCACAAGTTGCTAGATGAAACCAACTAGCATGATTTTGTGAAGAGCCCTGGGGTAAATTAGAGAAATTTTTGTTGTCTTTTTTCTCTACTGTCATGTTCTTTTTATTGGACATGTTTCTAAAATTGATACACTTTATGCCATTAGTTGCAACCCTTGTGTAGAGGGAAACCAATATTTCTTCCCAGATGTCTACCTGCCTTGGGCATTCACTTGATGCAACAATGTTGAGTTACTTTATCCATTAGTCACAATAGAAGTAATATGGTTACCTAACCAAAGTCGTCCTACATCTTTTAAAACAAAACATTTATTTTAAAGTATTATTTCCATGCACTTCTTTAATAGAAGTTACCTCCTATCCCACAGAGTCCAGATTCTATTTAGTCGTATTTTGAATTGTACTCATATATGATTGTGAATCCATGCACCAGGTAACCCGCTTCTAAGATTAGTTGGAACATTGGATAATAAGTGGAGTTCTACCGTGGAACCGTGTCCGAAAATGAACAATAATTGTTCATGGTTGTGTATTTCTATGAGTTACTATTATGTTAAGGAACAAACACTATCTAGTGAAGTCTTGCTAAATAGTATTCGTGTCTTATTCTCCACACTCACATATGAAATATAACATTTTTATATGAGATCATGAATATGAAAAGATTCAAGGAAATAGAAAAATATTCTAGTTTAAATGGAATGCATTGGATAATATATAAATTAAAGACAAACTGTAGATGAAAATCATATTCTAGCCTAGTTTGTTGAAATACCTAGTTTTTAGAGTTGCACTGAAATGGAAGTAAATGTGGAAAAAGAAAAAAATGAGGAAATATCTTCATTTCTTCAAGCCATTGCAAGAATTTTAGTGCCACTTGGCATTGCCAAAATTCCAGTTTCTATATGAACAAATTTATCATAAAATTCAATAATAGAAAAACAAATCACCTCCCATATAATTATTGATGCTTAGAAAAGAGTAATTGACTATGCAACAACAAAAACCTTTCATGGGATTTTTCGCCTTTTAGTTCATTAATAACTAAAAAGTTGAAATAATTCCAGTTTAAGGACACTTGTATCCAAGAAACCATGCAAGTTACAAATTAATTTCCTCTGTCCATTTCCAGAACATCTTTCCAAACACTGTTTGAAAAATTCCATTCTTAAGTGCATGGATATTTTATCTTCTGTGGGTGTGGGGGCAGGGAAGGGAAGGTGGGAAGCATTTTGCATCTATTATATTTCATGAATTGTAACCACATAAAGCATATCACATGTCTTCATATTCTAAATTACGTGGATAAAATCAGTAGACTTACCATCAATGTATTCAAATAAAAAAGTCCATTAACAAAGAAAAATAAGGAAGAACCTTTCCAAAGAGATAAATATGGTAGTTTTATCACATACCATGCTCGCTGATAGAAGTAGATGCCTAGATGAAATATGCTCCATTTATTTCCAAAGATTGTTGAGGTTTAATTTTTCTTCTTCAAAAATTCTATTAAAATTCAATTCATCGTCATTGATCCTTAGATTTGATTTCATATCTTCATGGACCTCAATTTTATTCTCTAATGTAGAACATCTAGCCAAGTTAGGAATTAAGGGTTTAACATTTTCAGATCCTATGCTTGCAAATACATGTAGAAATGTTTTGTTGATTTTATTGTCCACTGAGGTTTTCTTTGTGGACTCACTTTTAGCTATAAAAATAGGCTTACAATCCGAGGGTCTTTAATTCCCCTGGGATTGATGTCTGCTCTGAGGGTCAAAGATCCAAGACCAATTTTTCAGGACCTTAAGGTAGAGGCCATTGTATCTAATGAACCAAGAACACCATTATAGGATTTTATCCCTATATTTCTTGGTTTCAAACCTAGAGGAGCACAACCCTTCATTACAATAATATTGATGAAGATATCCTTAAATAAGTGGGGGCCATTCATTCATTTTTGTTAATACAAATCTTATTGCTCTTGGCCAACAATTACCATTCTAAAGGTATGAAAAAAATCTCTATTAGTGAGTCATTCCATGATCTCTCATTGCTTGTTACAGAGTAAAACATCAAAGTAGTATTGTTGACATATTTAACTCTTTCTGAGATTGGTAACCTATATTGAGAGTTGTTGTTCTATAATTGTTCATATGGGCATGGACAAAGCTATTCGAGAGATCATGTCTCTTGTTGTAGAACGTAGTGTAACCATTACATGCATGACAACTCATGAACTTGTAACAAAGGTAATTTTTCATTTTTTCCCCACATATACTCACATGCATTTCATGCTAGGTTTTATTTAGAGAGTTGCAAAACTGGAAACTATTTTCAGGGTTACACAATTGGAGAGACCTTTCTTGCATCTAATGTAATTTTTCAAATATAGGACTATGCTATGGAGTCTGAAGAAAGCCACATATGCCATTCTTTAAATTTAATGATAGCAAGCCTTGCTGGGAGTTTGGCACATGTAACTTGCAAGGTGATTTTCACATTCAATTTATGTGAGGAATGTTATTTATTTTAAATAGTTTTAGTTCAATTTTACCATTTGGTTCTCAAGTTAGATAATTTGGTTAACTTTCTTTTAAGTTTTTATTTTACTTAACATTTGATGATTGTTGGTGTGTAGGAACTTCTTCGTGTTGCAATGGTCACTCACTTGAAAACTTTGCTCCAAGCCTTTAATGTTACCAGTGATGTTCTTGATCAAACTGTTTTGTTATGACAAATGACAATCTAGATCTGGGTTTGCATTAAGAGAGTAAGTTGCAATAGAAAAAGTATGATGTTCCTTTCTATCTATAATGTCATAACATTTATGCTGAAGTGTGCATTAAACCTTGAAGAAACTTAATAATATTCATTTTGTGTTATTTCATTGGTTTAATAAATTATCTTTGCATGTGCAACATAACTAACAATAGAACTTTGTATTAAAACAATAGGGAGATGTAGAAAGCAAAGGGAAACAATTAGACCTGCATATTATGATGCTACTATGTGCACTCAAGGCAACCTAGCTCGCTTGCTAGAGGCACTTAGGCCAAAGCCTGGTCGACTCTCTCCAACATAGCAATGGTTTTATGAGGTATTTGTGTTTATTGACCTTATATGTGTGCACATGCTTAGTGCAATCACACATGCTATAAAATAATTTGATTTTACTGAATGCTTAATTCCTATGGTATTGTAGGATTTTGCTAGACTTCCATGGTAGAACCAATCTATGCAGAGTATTCTTGTGGCACCAGTTGTTCCATCAAGCTCTAGTGTTGGTTCAATTGGTTATGGTTTCTCTCATGTTGTTTATGGTTCTCATTTAGAATAGGCAAGCTCAAATGGCTATAATGCAACATAAGATACAATAGGGTTGAGTGGCATTGCACAATCACTAGAACAGTTAGTGGAAGAAATGGATTCTCATGCTACATCACCTCATAGGTTGTTCTAGAGTGAATATCATTTAGTCCTTCCATTTAATGATTAGAGATGTGGATTATTGATTTCATTCCAACTCAATTTTTTAAATGTTACAGTGTATCTTCTAGTAAAGTTTCCATGGGAGATGTAGGCATGCACCATGTTCTAGATGGTTCTAATTCAATCAAGGTGATTCATTTTGTCGAGAGAAATATACTAAGTTCTATGGTAAATTTGTTGTTTTCTGGAAATAAAGTTTGCATCTTGTGGCTCATGAAGGAATTTACATCAATGGTACAACCTTCAACCCCTTCGTAAACTATAGAGTGACTTAGTTATAGTGGATTGGATCCCTCACTAAACATAGTGGAAGCATTGGACAAGTATTAGGTCATGTCTCAAAAAGTAATTTGATTAGATGAGGATGATTGTTTTGCTTAAAAATAATTTTGATCAACTGTTCTTTTCTTTCTTATGCTAGAAAAAATGAAGGTAAAATTAAAATATAGATGTGGATGTGTGTGCATAATTTTAATGTGGAAATGAAAAAATGTTGTTGATTTTTACTTAGTCACATTTGCACATCATCCAATAAAGGAAATGCATGCGTTGTTAAATTTTTCGATGGTGTTAAGGTGGATTTTCCCATAGGTTGATGAATGAAAAACATAATTTTTAAATGTGAGATGAATACCTTGTACAAAAATGCTTGAAAAAATATGAAAAATATATATTCTATAGTAGGTTTAAGAGTGGAAACTTAGGTAGTTAGGTTAATTACTTTAATCAATTACAACAGTTGTGGTCTTTGATGCAACTACTAGGTATGCCTACTTTGTATGAAGCTACTCTTGAATTTTATTACTTTTTTTGCTCCATGGGATGTCCATTTGTTTCTCAATGATGAAGGTTGATTAAAGCCTATTATAAACATATGACTAAAGGTTATATTAGTGTCCTTCTTTGGTAGGGTTTTAGCTGAAAATGTCTCCCATGGATGGGGTTTATTGTCGTCACCTGAAATATGATGTTTATTATATTATTTTCCTCTATAGAACATTTGTCCTATCATGTTCAGTCTTACCAAATGGTTAATTTCTTGTAGTTGGAGGCTGCAATCTCAAAGGGTGCCAGTGATCATGAAATTTAGGCATGGTTCCTTTCATTGAAATCGTATTTTTAATTATTGTAGTCAAATTTTCATAATATCAATTAATTTTAACTTATAATTGAGCAATGTTATTTAACCAAAAAAGGTGTTTTGTAGGGACTTATCTCAGATATTCCAGAGATTATTTTGCAATGTATTAGTAGAGATGAGGTAGATCTAGAAATAACACAAAAGGTTTGACATTTATTTTAGAAACCACTACATCTCTATCATATTTATTAGTGTTAGTCTAATATCTGTTCAAATTTGTGAATGCAAGTTTTTAAGAGATTGTATGAGAATCCATTAATCAACTTACATGTTTCAACCCATATCATTGTATTGGTGACCATCCGTAATGTTTGCAAACAGGTTTTGAAGGAACTGGCAAGTTGGGTATGATTTTGTCATGATTTATTTGCTATCAAATCTTTGTTTTGGATTATATTGTGTGTTTATTGATCTAATTAGTATATGTTCTTAGGAGCTTATAAATGAGAGTTTTCTTGGAGGGAGCTTGACTACTAGAACTAAATAAATATATCATAAAATGAATGCTAACATGAAGACTAAAAAATAGATGTCATAATAGGATACAATCCAAATAAACATATCATGATAATAAGCCTCTCTCTTGTGAACATATTTGGGATATACTATATGAAATTCAATCCCTGTTGAATAACTTAAATCTGGTATGATTATATTAGGTTACATTGAAACTTCCTAATGGCTGCCCAGATAATGTTGCATTGACTGGTTTTTAATCAATGCAAGATGATAACTACATTCTCGTTCTATAAGAGTTGAGACTGTTAGCCATATTAAAGCTTTTCAATAACTCTTCTACAAACTTAGTCTAGGCTAAGTTGCACGGGAACAAATATAGATATGAGATTTTAAAATAACACAACAAATTTTCAAAAAATATGGATATGACACAAGAAGGAAACGACACACACACACATATAACAAAATAGAAAATACATATTACCATTAATATTTTAGAATCTAGATGCTATATCTAAAAATACACACTCATCATCATCAATTCAACATAAGCATTGTCATCATCATTAATGATTATTATAACATTCATTATTCAACATATCATCAAATTTATATTTCAAATTTAGGTCATTAACATCAATTGGTCCTAGATATTTAATTCTAAGTGGACATTTTAGGGTTAGGTTCATATCAGATCTTTAGAGTTTTTTATCTTCTTCTTTTTTGGGCATTTTTGTCTGCAGCTCAGGGCATAAAAGTTAAGGTTGCTCATCTCAATGATAGTGAGCACAATTCTACCCTAAAAACCCTATCAATCTTTAATTGTTTGTTATTGAATTTGAGGATAATATTTTATTGACTTGATATTTGGCAGGGTACATTATGCTCGTTTCCTGTGTCATCCTAGTGTGACTCTTTGCACTTCAACACTTAGGCACTTGGAATGTGGGTTTTATATTTGCACCCATTGTCATAACTTGACTTCTCCGCATCATTAGCATTGGCATTTACAGCATAATCCAATGGATTCAAAGCCATCTAACCCTACTACATGTTTAATTTCCTTTGGAAGACCAAAGTAGATGTTGAGAGTTTCTCAGAGGCATAGTCATTTGCATTACAAGTTTGCCTCTTTTTTAACATCTTTCTAGAAATCCCCTACGAGAAGAGGACCCAAGCAAGGCTATCTTATTAGAAAATATTTAAAAAGTTAAAGGAATGTTTTTAGCAAATAGTTGTGAGAGCATACAAAATTTTCCTTTGTAAAACCTAGGATTCTTTTCAAATGGATATGATTATTTCTGTAAAATCTTTAGTTTTGATTTTTTTTTTCTTGAGGAAATGAATGCTAAAATAATTGAATTGGTATGATGATATACTATAATAAAAATAACTTGAACAAATGGATGGCACTACAACTGAAACAAAAAACTCTTTAGTTGTTAATTACATAAGAAATTTTATTTCTTGTGATCATATTGAAGAATAACAGTCATGATTGATGGATTCTGAGGCTATGTTTGTTGATTTGGGACACTCATAGTTTTCAATCAAGGTGAGAAAATGTCTTTGGTTCCATGACTAAAACACACACTTAAGATCCAATAAGAAACAATCAATTTAAACTTGGGTATGTAATAGTAGATAATGTTCACAGGAGTTGTCTATCCCTAATTGATTTTCGCCTACCTGGGAAGGATGCATTTCTTTCCCAACACAAGAAAATATAGGAAATATAGGAAGTTGTATTTTATATAAAAAAGAACATAATTTTTTTTTGCTAAACTAGAGAGACTTGTATATTTCTAAAAAAAAAATGGTCATAGTGGGGTCCTAAAGACTTCCAAGTATTCTTTTCCAAAAATATTTTTAAGCCTTTCGAACTAGGACACTTCTATGAGTGTTAATTTTCGGATGAATTGGATGCAAAAGTTGTATTCTAGACAATTTTCATAGTGGCTACCTTGGTAGTAATAGTGGAAAGTTAGGAAAACATCTCAAAGAATCGTATTCTGGTCATGCAAAGGGGGATGCTCTCAAAGAAATGCAGTCTAATCATGCAAAGTTCTTGAGATATGGAAATTATGTTCTAGATATCCCCTCTAGAGAACTTGTTCTAGGAGATATAGTGAAACTAAAGGTGGGAGGAAAGGTTCCTGCAGACATGAGAATTGTGCCCCTCAAGACATCCAACTTTAGGATGGAGTAGAACTATCTAATCGGAGAAGGCATACTTGTGGTCAAAAGAGAATATCTAGTCACTTATGTGACTATGATTTGTAGTCAAAAGAATGCATGGTGTTTGAAGGAACTATATTTACCAATGGTTGTTGCACTTGCATTGTTGTGAGCATTGACATGTCTACAAAAATAGGTAAAATTTATGCACATATTCAGGAGGCTTCAATGGAAGCTCATGTTTAGTCAATTTAGTGTCCTAAATTGCTTGCATAAATTATCAACCAAGGTTTGTAAACTGATGAAGTGTTATGCACTATATTTGCTTAGTTAAACTTTCTCTTACTTCGTTGTTTAGTATTTTATGTTTGTTTTGGGGGTTTCTGTTCTTTGATGTCTAAGAATGTACAACCTATTATAAAATTCAAATGGATCTAATGAATTTTTAAAGAAAAGGAAAGGTTCCTAAGTTAATCTAATTTTCTAAAAATGGACCAAGAACTATTGACTAGTTAGAATCTAATAAGAAAATAGAGTATCTATATTATCTTATCATTAGTCCTAATCCATGGATCTAATTCTTAAAACCAATAGTGATATTGATGCAGAAGGTAACTCAGTAATTGCATTCATTTAAACATTCAACCATTCAATTTTGGAATATGATGAAATCAATCTCCTTGAAATGATTTTTTGGAATGTCAGTGATGCAACTAAGTAAGGACCTGAAAGAACAAAAAATAGTAAAAGCATGTAAAACTTAACATTGTACTGAGTAAATTCAATCATTGTATGAATTAGATATTTAACAATTTAAGTTAGGGTCATCATCATTTTGAAATTGTTTTTGAAAACATCCATTAACACAATTAATTGACAATTCTATCCTAAGAAAATGAATAAGAAAACAGTAAGAAAAACTAAGTAACTGTGTATTCTTATTGCTTCAATCTTAATTCAGTTTGGAAACAAAGTCATTTTTCCACGAAACATCTTAGAATAATAAGGCTGCATAGTTGTGATTTTATCCCTACATTTATTGGTTAAAAAATGAAATGAAACATCATTCCAAATTATAAAACAGACTTGTTGAAAACAAAGTAATAAAAATTAAACTGAAAACAACAAGTGAAAAACCTCCTTCAGTGCAGGGGCCCTTTGCAACTGATGTGGCTAGAATGCTAGCTAGTTAAGGATGCACTTTAAACCATCAATGACAAAACAAAGTTTGTATTATGTACAAAATGAAGTCTGAATACAGAGTATCAACAAAAAGCCTGTAATTCCTTCTAACTTCTAACTACTTCTTGGTTCCATGCAACCGATATTTATAGGAAAATAACATAATTGTTTATGAGGAAAACTTGCTACAAGTGGCTTAATTCGAATTGTAATAGGACTGTTTAACTTCTGATCAACTACAGGTGGCTAATTTGAATTAAATCTAACATGATTGTTTAACTTCTAATCAGCTATAGGTGGCTAATTCGAATTAAATCTTCAACAGAACCGTTAGATGCTTGATTAGCTACAAAAGAGAAAATCAAGAGTCCTACTACTTCTAGATAACATATTTTGACTCCATCTTTGAACATGACCTTAGGCTTGCTTTTTCATCGATATGGACCGAGTGAATAGGATAGAATCCATGTGGAGATGATTATGGAAATGCCCATGTGTCCAAATTCTTCATTTGACACCTGCAACCTTCCAAACCATAAGAGTAGCTACGAAATCCATAGTTAGATGCAGAATAGGCTACGTTCTGTAACTAATTTGCAAAAATATATTAAAATAACAAGAGCATGAAAATATAATATGGTGATCATTTTAATGCTTTCCCTAAGACAAAACCTAGCATTTATCATTGATTGGGTCTGTATTCTTATGAAAAAATGAGAGAAAAAGGTGAGAACAAATGTCAAGGAGAAGGTAATTCTAAGTTTCAACACACCCCCACTGCAAAATCATTGCATGTCCTCATGCAATTTGCCAAAAATGTGAGTTATTCTTCTCTAATGCATTAGCTAAGATACCTCTGCTAGTACATCCAATTTCCTTCTTTTTCTCTTCTTTGAAGTGACTGTCATTTTGGGTTTTCTCACAAGAAGCCTGTACTTGAGGTTAACGATTGCTCTATTCAAAATCTTATTCTTTCTTTTCAATTTCCTGTTTTTCTTATACCACAGTCCTAGATGCAGAATGGTATTATCATGAATTGCCTTGTCCAATTTATTTTGTTCCTTCAAGGTTTCATTCTCCTGTTTGATATGTCTATTCAATATCTCTAATTCATAAATTTCTTGTTTGAGAGTGTCAATTAGAGGTTCTTGTGGATTGATAGAAGGTTCTGGGTTCATTGAGGCACTTCTCTTCTCCATTGATTCTATATAATCATATATTTGTTGCTGCACTGGGTCTATGCCTGGAGATATTTTGCTTGGGCTACCTTCAAAATGATGAACAGGAGAATTTTGAGGACTGTGTGTATAAAAGATGTTAATAGGAGATGTTTCTAGGGTTTCCTCGTCTAAATTTATAAACTTTGTCCCTTTTGATGATATTTTGTTTACCAAACCTTAGAGTCTAGAGCTTCTTCTAAGTTGTGGAGGACTTACATTCTCCTCGTTTGTGACCTTTTTCTCCTTTCTTATATTTCCTCTTGCCCTACTTTTCTTCTTGATTTTTGTCAGTTCTTCAGAGATTAACTTTTCATCATCTTTTTGTAATGAAGACTCAGGTTTGTCTACAATAGTATATCAGTCTTCTTTCTTCTACTTCTTCTAACATTATCTTCTTTAGGTGACTCTAGTTCTTCTTGGAAATGGTTTCTAATGAGGAAATTATCCCAGGTATCTCCAGTGCTTTTTAAATGAAACTCAATCAATACCTTTATCAACCCATGATAATACATGGTTGTATCTATGAACTCTATTTTCTTTTGCACATTTGAGGCCATCCTTTGTAAACTATTTAACAGGAAGAAAGGAAGATTGATTTCTCCATTTTCTAAGAAATTCATCAATAAATGGATCTGGTAGACATACATGCAACCAAATCTCCCCTCACAGGTGATAAATTTCTGTAATATCAAGAGCATGTTCCTCCACTTACTTTTAAGAGCTCAAATGGGAATTCCTTTTCTAAAAACAGAGACATCCATACCTGGGTTTTTGAGTATTACTTTCCATGATTCATTATGGAACTCCTTGTTTTTGAACCATCTTTCACTGTGCCTTGGAAGTTATGTAGCCTCGGTTATGAATGACTTAGTCACTACAAACTTAATATCTCCAATTTCTACCTCTGTGCCATCAAAAGATCGAGCAAAGGATTTTGTATTTTCCTTATGAAAACCATCAAATTTCTCAATGAATTTAAGCCATCCAACTTTCTGCAACATTTCTTTGAGCTGTGGGTATCCTTCCATGTACTTTGCTCCTACCAGTTCGGATTTGAAAATTATCCCCATGCCTTCTACTACACAGGGTTCTCAACCTTCAAAATTACCCTTGCGAGTTTTATGAAATGGATTGACTAGGAATATGGTGAAAGGAACTGTGAGTTTGTATGAAATAAGTAGATGGTAGGGGTTTTGGAGAAAAGTGGACAAGTATGTCATGTCGTAGTCATGACAGTTAAAAATAACGAGGGAGTTAATTATGGACCGTTACGTGACAAAATATGGAGGATGTGGTGGAAATGTAGTTTGATGGAGATTGCAGTCAAATTAAATGATGATTCGTCAAGGAAACATATGAATATCCATATTATATATGCTCTATGTTTTAACCTTGCTATTTAAAATAAATTTTTGCACTTTACCTTTTAGAACTTAACCTTTTCGTTCATTGTTTTCTTGATGTTGATCCACTGATACCCTTTTATCATATCGGTCTTCAAAAACAATATTCTTCAATTCCCTGCAATCATCATTTGTTTGTAACAGAGCTGCTGAATGAGATATGGTTGCAGAATCAAATTAGCTGCAGAATGGAATTAGCTGAAAAACATGATAAAAATGAAGCGTGGCTATGGAACATGAATGAGAAATGAAATGGAAATGGATTATGACGGTGAAAGGGAATGAATTGAAGTGATATGGAATGAGATGAAATGAATTTGCAGATTAGATTTATGTCACTACTTATTACAAAAAGAAAATGGAAAATATAGGATGTCAGAAATCTCTGATTTTCACCCTATATTTCTTGCATAAGTATGCCAATGAACAATTGGTTTTCACACTTATACATTTTATTATTAAATTTAATTATATATATATATATATATATATATATATATATATATATATATATATATATATATAGGAAAAACTAAGTTAGTGGAGAAGAAGAATTCTTGTACACCAACTTCATTTCAGTGTTATCTTGGAAAATTTTGACAAAATCCTCTCTTGAAATTGGCTTCTGATATATCTTTAACCAATGACCATTCACAAGAAGAGGTACCTTTCTTTCATCTAATGTCCTTATTCTCACTGCTCCATTATTAAAGACTTCTTCAATCTCATATGGCCCAAGCCAATGAGTCTGAAACATTCCTTGAAAATATTTGAATTTTGAATTGAACAAAAGTGCTCAATCCCCTGCTTGAAAATTATTCTCCTTGATATACTTATCATGCCATTTAGCCCTTTGTTGCTGGGCTAAAATGGTTCTTTGAACTGCATCTTGCCTAATTTCTTCAAGCTCATTGAGTTGCTCCAATCTATGTTTCTGTGCTTCTGATAAATCCAGTCCTAATTGGACTGCCATCTTGAAGGTTCTGATTTGAAACTCTATAGGGAACATGACTTGTTTCCCATAAACAATCTCATAGGGAGTATGTCCTGTTTTATTCCTCCATGTAGTTCTGTAGGCCCATAAGGCTTCAGGCAGCCTTTCTGCTCAATCTCTTCTGTGTAGATGTACAGTCTTAGTGAGAATTCCTTTAATCACCTTATTGGTAGATTCAACTTGACCGTTTGCTTATGGATGGTAATGAGTAGACTTTCAATGTTTTATCTTGTATTCTTCCACAAGTATTTTAACCATTTTAGATGTAAATTGAGATCCTTAATATGTCACAATTTCTCTTGGAACACCAAAACGAGTGAAGATGTCCTAAAAAAAGAAAATTAACTACAAATTTTTCATTAGCAAAAGGTAATGCTTTAGCCTCTACCCATTTGGTAACATAATCAGTGCATACCAAAATATACTTATTTTGTTTAGATGGAGGATTAATTGGTCCAACAAAATCCAAGGCCAATTTTTCAAAAGGTTCAATGAGTACCTGAGTTTGTAGTGGCATTTCATTTCAAGGAACAGGTTTCCCTACCCTTTGGAAACTATCACACCTTTTGACATATTCCTTGGCATCTCTAAAGATGGAGGGCCAATAATATCCTAAATGAAGGATTTTATAAGTTGTCCTCTTGTTGGCAAAGTGGCCACCACAAGATTCATCGTGACATTCCTTAAGAATTTCAGGCATTTCATCTTCTCGAACACATGTTCTGATCATGAGATTTGGACCTGTTATATACAATTCATTAGTAATCCATAAGTAACTTGCACTTGTTTGAATTATTTTTCTTTTCTCCTTAGGAAACAAATGTGAAGGTAATTTTCTTGTGACTAAGTAATTGGAAATATCTACAAACCAAGGGGTCTGAGTAGTTACTGCAAAAAGATATTCATCAGGAAATTTATCTTCAACTCGAGTGTCATCTTTTATATTTTGAATTCTAGACAAGAAATAAGAAACTGTGTTTTGTTTTCCAGGTCTATCTAAAATAGTGATGTTGAATTCTTTTAGGAGTAATAACGGTTTGGTCAATTTAGTGTCCTAAATTTCTCTACATAAATTATCAATCCAGGTATCGTAAACTGATGAAGTGTAGTGCACTATATGTGCTAGATGGCCCTTCCTAATTCAGTGTTTTTGAGTTTTATATTGTTTTGGGGGTTTGATCTTTTAATTCCTAATGTTCTGCAATGTACTTAACAAAATCTATTGCGGTTAAGAAACTAAAGAAATGAAATGAGAGCTAAAAGTGCTTTAAGCCAGATTTCGAAGTAAAGCTTTTAGTCAAGAAAAGAAAAAAACAGAGTTTCTATTCTTGCTATTATGATTGTTTCCAAAACATGAACTAAAATGACTTAAGAGTGAAATTGAAACTACTATCTAATCAATTGCAAAACCAAAGATTAAATGAGAGATTAAAACTGAAAATGAGATTGCAACTATCTATGATGAAAACAAAAACGAAAATGAAATACAGAAAATGAGATTACAACTATTGTCTAGTCTATTGCAGAATCAAAACTTGATGAAAAACTGAAAATGGAATTACAACAAAACTAAATTAAAAACTATGACTGAAAATGAAATTGCAACTAGTCTACTATAACAACTAAATGAAGTGCTTTGTCACTCTGCTACACAATTTTGGGAGAACAACCTCCTTGTGATAACATTTTGAGAAATACAATACTTCATTGTTCTAAGAAAAACTAATACTGAAAATGAAATTGCAACAAAATTAAATGAAAGACTAATACTGAAAGTGAAATTTCAACTAATCTACTATGGAAATTAAATGAAGTGTTTTGTCACTCTGCTACACAATTCTGGGAGAACAACCTCCTTGTGATAAAATTTTGAGGGATTCCATACTTCATTGTTCTAAGAGAAAGTATATTCCATCAAAAGGATCATGTTCACTCTAGGACAACTATGGGAAGGTTGCGTGGATGAGAAGTTTCTACAATATTTTTATGAAGTAGGCTATCTAGAATATATGTCTTGTGACAAAGTAGATGCAGAACTAGGCGAGGATGGTTTTTAAGGATTACGACACCTGATGTTGGCATTATGATGCATGTGTTGTACTTGATGGAAACCCACTTGTATCAAAACAACTCACTTGTATATGGTAACTAAAGGAATCTACATAACTAGATGACTCTATACGAGAGATATCAGATGGGACAGAATGCATGGAAGTTGTGTTTACAGAAGCGACAAAATGAAAGGCAATTCAAAGGAATCATTTTAGAAGTTATATGGAAAATCTCAGTGTAACAGGTCTATTTAGAGGTAACATGGCATTGGCACAAAAGAATAGGAAGATGGAACTAAAGTCCACTAATCAAAACGAACCAGTTGAAGGTAAAGGATGGTGAAAAGTAGTTTAAGATGTGTACGTAGGTCCACTTGGTCAAACATCATATACACACTGGTTCACAGAACAAAAAGAGCGTATACGTATACACGCACTTTCACAAGAAGAAAAGCACGTATATGTTGGAAAATCAAGGAAATTCAAGAGGAGACAATACCATGGGTCAATACCATGCCCATAATATTGAGCGGAGTAATGACTATTTGATCTCATCCAACAATACCATAGATCCTAAGTGTGGTTTTGGTCTGAGGTTCTTGGTTTGAGGTATTGACAAAGGATCTAAGTATATAAGGAGGATAATATCAAAGGGCTAAGAGCACAAGTAATGAATATCTTATGAAGTGTTAGATCAAAATAAAATAGGCATGTTGTTGGTTTCTGATGCTTTGCATGATCTAGAATAAGTATGCATCTGATTGTTTGATGATGGATGAGATCAAATGATGGATCAAGATCATAATGACTTATTATTAGGTGATTTGATAATGGATAGGATAGATCTGATGGATAACACACGTTTTATCCTTTATATGTGATGATCTGGGTATGTATGAAGTCTGGAATTGCAGCGAATTTATAAGTAAGTATTTGCAGATATATACGCTAGTTTGATTTGGTGAAGGTGTGTATACACGTTGGTTCGGCTCTTCCAAGTAGTGTATGCAAAAGAAAAGCTTAATGTTCAGGTATGACTGATCTATCATATCAGTGTCATTGTCTTACTACTGCTTGTCAATGATGTCTTAATTAGATCTGAAAATAAAATTGATTTTATAAGTAGATTGAGTCTAGTTGATTGATTGATTGATTGAGAAATAAGGGTGATCCTTGTTGCTATCTATTTAGAACTTTGTAATATGACAATAGATCTTCAGAATGTCACTGATTAGTAAAGTTTGTGGTTCATAGGTTTTATGATTCAGTATATTTAGAGGTATACGTAGGTTGGGCAAAAGGAAGTAGCATATACACGCAGGTTTTCTTCATTAAAGGAGTGTATACATTTTGACACATGCCTTTTGAGGTTACAATTAGTTCTGGTTGTTGATGTAGTGTTCTGGGTTCATATCTATGTATTGGTTACAATGATTTGTCTGTTCGAGTTGATTGATTGAATTTGATTAAGTTTGAATGAATGGTTGATTCAATTATGCCAGAGGTTCAGTGATTGTTTGATTCAGTTGTGTCATAGTTTCGAAGGTTTTAGTGATTGATTGTTTCAGTTATATCAGATATTGATGATTGGGTTTCAATTATTGGTAGATGCAGATGTATTTGATGGTTGTATTGCAGTAGTGATTGATTTTGAGCTTCAATGTTACTAATGGATCCAGTGTGAAAATTTGATGACACGTGACCTTCATATTGTAGTGTGGTGTACCAGGAGTATCCAGTCTGAAAATCCATGAAACGTGGTCCCTGGAGGACACTGAGGGTTGGAGCCTTTAGTGAGGAAGTCGAAGCTTCCTGCGAGTGGTGGCTGGTGATTTGATCAGGGCATTGGAGCTCCCTTCCAGTCACAGCTAGAGAATGAGTGAAGGTTGTAGCCTTCTGTAGGTTGGCGCCTACGTACTAGTAAACATATTGGCTAGTACAAGAACTAGGGGTTGTAGCTCCCTTCCAATAGAAGCTAGAGAATGAGAGAAGGTTGTAGCCTTCTACAGGTGGGTTCCTAGGTATTGGTATGAGTCTGCACTAGTACAATATTGTAAATAGATTATTCTTTATATTAAAAGAAGACAAAGACAACAATAGCAGGTGGTTTTTCTCACGCATTGGGTTTCCACCTTAAATCTTGGTGTTCATGTGTGTTGATTATGTGTGATGGTTTATTTTGTTATTACTACACATGGTTACTGTTTAATGTTTAATAAAGTATTGATGCACTGATTAAAGATCAACATAGGATGAATTAATTGAATCATAAGTTCACTAGATATACATTCGTTGCCTTAAGAATAGTTGCGTGCACACGCAAGTTCCCTTCACTGAAGTAGCGTATATAAATCTAATTAGGTAAATGAAACAGTTATTGCTTTGTAAATACTGATTCACCCCCCCCTCTTAGTATTATTTCTAACACCTAACCTTCTAGGAAATAGAAGGGGAAAGAGATATTCAAGAAAGTCCCACAAGAGAGGCTGCACACCTACTCCTGATGAAGTTAAAAAAGCATAACATCATATCAAATGATAAACTCAATATGCCATCCCTCAGAGATTACTGGGATGAACAAAAAAACAAAGGATATCTTCGACCTGCTGCAGGAATATCAAGACTTATTTCCAGCCTTGGTAGCTAAGCTAAAAGGGATAAAAGGGGACATAGGAGAGGTGAAGATTGTGCTAAAACAAGATGCCCATCCAGTAAAACACGAACCATATAGGATAAATCCAAGAGTGAAATAAAAGGTCAAGAGGGGGATAGGAAAAATTCTATAAGCTAGACATATATTCCCGGAGGAAAAAGCAGAATGGATTAGTCCAATCATTATAAAAAACAAGAAAGACACGACGGAGATCAGAGTCTGTGTCGATTATCGAAGTTTGATGCATGTGTGTATGATCCATTTCCAACACCATTTAGTGATGAGGTTTTAGAAAATGTAGCAGGGAATGAAGCGTATTCATTCACTGATGGGTTTTCAGGCTACCACCAGGTTTGAATAACAGAGGAATACAAGAGGAAGACAATGTTTACAACAGAATGGGGGTCATATTTTTATTATGTAATGCCATTCAAGTTGAAGAATGCACCAGCTGTTTTCTCAAGGATCGTTATATGTACATTCAGAGACTATAATCTCAGGTTCTTGGAGGTATACATGGATGGCTAGATAGTCTACAGTTTACTAAAGAAACACACAAACTTGTTAAGGGTCATGTTTGAGAGATGTAGACAGATGAAAATTTCCTTGAATCTAAAAAATGCATCTTTGCAATTCCATTCAAAACACTATTGGGCCATATTGTTTACAAATATGGAGTGTGTGTAGATCCCGCAAAGGTTGTGACAATAATTAACATGGAACCCCCACATAATGTAAAGTAGTTGCGGTCCACCCTAGGCCAAAGGGGTATTATCGACAATTAATCAGGAATTACGCATCAATTACAACCCCTATAGAGAGGTTACTGAAGAAGATGGAAGCATTCACTTGGTCAGAGGCCTCCCAAGAAGCATTGAATAAGTTGAAAGAGAAACTGGTAAGTGCTCCTATCCATGTATACCTAAACTAGAATAAGAAATTCCATGTACACATCAATGCATCAGGGTTTGCACTAGGAGCAGTACTCGAGCAACTGGGAGAGAGAAATATGGATAACCCAGAGTACTTTTCCAGCAGGAAACTGTCAACAGCAAAAAGAAACTATATGAAAACATAGAGAGGAGCATTAGCCATGGTTTACTCTCTACAAAAATTTAGGCATTACTTGTTGGGAGTGCCATTTTAATTTTTCACAGACCATTCAACACTGAAGTATTTGGTGAACAAACCAATATTGGAAGGCGGAATATGTTGTTGGTTATTACTCTTTCAATAATTCACATTTGAGGTAGTCATAAAACCTGGAAAGCTAAATGTGGGGCCGGATCACCTGTCAAGGCTAGAGTCAGGAGAGAATGAAGGGCCATTAGATGATCAATTACCAAATGCTGATTTATTCATAATAGGGGAAATTTCGGACTACTTAGAAGAAATTTTTGGGCTACTAACGACAGGGTACTGCCTAGAGGGGTACATGGCAACATAGAAGCGACATCTAATAGTAAGGGCAACAGATTATCAACTAATTGCAGGACATCTCTACAAGATGGGCCTTGATCAAATTCTGAGACACTATATTTTACAACAAGAAAGGGAAGAAGTGTTATGGGAATGTCACATTGGAGTTGCGGGAGGCCATGTCAGAGGGAAAGCCACCATAAGGAAAATACTACACGCAGGATTGTGGTGGCCATCCATCCACAAGGATTCTAAAGAATAGGCTAAAAATTGTGATGTTTGTCAGAGTTGGAAAGCCATCACATAGGGATAAGCTGCCTTTAAACCCAGTTCACACAGTATAGATTTTCGAGAAGTGGGTGATAGACTTCATCGGCCCTATAACATCCCCAGCGCGACATTCGCATGCAAGGTACATCATAACGGGTACATAATATCTCACATGATGGGAAGAAGCAACACTAGTCAAGGACTGTACAATCGACACTGCTACAAGATTTATTTTTTAATGCATAATATCAAGGTTTGGGTGTCCAAAAATCCTGACAAGTGATCAAGGGACACATTTCATTAATGAAATTGTTGAGTCTCTTCTTAAGAAATTTATGATTCAGCATCATAAAAGTAGCCTATACCACCCACGGGCCAATGTAACAGTTGAAGCATTTAATAAAATACTGGAGAAAGGAATCACAAAATTTATATCAGCCAACAGGGACGACTGGGATGAACCCGTGCCAAAAACTTTATGGGCCTATAGAACAATAGTGAAAATAATACACAAACAAACACCATTTTAGCTAGTATATGGAAAAGAAGCAGTGGCCCCAACGGAATTCATATTACCAATCATGCTTATCTCTCAAGAAACCAAAATGATAGATGATGTAGCATTAAAGGAAAGAATGGATCAATTGATGCAACTAGATGAGTCGAGATTCCTAGCTGAGTTCCACTAGTTAGTAGAGAAAAGGTGGCACAAGTCTTGGCATGACAGACATATCAGAAAGAAATCATTCTAATTCAGAGATCATGCACTGTTATATGACAACAAATTCCAAAAGTTTCCAGGGAAATTACAAATGCACTGGCTGGGTCCATTTATAGTTGCAGAGATCAAGGATTCTGGAGTGGTAAGGCTAGCGCAACTAGATGGAAAAATGCTATCGAGATGGGTGAACGGTGCATGCCTAAGACCCTTCCACAAGCCAAAATCCACCCAATCAAGTTAAAGGATATCGAAGACGAGCCTGTAAGTAGGTGGTAGTCAATAATACCTAGTCAATTCATTACCAAGTTCATTTGTAATTCATGTCTTTTATAGTATTTTATCTTTTTCAAGAATAAGAAAAGGCGTCAATAAGGTTGTGGCAACAATGCCATGATACTGCAACACATTTGTGTTTGGGGGATATTCATACGCTTTGTCAGTCTTGATAGTCACACGCTTTGTCAATCTTTTCCGTTGTATGACTAGTCCTTTACATAATAAGAAAATAATAATACAACTATCAGACAGAGGCCCGTAAAATATTTTCCCGTTAGGAAAAAATTTAGCTAATAAATACCCCCCATCACGAAAAATTTATTAACCATGCAGCCCACTCTGTCCTTCCCCATTCTACATCATAGATGTTAGGTCCAAGTTAGCCGACGGCAGCAAAGCACGGTTAAGTTTCATGGGGAGAGTTTTCATAGTAATTAGTTACCAAGTCTAGTTAGAAAACGTCGTATCAAGTTCAGTCTACTTAATTTGGATGACCATGCAGGAAACTACAGAATTTCAAGTGAAGTAGCAGAAGAACTCCAAATTTTCTCTTAAGAACAACAACAGGAGAAGTGCAGAAGTTTGAAGCCTCCAGTAACAGTTGTCTACCAGAGACGAAAATCAATGGAAAAACGAATTATTTCAATCCCAGAGGACAAAATCGATCAAAAAATTGTCATGCTAGAAAATCTGTATGGAAAATATGATAAATCTACCTTGGTTGATAATGATCTTATAGATTTCTTCCAGTTTCTAGTGCTAAAGAGGGAGGTGTGTTCCAACAAATTTCCGAAGGGAGATGGCACAATGACAACCAGGGTCAAAGAATATTTTAGAGGTCTACAGTGATCAACATTAATCAATCTGAGAAGTCTACCAGTTTTCGGCACATAACTCACTGTGATGCAGTGCATGAAGCTCCTAGCCAGCAAAATGCACAGAGGATTGTCGTGGCTTGATAAAGAGTATCAAATTCATGTAGATGATAGCCATTGTCTCACAGGACTTTTGTTAAGAGGAAATGCAGTAAATACAGTGTTCTAATCAGGAACGAAAAGAGTAAAGAAGGAAGGAGAAAACAACTCTTATGGAAAATATGGAACAAAGTGCAGGGGTAGAGGAGCAAAGATTGATCTTATTAGCAAAATTGAGATAAAAATCACTTGCAACATACTAGAAGGCAAAACAATGTCACACTTTGCAAGAAACAAGTGCACTCTAGACGCAATCTCAATTGTAGAGCATTGTTGTAAGGGAGAAGTGCTCAAATTGTTAGCCTTTGTGTTAAATGAGCCTTTTGAGGTTGTGAAGGTATCTGCAGAAGGAGTACTAATTTCATATTTGGATACATAGCGATGAATTTAGAAATGTGGAAGTGGAGACCACCAAGAGGAAGGGAGATCATGCAGATTACTGAAGAACAACCGGTAGCACTCAAGTATGAGCTGTGGAGAGTTTCAGGAGACCCAAGAAATAAGGAAATCAATGAGGCAACCTTCGCCAATTGGTACGAGCTGATGTTGAACACAATTGGGTTGATAGAAAGAATACCCAAACTGCTTTTGGATGAATTTTCACAAGACATCTGGTTTGGAGTCTCACATGGACACACGTACCTCAGACCCAGATGTGTCCATGATCTGATTTGACTCAACTTCTGGATTTAAAAAAGATCTTTTGCTTTCGTGATGTAGTTATAATTTCATTTTAACTGAGCATACATGAACATATAGGCATGCTTAAGGAAATGGAAACATAATGACAATAAGAAAAGCATAGACATGAGACATTGATAATGGAGTTCGTCTAGTGTGGACTACATCTCCGGGCCCAGTGTCAAGATGGTGTTGGCCGCTTCATTTAGTGCTGGAAATGATGAAGATGTACATGGACTATGTTTTCTTTCATACAAGGATATGTGACCTCTACATGAGTGGCAAAGTCTCTCCACGAGTTGTTCCGCTACAGGAACTATCACTCACAATAGACCTCCTATCAGCATGACATAATCATACACATGGTAACAATGAGTATCCCGCCATCACAGAATCAAAGGGATCTCAACCAAAACACCCATGGTGACAATGAGTATCCCTCCATCATGGAAACAAAGGGACCTCAATCAAAACATGCATACAATCCATGATGAATACATCTCAGATGAAATATACACAAATATTTTGCATCATACATCAAGCAGGAATTGAAACAACATAGTACATCTCAAATGATCAAAGAAGTAGATGAAAACAACACTGCATATACATCAACTCTAATGCTAATTGAAGAATAGAACATGTCGTTGCTGGATCTGAATGCACCATCGAAATCATGGAGTTGAATGGCATAGAATCAAGTTTCCACACTCTAAAATCTGACATAGTCACTCCAATCTAGAAAATGGACGAAAAATAGAAGGCTCGGATGCAAAAATTGACTGCACTACTGAATTTGTGTCATCGAGAGGTGTAAAATTGACTAACCATGATTCTCCAAAGATTCCCTCCTCTGGGTTGATTGGAGATGTACAACTCAAATCAGAAAACTGATCTCGCCATTGAGATCCTTGCAAAATTCTGATAAGAATGAGTATAAAGTTGGTTGCATTCTGGATCTCAGAAATTTCAGCCTCCCAGGAATCTTGAAGATTCCCTCAAGATTATCAAAGATCCTCCCCAACTGGAATCTAAAAATCTGTTGCTCAAAAGGAAAATCCAACCTCGCCATTGCATTCCCTATGAAAATCTGAGAAAAATTACTGTAAACTTGATTACATTATGACAAAATGAAATGTTACCTTCCCAGAGAATCTTCAAGCATCAAGGAATATTCTCTAAGAATCTGGTCTTGAAATGCATGCCATCATGGTTCCACCTTATGGAGCCGAAAATCATGGTTCTACATGTCTGGAACACTGCCCCTGCATGGTTCTGTTGTTTTGGGTTCTGCTCCTCTCTCGGTTCTCAAATCCGCTCGCATTCCCATGTAAATGAAGTAAAGGCTTATATGGTGTTCGTGGGTGGAGCTAACAAAGATTGAGCCATGGCTCATTGGTGGAGGAGGAGTTTAGGAGGGCGGAGATTGTTGTTTCGAATCCCTGCCTCTCAACAAAAATGGTGCGTTATAGATTGTTGTTATGGTGCATTGTTTTATAATATACAACCTTTGATGTAACCATTTGAGGTTGGCGGAGGACCTTTTTGAGAGGCATGGTTACATTTGTAATGGTTTGGTTGTCATTGTTGTGAGGGTGCCTGGGAGGCAGACTATCCACACCGGTCATTCGGGTTCAAGTCCCACCACCCTCAGAATAATAGGTGTCAAAGGCGGAGGTTGGGTGTGAGTTGGGTCCATTGGAGGTGGCCCAACCAACCCGTAATATATGTGTTATATGACGGTTGGGACCAGTGAGGGTCACGGCCCATCAACTCATTTTTTAATTAAAATTTATTTTTAATAGGTTTGGGGGGGGTGGTGAGGGTCATGGCCTGCCACCTCCTTACATATATATTTTTTTATTTTTTATTTTTAAATAATATTGATTATTTTTAATTTTAACAAAAATAAGGGTCATTGGGAAAATTAACCATCCAACAAATTCGCCCAGTGTCAGTCAAATTATAGGACACTTAAACTTGGCCCATTGCCCAACTTTGACAACAACTTTGACTGGATCTATCTACCTCATACGAGCTTGGATTTGAGTGTTGTTTGCACCGTTGGAATTAGGGTGATGAGCACTTTGATTAGGTACTAGTTCGGGAGCAATCTGACCACTTTTAATTTTGACCCTTTCTGAGTCCTCTTGGACTTCTGCATGTGTCTGGAGCCACTTGGATCAATCCTCCCTACTAAGGAGATTTTGGTCCTCCAAAAGCATGAAAATAATATGCAATTTCTTTGTAACTTGTCTGAACTTACAAGTGTCTAATAAGTCACCCTTCCTTCTCCTTCACATTTTTCCTTTAGAGCCATAAGTGATGAGCTAACACTTGTATCCCTTGCAAACCTGTAGTACATTTCCGTAAATTACATAATTAATTTACATGACCAAATAATGAGCCAAGCATCCCATACTTTCCACGAGTTTATAACACATACTCTGTGTTCAAGTTTACATCAAAATGGAAATAATACCCCAGCTACGAAAATAAGGCCAACATATCATTGTTGCTTCAAAAACTGATGGAAAACACATCATCACTACAACACATGACTTACAAAAGTAAAGCCAAACACTATTATTGCTTTAACAAGTGATGGAAAACGCATCACTTTCACAATTTAAAATGCAACACAAAATAAGTCTAGACATCATTGTTGCTGCAGCAAGTCATGGAAAACACATCATCACTTTTACAGTTTAAAATGAAACACATGATTGGAAAAAATAAGACCATGACATCCTACAACCTAGAAGAGCCATTTCTCAATTATCAAAGTGAATGGGTTGCCTCCTTGTGGTGAATTCGTTGGTTGAACAAATGTTTCATCTGGTTCAGGCTCGGATGCTTTGTCCTTGCAATGCTTCTCTCGATGGACCCTCCAACATGTGGCCTTTTGATGACCACTTCTATTGAAATGACTACAATAAGTCTTCTTCCTCCAGATATTCTTTACCTTCTTCTTTGCCTACTGTTGAGAAGGTCTTTCATGCCTCATCCTTTTTTGTGCTGCCATTTTCTTCCAGCACTCATCAAATACATGGTTATGTAAACCACAAAAAGTACATGTTTTTCGATGCCATGATTTATGTCCATCATTAACAACATGATTGTAATCGAAATTAAGATTCAAATATTGAGACTTGTTATACCTTTTCTTGCTGTCTCTGGGGTAAGTATAGCAATGAGATCTTTCCTCAGCTCTTTCCCTACAATGGGCACTACCATGGGATGATGGCGATGTGTTCCCATCATTCTCTTTCCTTAACAATTTCAACAATGTCTCGGAAGCATCTGAAAACTTTGAGCATTCTCCTTCTTTGTATCCAAAGTCTACAAATCGAGGTCTCTGCACAACCTCCAATTGTTGAGTTATGCCTTGGCTATTGACACCAAGTTCTTCTTCTTCCTTGTACTTGATCTTGGTAAGGAGCCTCAAGTTTGTCCCTATAATTGGTATCTCCACATTTCTAATAGAAATTATACTATGTGAAGATGAAGTTGAAGGGAAATCAACATTTTTACCTCCAATGTCAAGTTGGAAAGAATCGATGAGGGTTTCTCATCCTCTGTTGTTGGTGGTTCGCTGACTATCTTGTTGCATTCACCAACTTCCTTCTCGACATACCCAAGTCCTGCCCGACGAGGTAATTCCACTACTTTGATGGGGTTAACAATGCCTTGGCTATTAATGCCCAAGAATTTTCCTTCATACCCCATTCTCTTCATCAATTTGGAGCCAATTCCTGTGTTATGATTTTAAAAAATAATGAAATCATCATCATGAAACATACATGAAGTCAGAGAATTACTTTTTACCTCGCATGGGTCACGTTGTAGCTTTTCTAAGGCCTCGTCCTTAGCTTGTAGTTTTCGTAGCAACCTCAGTTTCTCCTCTTTCTCTTCCTATAGAAGCATCTTTAATTCAGCGTTATCTGCTTGAAGACTCTTGTTGTTGTGCTTCAGTTCTTCCAGGGCCTCTTCTATGGCTCGCAATTGAAGCTGCGATCGCTTCTTTTCCTCTGTCTCTTCTTGTAGAACTTCATACATTATGTCCATCTTTTTTGATACTCTGATAATGGCCTCGTACATCTCTTTTTCATCCTCCATTGCTACATGTTCCAGTATTCACGCTCACAATTCACATCTGTGCAAAGACTGCTTTGATACCAAACTTGATCTGAGTTGACTCAACTTCCGGATTTAACCAAGATATTTTGCTTCCATGATGTAGTTAGAATTTCATTTTAATCGAGCATAAACGAACATATTTTCATGCTTAAGCAAATGGAAACATAATGATATCAGCAAATCATAGACATGAGACGTTGATAATGGAGTTCGTACAGTGTGGACTACGTCTATGGGCCGGGTGTAAAGATGGTGTTGGCCACTTCATTCAGTGCTAGAAATGATGAAGATGTACATGGACTATGTTTTTTTTCATACAAGGATATGTGCCCTCTACATGAGTGGCAAAGTCTCTCCACGAGACGTTCTGCTACAGGAACTATCACTGACAACAGACCTCCTATTAGCATGACATAATATTACACATGGTGACAATGAGTTTCCCTCCATCATGACATCAAAGGGATCTCAACCAAAACACCCATGGTTACAATGAGTATCCCACCATCATGGAAACAAAGGGATCTCAATCAAAACATGCATACAATCCATGATGAATACATCTCACATGAAATGGACACAAATATTTCGCATCATACATCAAGCAGGAATCTAAACAACATAGTACATCTCATAGCAAATGATCAAAGAACTACATGACAACAACATCACATATACCTCAACTCCGATGCTAACTGAAGAATAGAATACTCAACTGCTAGATCTAAACACACCATTGAAATCGTGGAGTCGAATGGCATAGAATCGATTGTCCACACTATGAAATCTGACATCGTCAATCCAATCTACAAAATCACCAAAAAAATATAAGGCTCAACTGCAAAAACTAACTGCACCTTTGAATTTTTGTCGTCGAGAGGTGTAAAATCGACTATCCATTTTATGAATTAGCACCAGAAAAATCTAGGCCTGTAGGAATCTTTTAGATTCCATCGTGATTCTTTAAAGATTCCCTCCTCTGGGTTGACTCGAGATCTGCAACTCAAATCAAAAAACTGATCTCAACATTGAGATCCTTGTGAAATTCTGAGAAGAATGAGTATAAAGTTGGTTGCATTATGGATCTGGGAAATTTTAGCCTCCCAGGGATCTGGAAGATTTCCTCAAGATTCTCGAAGATTCTCCCCTATTGGGAATCTACAAAATTGTTGCTCAAAAGTTAAATCCAACCTCACCATTGTGTTCCCTGCAAAAATCAGAGAAAAATGACTATAAACTTGATTACATTTTGACAAAATGAAAATTTACCTTCCCAGAGAATCTTTAGGCATCAAGGAATATTTTCTAAGAATCTGGTCTCAAAATGTGTGCCATCATGGTTCTACCTTTTGGAACTGCAAATCATGGTTCCACTCATCTGGAACATTGCCCCTTCATGGTTCCGCTATTCTAGGTTCCGCTCCTCTCTCAGTTCTCAAATCTGCTCGCCTTCCCGTGAAAATGAAGTGAAGGCTTATATGGTGTTCTTGGGCAAAGCTAACAAGGACTGAGTCGTGGCTCATTGGTGGCGGAGGAATTTAGGAGGGTGGAGGTTGCAGTTTCGAATCCCTGCCTCTCCAAAAAGATGGCACCATTATAGTTTGTTGTTATGGTGTGTTGTTTTATATTATACAACCATTGATGTAATTGTTTGAGGTTGGAAAAGAACTTTTCCGAGAGGCACAGTTACATTTGTAACAGTTTGGTTATTGTTGTTTTGAGGGTGCCCGGGAGGCGGGCCAGCCACACTGGTCGTGTAGGTTCAAGCCTCACCACCCTCAGAATAATAGGTGTCAAAGGCGGAGGTTGGGTGTGGGCCGGGTCCACCGGAGGTGACCCGCCCAACCCGTAATATATGCATTGTATGATCGTTGGGGCCAGAGGGGGTCACAACCCATCGGCCCATTTTTTAACTAAAATTTGTTTTTAATACATGGTTTGTGGGGGGGGGGGGGGCGTGGTGAGGGTCATGACCTGCCACCTCATTACATATATATATTTTTAATTTTTTTTCGTTCTTTTAAATAATATTGATTATTTTTTATTTTAACAAAAATAAGGGTCATTGGGCAAATTAACCATCCAACAAATTCGCCCGCTTTCGGGAGCTAGGTTTCATACCCTGGTGTCGGTCAAATTGTAGGACACTTAAACCTGGCCCACTGCCCAACTTTGACCGCAACTTTGACTGGCTCTATCTCCCTCATACGAGCTTGGATTTCAGTGCTGTTCACACCGTTGGAATAAGGGAGACGAGCACTTCGATCTGGTGCTAGTTTGGGACCAATCTGGCCACTTTGAATTTTGACACTTTTTGAGTCCTCTTGGAATTTTACATGTTTCAAGAGCCACCTAGATCAGTCCACCCTGAGACCTTTAAGATGAAGCTGCAGAAATGTGTTTCAATTGAGGCAACACTCCACAGCAATATTGGGTCATGGCCAAGAGTTGCATGTGAGATCACTAAAGGGAAATAGTGGTATCTGCTTGAAGGACTGTGTCCACAGTCGCAAGCAGGGGAAGTGGGAGAGAGGAGCAGAAAGAGATAGGCTGAGGAAGACACAGAACCAATGGTTCTACAAATGGAACAACAAATGTTTTCAATAAGGCAAACAATCGCAAGCTTCAGTGAACCTTTAGGTGAGACAACCCAACCCATGCTTTTTCAAGGTTATACTATGTTTACTCCAATAATCACAACTCTGCTAGCCATGGAAATTCCTACTGTTGGCCCTGATGCTCAATCATAGCCAACAATCCCAAAGCCCAGGAAGAAAAGAGTAATAAAAAAACCGGCAACCAAGAATCCTAGAACTACCAAAGCAATTCACATTGTCGACCTCACTGATGAGGTCGGAAAATCGATATCCACATCACCCATTGTTGAAGAAAACCCCCAAAATTCATCTGCCATTCCACCACAGTCGTGAGAACCTTCTCCACACACAACCTCCATCTCCACAACCCTATTGGAAACCATCCCCTCTGGTACAATAATAGCGATCGAAGAAATGGAAGTAGACTCAACCCCAACCCAACAGCGTAGAGGGGCCACCCATGGAAATGGCGCCCAAACAGCCTCGCTAGTATCATTACTTCTCGGGTTAGGCCCACTACAAGGGGAAGAACCAGTCACGTCCATTCCTGAGTTAGCGGGAAATGACCAATACTAGGCAGTATTTCCTATAAATTTCCCTCTGGTTCCCAACCCTAATATCATTCCATCCACTCCCCAGTTCACCCCACCTTCACAACTAGTAAACTCTCCCACCTCCCACTTTGAAAAATCCATTGTCAGCAGATTACCCGTTCAAGCCAACGTTCCAAATCCCAACACAATGTAGACCAAGACCCTGTAACATTGGTCATCAACATAGTTATTCGCATTCATCCAGAAAGAATAACAAAGAGCTGAAAGGATAAACAATGACTTGGCCTAGGAACACGAACAAGAGAAGCAATAGTTAGAGGAGGTCACAGGGGAAAGAGATCACCTGAGACAGACAAACACTGATTTGTAGGCATAGGTCGATCAGGTGATAGGAAAATTTCAGTCACTAGGGGCGACGATAATAGATGTTAATATGGAAGCCCCAAAGGACATTGCAACATGCACATTGGCAAATTGTTGCAACCACATTCAAGCAGCATGCTCAAGTCTAGTGGCAACAAATGCTGACATGAAGAAAAAGCTGGAGAGAGTCAGATAAACATTGCTAGACCTAGTGGAGATATATGCCTAGACAACAGATGAAAAAATCAGCACGGTGGCAGCTAAGAAACAAGCACTCGCTGAAGAACTAGTTGACGGATACGCCCTAATGAATAGATTTCACAACTGGCCGGGAAGCTTCGCAATAAAGAATCAACCAGTATATCCTATGAGGGAATAACTCAAAATCTTGTTTTCCAACAGCAAGCAATGCACAGAATTTGACCAACTCCAGAATATCGATGAACAAATCTCAGCTATTCAAGCATGGGTCGCTCATTTAGAGGAGGAATCGGCAAAAGCTAAAAATATAATCTGAGACCTGAGACCTATGGTCCAACTACGAGTACTGGCCCTAAAGGAAGTGTGAAATAATAGTGAGGAATAGTGGAACCACCTGCAAAGTCGAAGGCCAAGTGAACTAACGTCCAATACAACAGAAGACTTCACCCAACAGGCTGATTCAATCATAATTGCATGGGAAGATGCTAGGGAAAATTTTAAGGATGGAAGTTTATCTTAAAGTTTATAAACCTTGGTGAATCTTACTAGTCCCTAATATGCAAATTGTAAAACATTTTGTGGTATTTTTGTAGAAATATTTATATTCCCAATGATTTTATATTAGTCTACCTAAAATTTTGGTGATTTTAAAGATAAAATAATTTTGTATTGTAAAATTTTGGTGAATCAATTTTAGGAAAAAATGGAAATTGGTGAATCTTCTTTTTGGAAAAGGCATTGAAAATTATCCCACCTGCAAATATTAGCCCCTAAAATTTTCCTTGTAAGCTTCCCATCACAAATACAATGAATTTAGGTAGAGAATGACAATTGTTGTTCCTAAGTTGGGGCCTTCGTTTGGGAAAGAAGGACAACATAGAGAATAAGGAGAATTCATAGTAGGAACCACCTAGCCAATGATAGAGAATACAATGGAAGTAGTATCTCATTAGATGGAAGAACAAGAGTGGTCACCAATAGAAGTATCTACAGAAACAATAATAGGACCTACATCGCTCAAGATAGATTGACTCGGGGATGAGTCAAAGAATTGTGGTCACATCTTGTTGGGGCCTTTGTTTTGAATTTTGAAAGATTTAGAAGATACGAAGAAGATAAAACAGGTGGTGGAAGCAATGGTCAAGTTGTGGAGAAGACAACTGGGAACGGAAACATGAACAGGCATTTGCAGGACGGTCATGGCAAGGTGTCAGCAGAAAGCAGGGGTAGCCGAGTAGACAAGGTGGACGAGAGGCAATCGAGGAAAGAGACAACCGAGTGGAACTGATAGTGCAAAAATCAGAGGAGCATATAAAAGGAGGAGGTAGCAAGGAGATAAGGGTTGAATAGTTTAGCTTAAGGATGAGTAGTGAGGAGGATGTGAGCTACCAGAGTATCTGCCCTGAAGTCCAGAGTAGTAGTAGGGAAGCCAGAGATGAAGTCTATTGTGATCCACAAAGTTATATAAGCCTGGTATTTTATGTAATTGTCTATGGCTAAGGCCGAATGTATAATGTAATGAACCTATTGTTGGATTAATATAAATTAAAAATTAGACTGGTTACTTGGTATGATGTGTATATTTGGTTATGATCCATGGACCCATTAAAAATTTTAATATGTTGCAAGTATATTCTCAAGTTAGATTGGTCATCATGTTGATATGTTTTTATTCTAACTATATGCATAGGGCTAATGGTTAAGATATCCTTAACACTATACTAAACCCTTCTTAGTTTCGGTGGCGACACATCTCGGGTGAGACTCCTTATCCCTCTGGGTAAGGTGAAAATGTCAGTGGATTCCTAGACTACAACGAACCATAGTTGGCCCTTTCTGCCTAAACCCAAGGTCTTTCCGTGATGTCATTTTTGTGCCAACATGCACACAATCCTCTAGATGGTGATACCAGATATCAATATGCTTGGATCGATCATGAAAAACAAGATTCTTAGAGAGTTTGATGCAAATCTGATTATCACAGTAAATTACAGTAGGATCCATCATCTAACCAAATAATTCAAAAAGTATCTTTCTCATCCAGATCACCTCACATGCAGCTTAAATTGTAGGCATGAATTTTTCTTATGCTCAGCTGAGTACCACAAATATCTGCTTCCTACTATACTAAGAAACCGTTGCAGACCCAACACTGAAAATTCCATCTGATGTACTCTTTCGGTCTGATGGACTCCTCGCCCAATCTGCATCGGTGAAGCCACACATATTCACTCCCTCTGTTCATTTGTACCAAATTCCAAATTGGGTAGTGCCTATGAGGTATTGTAGAACATGCTTAGCTTCTCTCCAAAATAGTTTGGTTTCCCTAACCATGGCTTGACTTAGTTGGTTGACTGCAAAGCACATGTCTGGTCATGTGTTCACAAGATACATGAGTGAACCCATCAATTGTTAGTAAAAAGTCACATCAACTTCCTCACATGAAGTGGCATCCTCTTTCCTCTAGCTAGTTGCTAGAGGAGTCTCCATGGTTTTTCACTTGTCCATGGGGAACCTCTGAAGTATCTCGTTGGCATACTTTCCCTAAGAGACAAACAATTCCCCATCACCTTGCCATACTTCCAATCTAAGGAAGTAGTGCATGAGACCCATGTTCTTCATCTCGAACTCTCTTGCAAGGTTCTCCTTGCAAGATCTGATCAGCTGCTCATCAGTAGTCAAGATCAATTCACCAACATATAAAACAATAATCAACAATTTACCTTCTACCAAAATAAGATAGAGGTTTGCATTCACTTCACTTTTGGTGAAACGCAAACTAGTGAGACAATTATCGATCGTGGTGTACCAAGCATGGGGTAATTGCTTGAGACCATACAACACTTGCTTAAGTCTGCACACATGATACTCTTGATCAAAAGTCTCAAAGCTTTCTATTTTATCGATATACACCTCCTCCTTAATAACTCCATTGAGGAATGTAATTTTCACACCTATCTAGTGGATCTTCCACCCCATCTATGCATCCAAAGCAAGGATTGATATGATGAATGAGTACCTTACTACATGAGAAAATGTCTCCTCATAGTCAATCCCCTCATCTTGAGAGTAGCCCTTGGAGGAAATCTATCCTTGTACTTTTTTATGCTTTCGTCTGTTGTCTGCTTCACCTTGAAGATCCATATCGAACCCACAATTGATTTGTCTGCTCATCTTGGGACCACTTCCAAAACACTATTCTTTAGAATGGATTCATACTCCTCCACCATTACATCAACCCACATAAGTTTCTCTACTGCTTCCTCAAAAGAGGATGGATCAGTCTCTACTAGCTCCGTCATTAGAGCCATGTACCCAGTGTACTGATCTAGTGACCTTCTATGCTTGCGTCGATATGAAGGAGCACCCACATTCTTCCTCACATCCTAAAAAAGTCACTCATCTTCTCTTCTTATCTTCCTACCTCCTCTAGATGGTTATGATTAAGTGGATGTATCCACTCTCTGTTCCTCAACTTGTGGTTGCTCCACAACATCCTAAGGCTCCTCCTTTGGAGCTAAAATCTCCTCCTTTGGTGGAATCTAAATCCTGTCTCAAGAGAGTACTACATGGATTTTTCTTCATCAAATCTAACATCCTGTCACACAACTATCACTCTGAGGGATGGAAAATACATACGATAGTTGTGGGGAGTTTCTTTGTAACTCAAAAATACACCCAACTCTATTGTCGGCTCTAGGTTCTTCCTTGATTCTTTTGAAGACATGGAAATAGACAATGGATCCAAAAATATTGAAGTGCGACATATCCAAATTCCTCCACGAGAAATCCTCCTATGGTGTGATCATGACAAGAATCTGATGAGGACTCCTATTCTGCAAATATGTGGTTGTGTTGCATGCTTCAACCCATAATTGCAGAGGTAGCCTTTGGTCATGCAACATCACCGTGCTTCTCCCACAATGTTTCGATTCTTCCTCTCAACCACCCAATTCTACTATGTGTTGCGGGGTGTTGTCAACTCTCATTGAATACCTTATTTTGCACATAAATATTTGAACTCATTCAACATGTACTCACCTTCGTTATCACTCCTGAGAACCTCCACCTTCTTGCTCATTTCTTTCTCCACTAGTGCCTTAAACTCTAAGAACTTGGAGAAAGTCTCAACCTTCTTCTGCATGAATAAGATCCAACACTTTCATGAGTAATCATCAATAAATATGAGAAAATACTTGTGCCTGTTAGTGGAGGTTGTCAAGAAAGGTACACAAACATCAGAGTGGATCCTTTCAAGGGTTGCATGTGCTCTATTTTCTCGATCAAGGAAAGTGGCTTTTGTGTACTTCCCCAAGGTACACCCTTTGCATTTCTCATATTGCTCTAGTGCTCTTTTGGGGAGGCCTTTGGTAATATGTTGCATGATATTTAAAGCACCATGATGCAAATGTCAAGTCTTCTATGCCAAAGTTCATAGACATCACGATTATGTACCTTCTCCACCTTTGCGCTCAATGTAGCACAATATTTCACATCTAGCTTGTAGAGGTTCTTCACACGAACCTTGATCTTCTTCATCTGTCCAGTGGCTATGTGTCTCAGGAATTCCTTTGCTTTGTTGAAGATCGCATCATAACCACAATCTTCCAAAACTACAATGGATACAAGATTCGTCTTTAGAACTGGAACAAACATCACATCCTTGATCGTAAGAGGAGAGCCCAAATCCTTCTGAAAGGTGACTATACCAATTCCAGTTGCATTATACCTTCCATCGTCTCCCATATCAATGTGCATCTGGAGATCCTTCTCCTCCAAATCACTGAAAAAATATATATTCCTCGTCATATGGAATGATGCACCACTATCGAGGTACCACATGATTCCCACCATCGTGTTGGCCATGCATGAAATGAGAGTAAATCCAAGCTCAAACTGTGAATCCAAAGCTTCAACCACTGCTACTCCTGAGGTCTTCATGCTTTTCTCCTTGTGTGGACACTTCGTGGCATAGTGTGTTAATTCATGATAGTGAAATCACTTGATTCTGTACAAGTCTTTCTTCTTTCCCCCTTGACTAGATTCAGCTTTGGATTGGGATTTCTTCCCTTTCCCTTTTTTTGCATTTCTAGGCAAGGCACATTTCTCCTCATCCTTGCACTTGGATGAAGTCTTTTCTATGGTATTCTGCCCTATTTCCTCCTGCACAAGGTCAGACCATAAGCACTCCCAACTTGGTAGTTTATCCCTACTATTTAACGAATCTTGATAGCTATGCCAGCTCTTGGAAAGGCCCAAAAGGGCTAGATCCACCAAGTCTTCTTCAAGGAAATTAACACCAACCCTGCCAAGTTCATCACGACATTGTGTAAACCTGCTTAAATACTGTGCAATTATGTCATTATTCTGCATCTTGATACTTCAAAGGTTGTCCTTGAGTTCTAGCTTCTTATGGTCACTATTGAACAATTTTGTTAGTGTTTTCCACATCACGAACGAAGTATATTTTCCATGGAGATTCAAGAAAATATGATCCCGTACTCCCTCCAATATGATTCTCCTCACTTTGGCCACATCTTTCTTCCACTGAGCAAGATTCTGGGCATCAGATGCTTGGGGTTTCACTACATCTATCTTGATGTATTCTAGCAGCACATTGTCATCCAATACTACCTCCATGTGGTCCTTCCATGCAAAAAATTTTGAGGTACCTTCCAAGGCATACTCAAGGCTAAGTCCATTGAAATCCATCTTCTCAGTCCTGGAGAAAACCTACAACACTAAAATCCAAATTCAAATTCCAAAATCAATTATTGGTAAAATGACTTGAATATTAAAACTAGACATAATTTTCTTCTTGTAGCGGGTTACTATAACGGCTTTATGCTCCTAGTTGTTTAGGTTGATTTGCATACCTTGCGTACTTTCGGTAACTCACTTGGAAGCTGCTAGTCGTGTAACCTATGTAGAAGTTTCAATTCCCAAAGTTAACCAAGTAAGTGAAATACACTAGAAATTTAATCAATTGATGATAAAATGTGTGTAATGATAGATAATCACCTTAGTAAACTCATAACTACTAAGGTCATAAGATTGACGAAAATAGTAACAAAATATAAGAAAAGGGAGGATAAAACAAAATATAATAGGCAAAAAGGGTGTCCAATATATGCAATAGATGCGTCACAGTAGAGACTCATCATCTCCCCAACACCCATACTATTTCACATCCTTGTGCACTACACACTCTGCAACTTGAAGAAAAATATCAAGCCTCTCTAAAAATTTCTTCTGCCTTTCCTAAAAAAACTTTAACTTTAAATTTCTGCAATCATTTACCGACCTGCCCAATTTCACATACCAGTGCTTTCCCATTTTATCCAAGAGTTTGTTTCGGGCTATTTTCTTATCTTTGGATTCTATAAGTCAGTCATTCTATTCCTTCAAGGTTGATATTTCTATTCAAGATTTTTGTTCAACAGCTTGAATTTTCTTAATTATGGCTTAAGGTTCTTTATCCTCAAAAGATTATTGTAAAGTGATGCCTCCTGTACTCCTTCAATTGACTTAAAAATCTCAAACTCAAGAGAATAAAACATCTCAATGTCATGCTTAGTATCCCTCTCTTGCTGCCATGCTTCTGGAGCATCAGCCCCCTGGACTTCTTTGTTCACTTCAAGCGTTTCTATTTCAAGGCATTAGGAACATGAACATATTCAATATTTTCAAATTTTGGGACATCATGCATCTGAATCTCTTCAGTATTTTCAACTTTAGGGGCATCATGCATCTGAACCTCTTTAGTATTTTCAATTTCAGGGGCATTATGCACCTGAACTTCTTCAATATTTTCAACTTCGGGGACATTAAGCACCTAAAATTCTCCAATCCCTTCAATCCCTTCAAATTTTGGGGCATTATAAATCAATGCTTTTGTATTCTATAAAGGCCCTTTGATCTTCTTCACATTGGAGATAGAATAAGGAAGATTAAATAAATTCCAATTGATTTCTTCACATACCTTAGACACAATGGTTTCCTTCAAATCTGGCTCCAGAACTAGGAAAAAGGGAGACACTACAAGTATGAACACTTCTTCCAAACTCGTACTTTGGTTATCCAAAGAACATGTTTGTGGACTACGAGGGATTCTTTTGACAATAGCTACCTCATTTGAATCACTATTTGGTTCCACTCCTTCCACTCACTTATTTTTTTTTTTGTGAGTAAATCTAGAAAGGATTTCTCCAAATGCTTCCTAGTCTTTTCCTTTTCTCAATGAAACCTTTCTCTTCTTCTTTATGCAGTGGTCCTTTTTATGCACAAATTTATTATGCAATGGTGCATCTTCACTCTTTACAAGGGATTCTTTTTCCTTACTGGTTAAAACCTCCCTATCCTTCCGGGAGGGTTTTGTCTTCTTATAAATAGGTGTGTCTCTAGAATCGCCAAAAAAATATCCTTCATCCCCTAACATCAATTATTCATAAGCACATTCCTCTTCTAAATATTTCTTCTTTCATTTGATCAAAGTGCCTCATGCCCATTTCAATAATTCTTATGTTTTGTGGGCCGCTATGAATGACACAAGTTTTTCTTCAAGCCCTCCCTAGTAAAGAAAATGATCCTGAGTCTAGCTTGTCTTCCTCAACTCTGCTTCTACTAGTATCTTAATGAGACCATGGTGAAACATGCTGGTCTCAACATGCTTAGGGTGATCTTACACATTCTTCACCATTTTGGTCAAGCTCTTCAAACGATAGAAAGGTAAATTCATCCTTTTTTTCTCTTGAAAACATGATAAAAATGTAAAATGATATCTAAAGGTCATGGAATACCTTCCCTCACAAGTAATGTACATTTGCACTAGATATAAAGCTTTGTTCCACTCCTCTTTAACCCACAAGTGTGGAATCCATTTTCTCTAGTTTAGGTCCCATCTTTCTGAAACCAAAAAATGGTTGTAGTCGAATTATTTAACCATGTTTTTGAATGAAACTCTCCACCTTGTGGAAGGTCAGTGTTGTAGGCAATTGATTCCTCTAAGGCAATCAAATCCAAATAATTGAATCAAGATACAGCCCCATTAAAATTCTCTATAAAATCTTGGGTTACCTTAAAATTATGTCCCTAGAACTTCTCATAGAAGGATATCCATCCTACCTCCTCAAAACACTTCTTTCCTTGCGGAAAATTATTCAAAAACTCGATCTGGCTAGGCTCAAACCTTGACACTAGGGTCTTTGGAATGTTGATATACTATGTGGGGAGTAACTTTCTCTTGGCTTTTTGCCATTGTGAAAAACTAAACCAAGAAAGGTGGTGAATGGTAAAATAAATTAGGATGTTTCTATTGTTGGTAAATTAAGTGAGGGTTATGTTGATTTGACACATCTTGAATCATGAGGGTGTGTGGGTATAATTAAATGTATTTTATATATAGGCAATTGGATAAATGGTGACATTCTTATGTAGTGGATTAACAATTATTCATACAACGAAAATAATTATCCTACACATTCATCACAAGTCAGTCATGCGATTAAAAGTTTTATTTGTCATTATAACTATGATTACCATTATGAATATTTTAAGGTTACGAAAATGGCAGGGATTAATTATGTGCTAAGCTAAAAATAATTAACAGTTTTCTATTAAAACCATAAAATTTGTGCAATGCCTATAGACTGGTTACTAGAACTAAGATTTCCTACCACCGACAATGGTTATTGAGATCGAAGGATTGCCGCACCTCTATCTGTGGAAATAGGTGCTAAGATCTAGTAACTCCTGTAATACATGAAAATCAGTCAGGCTAACAAAAAAATATTAGTACTCTATGTTGTAGATGATGTTCCTTCCCTATTGTTGTGATATGTTCTATAATCTTGCTAGTTTTGTCACATCCAATTTTTTATCTCGATTTGTAAATATTTTGATCATTAAATCACGATAAAATAGATTGTTTCTATTATAATATTCATTGGTCACAAATCTTGCAGTAAAGTGTTAAATCCATTTTATTCTGGTAGTCTTCATCACCAACCCTGAAACCTACAGTTGATGTTACAATATGAAACCGTAGATATTCACACGTCATGTCCAATTGAGTTACAATCCCTCAACATGTGAATGAATGTGTTGAAGTCAAGCATGCAAGGGGATCATCAGATTAATAGCCATTGATGTATGTTGTTAACTGATGCGAGGTCGCTCACTTTTAATGATAATGAGTGCCAAGGTACCCTAGTACATCTTTTAACGTATGAATAAGTGCATTTATTTTGAGTTCCTCGTAAGATCTAGCAAACAAGAGACATTTATTTATTCCCTTTGATCACTGGAAAGAGAAATTCCCATTAATGTATGCAAGCCTCTAGGTACTGTAAAACAATTTCTAACCTTTTATCATAGATAACATGCTAAAGTGGATGGGAAAAAGGTCGTCAAAATAAGGGCCCTAAGGAATCCCCCATCAGCTAACACGAGAACAATCAAATATTTGAATAATTATTTAGAAAGAAAAATCAACAAACTAGGTAAAAAATTAGTTTTTCCCACTAGAAATTGATTGTCAAGCATAATCCTTGCCTAACCATGCCACAAAGTGGCTTTCATAATTAGGCCCCACATATCTATATATATATATATATATATATATATATATATATATATATATATATATATATATATATATAGATATATATATATATATATATATATTTCGAAGAGAATAATTCAATAAGAGAAAGAATGAACATGAAGATGGTCTTCCTCTCTCACCACTTCCATCTCATTATCTTAATAAATGTATGCTATAAACTTTGTTTGGACATTGACCTCCGGTAGAAATTGAACCTATTCCTTCTCACAAGAAAGTACGTTTGGTATTCATCAATGGTTTTAATTCGAACTGACCCATTATAAAAAATAGCCTATTTTTCATAGGCCCCAGCCATCAAGTTGTAAATTTCCCTTTAGATTCTTTGAACCTCAAGTCAAAGAGAAGAGCTAAGTCTTCTCATTGAAATTGTTTCCTCTAAATAAATCTATGATTCCTTTTCTTTCTTTGTTCCTGTACCAACATAGTCAGTTAGACCGCGTCCTACCTAATCTCATCGAGCTACTTTAATTGTAGGAACCTCTATTCCTGTGCCTCTCTCAAATCCATTCCCGTTTAAGCAGTAGTATGAAAAATATTAACCTGAAACTCTATTAGGAGGAAAACATGTTTCCTGTAGACCAATTCATATGGGGTGCATCATGTAGTGCTCTGTTAGGTCATCCTATAGACCTAAAGAGCTTCATTCAACTGGATCACCCAATCCTTATGATGAATCTACACCATCTTATTGAGGATGTCTTCTAGTACCTTATTGGTGGACTTAAATTGTCTGTTTGATTGAGGGTGAAATGGGGCAGATGTTTTGTGCCTGATTTTATACTGCTCGGTGATATATTTAATAAGCCTAGATGTAAATTGTATCCCTTGATCTGTGACTATATCCCTTGGCATGCTAAACATGGTAAAAATTTATTCATAAAGAAAAATTACTATTTACTATTCATTAACTCAAGGAAAATCCTTGGTCTCGACCCACTTCTTGATAGAGTAAGTGCACACAAGAATATATTTCTTTTTCCTTGACACTAGTGTGATCAGGCCTACAAAATACATGGCCTACTTCTTGAATGGGTCAATCAGCACTTTTGAATGCAACGTAATTTCATTTTCTTGCACTAGCCTCCCTATCCTACAGAAACTATCAAACTATTGCACAGATTTCTTGGCATCTTTAAAGATGCTAGGAAAATAATATCTAGGTTGGAGTATCTTGTAGGAGGTTTGTTTGTCAGAAAAATTACTTCCATAGGGTTTTTTGTGACAAGCCTTTATAATTTTAGGCATTTCATCCTCCTAAATGCACCTTTGAATGACAAGTTCCACTCACATGTGGAATAGGTTACCATAAATATATGAATATAAATCACTTCTGCTTATGATCCTACATTTTTCTTGAGATGGCTGTTGTTGAGGCAATTTTCCTACTACTAAATAATTTGCAATGTTTGCAAACAAAGTAAAGTGAGTAGACATGACAAAGAATTGTTCATCAAGGAAATTAATATCTACAATATTAACATCATTTTCATTATGTAACTTAGACAATAAATCAACAACCAAATTATCTTTACCAAGTTTTTCCACAATTATGACATTGAATTCTTGTAATAACAAAATCCATCTTGTGATATAGCCATTAGTTAATGGTTTATTCAGCAGGTACCATATAGCAAGATGGTCAGTGTGAATGAATACTTCATAACCCTTAATATAATTCTTGAACTTGTTTATGGAATGCACCATTGCTAAGAATTCCTTTTCTATCACAGTATAATTTATCTTAGCAGGGGTTAGATTCTTACTAATACAATAAATGACATAGTAACATTGTTCTTCTTCCTTCCCATGGACAACTCGTAAAGTTGTGTCTGAGGCGTCCATAGAAATATGGAAGGGGAGAGACTAATTGGGTCCCTTACAAATAGGAGCAACATAAAGTTTTACTTTTAGGGTTTCAAAATCACATTCACAACGATCGTTCCAAAGAAAAGCAACATCTATGGATAGTAATTGTGTGGAATTTTTTGCAAAATTCTTAATAAAAAATCTGTAATATCTGTCAAAGCCAAGAAATATGCTTACCTTTTTATACGTCCTAGGATCCAGGAGCTAAGACAAAACTTTGATATTAGTCGGATCTACCACAATTCCTACAACAAAAACCACTTGACCAAGCACTACATGCTTAGTTAGTAACATAAGACATTTTATGTTACTCAAGGAAAGGTGTGCTTCTTGACATCTAATCAAAGCTTCTTGACATCTAATCAACACTTTCTCGAGATTTTTGAAATCTTCCTCAAATGATTTTTTCTAAATGGTAAAATTGTCCATATATACCTTTACACAGTCATGAATAAGGTCTAAGAAAATATCTAGTACAACTCTTTGAAAGGTGGCAAGGGCATTACACAAACCAAAAGACAACAAAGGGTAGGAAAAGTTTCCCTAAGGACAAGTAAATGTGGTTTCCAATTGATGCTATGGTGCTATTTGTATTTGGTTGTATCTGTCGTACCCATCTAAGAATGAAAAATACTTCTTTCCTACTAGGGTATCTAGGACCTAGTTGATGAAAGGGAGAGGAAAATAATCCTTCATGGTCGCTTTGTTTAGCTCCAATAAATCTACAGACACACCATTCCCTGAAGGTTTAGGTACTACAACTAAGGGGAAACCCGTCAAGAAAAATCTTAAGGATAAAAATTTCTCTTAAATTTCATAAACCATGATGAATCTCACTAGTCTATAATATGTAGATCATAAAATGTTTGGCGATATTTTTGTAAAAATATGAAAATTTCTAATTGTTTTATATAGCCTCTATAAAATTTTGGTGATTATTACGATAAAATGGTTTTATACTGTAAAATCTAGGAACATTAGTTTTTTAAAAAACAGAAATTGGTGAATATGTTTTTTGGAAAAAACATGGAAAATCAGCGCACCTACGAATATTAGCCTCTAATTTTCCCTGAAACCTATTTTTGGTTAGACATTGGATATATCAAATTAGTGACAAGAAGATTTTGTAACTCTTCCTTAACGCTTCCTTAATTGATGGACTCATATGCCTTTGGGGCTGCCGGACATGACATACATAAATATGGGTGTAAATATAGCATGAACACATTTCAGGATCAATCCCTTTCATGTCACGGTAGTTCCAAGCCACAGCCTTTAATTTTTTTTTCGTAAGACTTGAATAAATTTTGTCTATTAATCACCAGTGAGTTCATTAATGATATTCAAAAATTTACCGGGACTGATTCTGGTAGGAAAAAAGTATGATTCTATATCTTATGAAGAAACTACAACAATATCACAATATGAAACACAGATTCTAACTATGACGACCATAAATTTATTTAATCTTTAAATATCCCATCTATTTCTAGATGACATGCAGTGCTCAAATTCCACTGAGTCTCCAACATTGATTGCAAACTTTTCCAAAACCTAGATGTAAATCAAGAGTCTCTGTCAGAAGTGTTCTTCATGAATAGTTCATGTAGTCAAATAAATTCAATTATAAACACTTGTGCCACGTTAGTGACATCATAAGTGTCTGTAATAGGGATGAAATTGGCAATTTAGGTCAACTTTTCATCTACAACTAAGATGGAGTTTTTCTTTTGTGATGTGAGTGGAACACCTACAACAAAATCCTTAGAGATGACCTCCCATTTAGACATAGGAATGTCATGTAGTTGTAGGAGTTCTACTAGGAGGTAATGGTTAGCCTTCACTTGTTGACATTTAATAAATCTAGCAAAAAATTGGACTACATCATACTTCATTCCTACCTAAAAGAAAATCTTATTCACATCATCATACACCTTCTCCATGCCAATATGTGCATAATAAAGTTCCCTAGGTGCCTCCATGAGTATGTTTATATGTATATTCCCTTCCTCAAGGATATACATTCTTCCTTGAAATATCAATAACCCTTATTTCTCAAGCATACAGTCCTCAAACTTTGGTTTTGTCTTCTTCCCACTCTAGGGCGTTGATGTAACCTTAAGATACCAACTATATCCAAATTTGTTTTATCACTCGCTCCTCTAATTGATCCTCAAGGGTACCAAGGATAATATTTGTGGTCTTTTTGTTAATGCATTGGTCACCATGTTCTCCTTTCCCTTCATGTAAAAAAATACCAAATCATACTCATAAATTCACTGCATCACTTCCATCTAGAATTTATATCCCTTTGAGTGAAGAGATGCTTCACACTCTCAAGATTAGTATTTGGTTCAAATCTTATCCTGAGGAGGTAATGCCTCCAAAATTACAAATCTAGGATCACCCTTGCTAATTCTAAGTCATGGGTAGCATACAAATCTTTATGTTTCTTAACTTCCTAAATGAATAAGCTATTATCCCCCACCCCAACCTTATTGCATTAACACAAACCTTAATCCTTGCTTTGAAGCATCTATGCCAACTGCAAAGTCCTTCTCCATGTTTGACACTTAAAGGATTAGAGCACTCATTAGAAATATCTTCAACTCAAACTCAATGTCACATTCATATATCCATTCATGCCTAAATATGTTACATTGCAATGTGGTTATGGGTTTTACAATCTTTGAAAATCTTTCCATGAATATCTGATAATAACATGTTAACCCCATGAAGCTACACACCTAATGAAAATTTCTCAACACTGGCCAATCCATTATGGCCTTCACCTTTTCTAAGTCCACAAAAATCCCTTCACCATGAATTATGTTTCTAAGATAATGAATCTCTTTCTGAAGAAAGAGAATTTCTACAATTTTCCATATAACTTATTTCCCCTTAATATGAAATCCTTAAATTCTCTTCATGCTCCTTTTCATTCTGGGAATACACAAGAATATCATCTAGAAATAATTTTGTGAAGTGATTAGATACTTCTCAAACACACCATTCATGAGCATCATGAACATTATCGGTGAATTAGTAAATATAAACAACACTAATACAAACATATAGTGCTTGAACTAAGTCTAAAAGGAATTTTTTGGGATGTCACCTTTCGTAATCCTTAACTGATGATATCCGAATTGTAGATTGATTTTCGAGAAAACATATACTCCTTCAATTTGATCAAAGATATCATATATTCTAGGTATCAAATACCTATTCTTTACCATGTCTCAATTCAAGTCCATGTAATCTATGCACAATCTTAAGGAACCATCTTTCTTCTTGAAAGGAATCACTAGTGCACCATAAGGGGAAATACTAGGTCTAATACGTCCCAAATCTAACAACTCCTTTAATTGTATCTGCAACTCACAAAGTTATAGCACCTTCATCATATAAGGTGTCCTAGATATTGGTTCTGCACCATGTTTTAATTTAATTATGAAACCAAACTCCATCTCACGAGGTAACCCTAGCATCTCCTTGGGAAAAACGTCCTTAAAATATGACAAATGAGGTAATTTTCTAGGGAGGGTCCTTTCTTATTCATTTATAGTCTTGACCACATACAATTGACAACCCTTCTTGAGGCAACACTTTACCTTCATCATAGAGATGAATCACAAGGAAAATTCCCTCTTGATACCACAGATATCAATGGATCTACCTTCATCATCTAAATAGACCACTTTTTTTTTAAATAGTCCAACAAAGCTTAATGAGCTTATAGCTATTCTATCCTGATGATTGCATTATATGTTCTCAGGGCAATTACGTATGGCTTCAACTTAGATGTACACATCTCAAGGTTCATGAAAAATTAGTCTACACTAGTTCCTTATACCACTTGTTTTACCCCATAATCCATCTCAACTTGTTTAAAGTCATAATGCTCATAAGATTCAAACCCACATTTTTCTAATGAAAATGGTGAAACACAACTATCTGTAGCACCAGAATCAAACAAAATTTTAAATTTTACATGGATTATCATACCTAAGGTTTCCACCATAGTGGAATGGTGTTTATATTTGTGGTTATCAACCACCACATAGATTTTATGGTGGCTGACTAATCTTCACATTGGTGCTTTTCCTTATCTACGAGTATTTGTAAGTTGTGACTCAGGGTAGTCATGTTAGTAATGAGGTCCCCCACATCCCAATGGCAAGAGATCGAATGTGGATTTTGGATAGAGATTTGTGGATCTATCTGAAATGGGCTCCTTCCCCAGAACCTTTTCCTCTGCTTGTAGATCCACACATCTATCCTATACTTGCACGAGTCCTTGAAGTTGCTAGTGAAGTTGCACTAGTGGCCATTGAAATCCCCACTATCATTGTTTGGTACACAACCCTATTTCCGTATATCCGTGTCCTAGAAATTCCTTCCTTGGAGAAGGTTTGAGGGGTATTCTCCAAAAATATTGCATGTTCTTACAACAAACTCTATTTTCCCTTTTAATTCCAAGTGCTCTTCTACATAGTCAATGTTTTCAACAAATTCTCCAACTAAGGATGGTTTCCACATTTTTACTACTGCCCTATTCATAGGGTTCAATCCATAAACAAATCCATTTACCCAACAATGATCATTTTCCATGTAGGATACATACTTTACCAACTCCATGAATCTGATCTCATATTCTTCTATTGTTCAGTTTCCCTAAACCAAATCATCAAAGGCTCCTACTTGTTATTCTTCATAATATGACGATGAATACTTCTTCCTTAAACTTTCCTCAAATAAATCCCAGGTGATAGTGTCAATATTGAGGTACAAATATATTCACTATAGTTTCCTCCATCATTTGAAGGAACTATCTCTAAGTTGAAATATTATTATCTTAGTCTTCGAATTGGAAGTTTACTCTCTCTATGAAAAACATCTCATCATTCCTTCCAATTATTCATATGCTCATCACTAACATAATCTCCCGCAAACTCTCAAAGCTTAATATTCTAGAAATCCCTAGTAATATCCTCTATTGGAGGTCCTCGATTAGAGTTCCTTGATCCCTCAAGGCTTCGCACCCCTGATGGAGGGTTCTCTACTTCCACCTCAGTTTCTTAGCACCCTCTTAGAGTTTCATTAATTGCCTCTAGGGAGCCAAAGATGAGAGTTAGGTCTAGTGATGGAAATGTTGGTTCTAGTCGAGGAGGTCCTTGAGACAACCCCCCTTAACCTTCATTCCCTCACGCCCTCACAATTATGATTTGGTCAAATATATGGATGGCATGTAGGACTCATTTCTGCAGCTTAGGACAGTTACTACTCTTCTTGACTCACACATGCATGCATAAGGGTGAGGTGTAAATTTTAACTTTAACTATGCTTCTAAACAAGTGTCACTGATAGCAAGAACATCCTCATGGATCTACTAAATCATCACATGTGTGAGCTTTATGTAATCTACTAAAGTCTCTCGTATCACTAGTTAGGTTAGCATTGTAATGCACCTATCAATCACCTTCAAACATCTTCCTAACATCTAATTTTACCTTTCTACTATCTTAATTAATATAAAATGGTGTTTAGATACTTAATCATTAATTAATGTATTAATATGAATATTATAATAAGGTCAAATAGGATTAATTAATTAATGTTTATGCTAAATTAAAGTTGATTACTTAACCTTAAAACTAAGGTTTATTAATGATTAATGATAATTCTTTTTTATTTCTTTTATAAAATAATATAATTTAAATAAATCAAATAATAATAGATCGAAATAAAGAAGTAATTATATATATATCTATATATATATATATATATATATCTATCTATATATATATATATATATCTATATATATATATATATATATATATATATATATATATATATATATATATATATATATATATATATATATATAGATATATATAATTTACAATAAATTAAATAGTAATAAAATAAAATAATAATAAAATAAGCACTTGAACCTCATGCGGGCCAAATCCTTGCCTGAGGCTCATGTGCCTCTTGGAACCATAATAAAAAATAGAGCATGCTATTGATATGCATGTGGGCAATGCATGAGGTGGAATTCTATGCTCTTGAGTAGATCCAGTGTACCGATGGGAGAAGTTTTCAGAGTTTCAGAGATTTCTCTAAAAGGTTGTCTAAAAGTAAATATAATAAGAGATTTTTCTTTAGAGGACATACCCCTCCACTTAGTAATTCAAAAGGATAGAACCCTCCACTTAGTCAGATTCCATAGATGTACTTGGATATCTTACCATATATGTCGATGTCCCACTTTTTTTAAAAGACTTTACATACAATAAGTTGTCGACCTTGCAAAATTTGGATTGTGGTCTTTGTTTTGATAACCCACAGGTGATTATGTGCAATGAATTCCATGAGCATTTTTTTTTCATCCATTAACTCAGACTCATGAAGATCGTGAATCTTGTATAGTGGTACTCCAGGAGCTAGATGTTCTTGTGCTAGAATGTCAGGGTCTACTGTGATTTTGTTGATGCCAAAGATATTCCACTAGTCTATGATCAATTCAAGTTAGAGGCCTCGAAGAGAGGTAAAAATTGAAAAAAACTCGAGTAGGATGAAATAACTCTTGTTCTATTTTTCTTTCCATAGGAAATATCACAATTGTTTGCATAGTCTATAATCATAATCAATACCTAGAAATTTTAAAACAAGATTCATTTCTAGCCAAAGTAGGTGTGATCTAGTGTGTTTGATGTTGTAGTACTAATGCTCTAGTCCTTGTCTCTGACTCATTTGTTTCTAGATCAAATTAACATCATGAAAAATATATGTAATATTGTGGCCTTCCTAGAAATATTTTCTTAGGGATTGTCCATAGACCATATAGGGAATGGCCACAGTGGATGTTGGTCATTTTCAAATTTCTAGTACTAATCTGATAAGAGCAGAGGATGATTGGAGATTAGGGTCATGGACTTGTGTACTATGTAGTTTCCAAGAGGGTCTTCAATTTTCCTGGTATTTCTTCCAATTCATATTATCAAGAATATCTCGTACTTGTTCTTTATTATCTTTCCATTCAGTGACAATAATCATACACTAGTGAGATTCTCTTTTGGTCATTATCATCTAACTATGCTCACTTATTTGGCCATGCTCGCTTGCTTGTGAACCATGCTCGCTTGTTTTCAAATGCTCTCTACTAAAAAAAATAGGAATATGATACCTTTAACATGTTTTATGTCAAAGTAAAAGTTTGAAAATAAAACTTTCCATCTAGAAAACTTAGCTTTTTTGGATTTATTAACTTCCTTGGGAAGACTCTTTTTCATGTCTAGTAAATCTATTCTTAATAGAAATACTTCATTGATTAAAAAGATTTCAAATTTGTTTATGACTTTTAGAGCAACTTTGATTTTTTTATCTATAGCAGCATAATTTTTCTTTGCTTCTAACCAAGTACCAAAAGAAATTTGGAATACTTGTTTGCTTGATTTTTTCCATTCTTTCCTTGCTTCGAAATTGCTCACCATCCAATATTACCGGCTGCATATGTTTCAAAAATGTTTGGTAAATATTCATCAAAAACACACAGGATAGGCAAATTTCTTGTCTTTTATTTGTTTTTCTTAACCACTCTTGTATGTTCTGAAGACCAGGGGATGGATCTTTCTTTAGCTTCTCATTTTAAATATTTCGATCTTTGGCACAATCTTTGTAGAAGTGACTGACATAATTAATGCTTCAAAAAACCTTTGGAGCTAATTCATATCAATAATATTATCAAGGAATTTGTTGACAAATTTTATAAAATGATACTATAATGTTATTTTACCTTTTGAAATGGTATGGCCAAGGAATTTTATGTTGTCCTTGAAAAATTCCGTTTTATTTTTATAAACAACTAATCCTGCATCTTTAACCACTTGTAGGAATTTTCTTAGGTGTTTGAAATGTTTATATTTGGAGTCATAAAAAACAATTATGTCAACAATATAGACAATTAACCGATCAAATGATGGTTCTATAACATTATCCATTACCCTTTTAAATTTTGTTGGGGAATCCTTAAGTCCAAAAGGCATCACATTCCACTCATAATGTCCTATTGGTACACTCATGTGTGTGAAATACTTCTCTTTTTATATGTGAAGGATGATGAGGACAATGGTTTGTATCATGCCTATAAAATCCACACCTATTACAATGGAAAACAATTAATTGTGTTCTTTTTATCCTTCCTTTCAATTGCCTTGCTTTGGCTTCAGAGGCCTTTCCCCTTTTTTTCCTTGAAGCTTCACCTTGTGGGAACTCATTCACAAGATTCCCTACTTGTCCGCACAACCAACTAGCAATTGATTATTTTTCTTTGCTCCTTAAAAGTTTTAAGCTTGATGTATTTTGGAGAATATTAATGAGTTTTTTATAACATTTGCATCTGCCCTTTTGTTATAGTGTTTTATTTCTAGAATAAGGTGTTTGAAAGTAAAGACTTTATTTTTATTTCTCTTTTTGAATTTTCTTCAAGATTTTCTCAACCCTTTTTCTTTTCTTAACCAGATATTCTAAGGTTAATCCATACTTTTCACAAATGGATTTTCTATATGGAATCCTAGACATTTTCTGTATGGACTTGATAACTTTCATGTTTGTGTTGGGACCAACCAAAGCACTAGTTATAATTGAGTATATTTCACCCCAAGTATGCAATTCATAGGGTTGTTTGAAAACATCTTGTGCTTTGAGGTATTAAATAAAGCACAATATACTTGGGATGGTAGAAAAATATACTTGTTTCCAAATAGGATTCTTATAATCCTTCACCGCATATATCCTCTATGGAAACCATCATATTAGGACATCTTTTTACATTTCATATTCATCAGGATCAAGGCATGTTTATCTACAATTTCTTATTTAGACCCACACCAATGCTCAAGAATTAAAGTGGTTAGAGCACTAATCATATTGATTTGTGGTAAGCCATTCTCATGATAAATTACGTCTTTGGTTCATCCTTTAGGATTTATTTTTCCATTTTTTCCAACATGCAAGAGATGATTCAATTTCCCACCATTTGGATAGGGTTCTAGTGAAACATTATATAATAGATTTGCATGCTTCTATTTCTTCTTTTCCTTTCATACACATGATCTTATATGAAACATATATTCTATCTATTACTTGTTTGATTTAACCTATAGACATGCCATCAATATTCCATTTTCAGTACCATTCATTAGCAAAATATTACACTTTTGGGAGTTTACCTTTTCCATATATGTTAGGAGCAACTAGTCTAGACATGTTCCATGGTATTGGGTCTCTAGCAGGTAAGACACATGAAGGCTAACTATGAGTAGCAAGAGAATGTTCTTCTTTAGTTTTACTGGAAGAAGATTCAGATTGTTCTTTAGGAAAATGCAAAGGAAAGTTCTCAATTTTCCTTTGAGAAGTAGGAACACTTATGTGAGACACAACATGAGAAAAAAATGAGAAAGAGGAATGCTTTTATCTTTGTATTTTGTTGGAATTCCTTTGTGAATTTTTTGAACTTTGTTCTAGATATTTTTAGACTTTTCTTCAATATTTGTTAAAGATTTCCCTACTACTGTAAAGGTGGTCCCCAATCCCACAATTAATTCTTCATGATTTCTAGTAGTAATAGTATTTTCCTTTTTTACTAAATCTTTGGTTTCTCCCAACTATTCTTTGACCTATGACACTTTCTACTTTATGGTATCATAGAAGAAATAATTGAATTGGGAGACACTTTTAGATGATTAGTGTGTCTCTTTTTGGCATAGTCATTAGTAACAAATGTGTGTGCAACGATTCCTTTGAGGGCTATATTTGTCCAAAGTATTAGCTTATCTCTCTTCAATTTTTTTCAGCCCGACATGGTGATAATTCCCTCTCATTCAAACATCAAAACTATAATCCTCACACAAATCTACCTCCTATCACCATTTCAAAACACTCATGTCCTCGATAAAATTGTGATAACATAATATTCCTACATGATGGCCATATACTTATGATGCATTATATCCCTAAACTTGAGACTGAAGATCCAAGACTCAAAGAAATATTTAGTTACTGTCACCCTCCTGAGACACCAAGATATGGCCTTGGATATATTGAACAAGGAAACTTAGTCATCCCAAGGTGTTAGTTTAGTAATCCCCTTCCTGAAGGAATCAAGAAACGTTCAATCCCTGAAATACATAATATTTTAAATATTATGAGAGGACGCTACAAGTGGAGATTCCACTCTAAATGGATAAAAAAATATGTTAAACTTGGATCTATTCACACATCCTCAAACTATTGAATTCAATATCATAGTCCCAAATGAAATAAAAAACGATTTTTCCTCATTGGAAAACATATATGAAGAAAAAATATTCTTCAATATCTTTTTATGCACGGAAGTACAAAATAGAGGTGAAAAAATGTACAGATGATTGAAATAGAGAAGGGTAAGAAAACGAAGTCAGAAGAAAAGAGCCCTAGATACAAATGGAATATTTTAGATGGTCAAAATATTGAATTTGCATATACTTTCCCTCCTTTTAATGGAATAGTTTTAGAAGATGAAGTTAAGAAGTCTAAAACCATCCCATTAGTATTAAAAGAAGAAACCAATTTAACTAATACAAAGAAGAAAATCCAAACTATTAATGAACAAATAAATTGGACAAATATTGCCCTCATATGAATGGTTGCACACACATTTTTTACTAATGACTATGCAAGAAAGAGACACACTAATCATCTGCAAGTTTTTATCAATTCAATTGTTTCTTCTATGAATACCTTCAACGAGAAAGTATCAGAAGTTAAAGAAGAATTGGTATAAAAAAAAATATTTAGTAGAAAAGGAAAATATTACTACTACTAGAAATCATGAACAAATAATGGAAGGATGGGGGGCAACCTTTATAGCAGTAGGGAAATCTATGACAAATATTGAAGAAAATTTTAAAGAGATCAAGAATGAAGTTCAAAATATTCTTAGAGGAATTACACCAAAATACAAGGATATAAGCATTCCTCTTTCTCATTTGTTTTCTCATGACATGTCTCACATAAGTGTTCCTACCTCTCAAAGGAACATTGAGAAATTTCCTCTCCATCTTCCAAAATAACAACCTGAATCTTCTTCTAGTAAAAGTAAAGAAGAACATTTTCTTGTTACACATAGTCAACCTTCACATGTCTTGCCTACTAGAGAACAAATTCCATGGAACATGGCTAGGAAGCCTACTCCTAACCTATATGGAAAAGATAAAATCCTATAGGTACAATATTTTGCTGATGAATGGTACTCATAATAGAAGATTGATGGCATGTTTGTAGGCCAAATTAAACAAGTAATAGATAGAATGTATGTTTCATATAATATCATGTGCATGAAATGAAAATAAAAAATAAAAGCATGCAAATCTATTATACAATGTTTCACTGGCACCCTATATAAATGGTGGGAAGTTGTATCATCTTTTGAATTATTGGACAAAACAAAAAAATAAATCTTAAAGGATGAAATCATTGATGTAATTTATCATGATAATTGCTTAACATAAAGAAATATGATTGGTGCTCTAACCACTTTAACTCTTGAGCATTGGTGAGCGACTAAACAAGAAATTGTAGATAAACATTCCCTGATCTTGATGAATATTAAATGTAAAAATATGATGATTTGCATAGATAATGTACATAGAGGATATATGAGATGAAGGATAGAAATAATCTTGTTTGGAAAGGAGTATATATAAACTGATAAAGTGTAGTGCACTATATGTGCTAGATGACCCTTCTTACTTTAGTGTTTTTGAGTTTTATGTTGTTTTGAGGTTTTGATTCTTTAATCCCTAATGATTTACAATGTACTTTACCAAAAATCTTAAATATACTTCTACTAAGAATCCAAAGGAATGAAATGAGGGCTAAGAGTGCTTTAAGCCAGATTTGGAAGTAAAGTTTAACCAAGAAAATGAAAACACAGTTTCTATTTCTGCTCTTATTATTGTTTCCAAATCATGAACTAAAAGAACTTAAGAGTGAAATTGCAACTACTATCTAATCAATTACAAAACCAAGGCTAAATGAAATATTAAAACAGAAAGTGAAATTGCAGTTATCTATGATAAAACTAAAATGAAATACTGAAACTAAAAATGAGATTACAACTACAATTTAGTCTATTGAAGAATCAAAACTTAATGAAAAAATGAAAATGAAATTGCATCAAAACTAAATGAAATACTAAGACTGAAAATGAAATTGCAACTAATCTATTATGGAAACTAAATGAAGTGCTTAGTTACTCTGCTTCACAATTTTGGGAGAACAACCTCCTTGTGATAACATTTTGAGGAATTTTGTACTTCATCCTTCTAAGAGAAAACAAAAATGCAAAAAAGACTCATTACATAAATGATGTATTCAACCACTTGGTTTAAGATGAACCATCAACCAGAAGGGATTTTTAGAAACATTCACTTACAATATGAGTCACTAAACTAGTAATAAAATGACAAAACAATAATGGCACTGATCAGTTTTAATTAAAAGCCTAAAGACTAATGAAACAACAAATGAAATAAATCACTCTAAACTACTGAACTCAACTTCAAGCTATTGTTAAGAATCTGAAAAGAAATTAAACCAAAAGAACTATTCTGTACTGAAATAAGCTATTCTTTGTTAGTAGGATAATGTAAAAGACTGCATTATGAACAAGGTTAGCAAATGGTTATAAACATCATGGAAAAACACAGAGAATTTAGAGTTCAACTATGAAGAACAAAGAAAAAATGAAATGTAACCTTAGCCAGCGCAGGGGCCCTCTGCAACTGCTCAGGTTAAATGTATTTAATCAACACTCCAACAAACACTTTTAGGTATCCATGAAACACACAGTCTCCGAATTAAAAATATAGAATGAGTTCTCAAAATTACAGAGCAATAATTTGAACTTAACACATGAGTAAATTCTAACTAGTTATGCGTTCTTCACACAGCTATTTATAGAGAAATTATACAACTATTTTATGGAGAAAAATAAGCTACAGCAAAACACGTAGGCAGAGAAGTACACAGAATTCTCTTCTTTGGTTGCTAGAGACATAAATCTAAGGTGATGGTTGTTGGATTTAGTTTGCATATATGGCTGATGAAGTCTGTGGCCTCAGGAAGTTGTTGCAGATCCCATCACGGTGAAACGTGTGCAAAAAAGAGTCTTGTTTGCCTTAGGTCTCTATGTTTGACTTCCCTTTCACCGGAGTCTTCCTTGTCAACTTGGGATATATGAATAGGACACGATCTATGCCATGATGTTTTCCAAGCTGCCCATGCAGTTATTTCCTCCTTCTAACACCTAGAACCTATAAAATCATGGAAGTAGTTGTGGAATAGCCGATTAGCTGCAGAACAGTCTGCGTTCCATAGCTAAAAGAAAAAAACTTATTCAAACAGCAAACATAAAAGTATAACATGTAAATCACTAAAATGTTCTCGTTAAGTCAATGTATAATGGTTATTGATGATAGGAATGCATTTATTCATGGAAAAAAAAAGAAGGAGGGATGAGAAAAGTTGCTAAGGAAAGGGAAGTTTTGAGACTCAACATACCCCCACTGCAAGACTATTGCATGTCCCCGTGCAATCAAAATTGTGAACTTCCTCCCTCTACTACATTTGTTCTTATACCTCAGCCAACACATCCAACTTCCTCTTCTTGCTTTTCTTTGCACCAACTACCATCCTTGGCTTCCTCATGAGAAATTTGTACTTGAGGTTAATAAGTGCCCTGTTTAGCTTATTATTCTTCCTTTTTAGTTTTATATTCTTCTTGTGCCATTAACCCAAGTGAAGCATAGTGTTTTCATGGATAATCTTATCCAACTTATTCTGTTCTTTTAAGGCTTCATTTTCTCTTTGGATGTGCCTATTTAGAACTTCTAGCTCATAGATCTCCTGTTTAAGGGAGCTAGTTAAAGTTTCTTGTGAGGTGGCAGGCTGCTCTGGATTAGCTGAAGTCCTTGGGTCTACTGATGTACTCTTTTTCTCCAATGACTCTATGTAGTCATAGATTTGTTTTTGGATTGGATCAATGCCAGGAGAAACTCTTCTTGGGCTGCCCTCTAAGTTTTGTGGAGGAGAGTTCTATGGGCTTTGTTCATATGGAATATTGTCAGGGGACAGAGTTGGAGTTTCTTCCTCCAAATTTATAAAATAGGCCTCTTTTGATTTTATCTTCTTCACTTTGCCCCTGAGCTTATAAATCCTCCTCAAGTTTTGGAAGCCTAAGGTTTCTTCTCTCGTACCCTTTTTCCTTTCTCTTTATCTTTCTTGATATGTTCCCTAATTTTGGTTAGTTTTTCAGAAAGCAGTTGTTAATCCTCCTTAGATGATGAAGGTTCAGGAATATCCTTCTGGATTTCTTCAACCTTTTCTTTCATTTTTCTCCTCTGCTTAGGCTACTTTCTGATCTCTGTTAATTTCTCAGAGATTGGTTCTTCTTCATCGTTTTTCTGTGCTGAAGTTTCAGGGGTGCTTTGAATGGTGAGATAGGTCTTCCTTCTCCTACTTCTTTTAATAGGACTCCCCTTAGGAAAATCTGGAGCATCTTGGAAGAAATTCCTTACCAAAAAGTCCTCCCATGTATTCCCTACACTTTTTAAATGAAATTCAACTAAAATCTTCACTAGTCCATGGTGATATAGAGTGGCTTCTATCGATTCAACTTTCTTCTGAACATTAGTTACCATTCTTATCAAATTATTCAACAGGAAAAATGGAAGATTGAGGGTTCCATTCTCTAGAAAATTCATTAACATTTGTATATGATACACATACATAGAACCAAACCTCCCTTCACATATAATAAACTTTTGCAGAATTAACAACATGCTACTCCATTTGTTTTTAAGTGCAAATATTGGAATCCCTTCTCCTAAAACTGAAGTGTCCATACCTAGATTTTTAAGAATGACCTTCCAAGATTCATCATTAAACGTTTTTTTCTTAAACCACCTTTCTCCTAGCCTTGGGAGTTCTGTTGCTTCTTCTATAAAGTACTCGATAACTGCAAATTTGATGTCACCTATTTCCACTTCCATTCCATCAAATGACCTAGAAAAAGATTTAGTGATTTCCTTATGGTAACCATTGAATTTTTCAATGAAACACAACCAACCAGCCTTCTGTAACATTCCATTCAACTGCGGATAACCCTCCATGTACTTTACCCCTTTGGGTTCAGTTCTAACAATGAGCCCCATAACTTCTGTTCTCGGCTACTCTTCAAAATTTCTCTCACTGTCTGAGAAATGGAATGACTGCGTAAAGAGAACTGTAGACTATGTATATAGAAATAGAATGACAGTGATATGGAAACGAAATGATAGAGTATACGGAAGCAAAATGACCGAGAACAGAATGACTGTGAATATGAAACAAAACGACTGTATATATGGAATATATGGAAACATAGTAGCTATATACGTAAACTGTGTGAAAATAGAGTGATTGTATACACAAAGTATATGAAAACAGAGTGACTATATGCACAAAGAGGCTACATAAGTATGAGAGAAAAACTTAGTGTAATAAATGAACAATCAGGGTTTGAAGAGTCGTACATAGATAGGTCATGTCGTTAATCTAACCGTTAATAGGTGTAGTTGTAGAAGTCCGTTTAAGTACAAGTCATGGAGTTTAAAACAGAGATTAGTTATGAAGGCATCATTGGACCATTTGGCATTGAAGACAGAAGATATGGTGAAGACATCGTGGTAGTCAAATCACATAATGATTAATCAAGGATACATGTGATCATACATGTTATACAAGCTTATGTTTTTGAATTTCTTTTTGAAATAAGTTTTTGTTTTTACCTTTGGAACCTTACCTTCCGCTTGCTAATATCTTGATGTTTGCTTCCACAGGTGCTTTAGGCATGATTGGTCTTCAAAGTTGTTTTCTCTTCAATTACCTGCATATAAGATTTTATTATGAACTAGCCACTTTGTGCTTGGACTGATAATCAAATTGTTGCTACAAAATTAGATTAGCTGTAGAACAGGATTAGCTACGGAATGGGACCAACTACAGAATGTGGAAACAACTACAGAATTTAAAACAGAGAGTAAAATATGGCTTATGAATGAATGAAATGGAAATGGCTATGTGAGTGAAAATATGACAAGATGATAAATGAAAATGGAGATGAAAAATATGTTAAAAAGGAAAAATTTATTGGTGAAATATGGCAATGGAATGAAGTGAAACTGTAAAAGTAAAATAGAATGAAATGAGATGAGATAATGAATTTTTCATAATGCAGAGTGAGTCACCACTTTTTTCAGAAAATAAATGGAAAATATAGGGTGTCAGAGTCTTCTAATTTTCACCCTGTATTTTTTGTATAAGCATGCCGATCAGTGATTGGTTTTCAACCTTATACAATTTTTTTTTTTTAGATAAGAAAAACAAAGACTAAGTTGGTGGGGAAGAAGGATTCTCCTTCACCAACTTCATTTCAGAATTGTTTTGGAAGATCTTGATGAACTCCTCCTTTGAGATTGGTTTTTGATATATTTTCAATCTATGACCATTCACAAGAAGGGGAGTTTGACTTTCATCTATTGTTCTAATCCTCACTGCCATTATGGCCCAAGCCAATGAGTTTGAAATTTCCCTTGAAAATCTTTAAACTTTGAATCAAATAATAGTGCCCAATCTCCCTCTTGAAACTTCTTGTCCTTGATGTATTTTTCATGCCATTTAGCCCTCTTTTGTTGGACTAGACCAGTCCTTTGAACCACCTCTTGTATAATTTCATCAAGTTCAATTAATTTCTCCAGTCTATGTCTTTGAGCTTCTGATAAATCCATCCCCAACTGGACTGCCATCTTGAAAGTTTCGACTTGGAACTCTATAGGGAACAAGACTTGTTTCCCATAAACAAGTTCATAGGGTGTATGTCCCATTGTGTTCCTCCAGGTAGTTCTATAGGCCCATAAGGCTTCAAGAAGCCTTCTGCCCAATCTCTTCTATGTAGATGCACAGTCTTAGTGAGGATTCCTTCAATCACTTTATTTGTAAACTCCACTTGACCATTTTCTTGTGGATGATAGGGAGTAGATTTTCTATGCTTGATTTTGTACTCCTCCATAAGCCTTTCCAACATGTTGGATGTGAATTGAGATCCTTGATCTGTCACAATTTCTCTTGGAACAACAAAGCGAGTAAAGATGTCCTCAAAAAGAAAACTAACTACAGATTTTTCTTTAGCAAAAAGTAATGCTTTGGCTTCTACCCATTTGGTGACATAATCAGTGCATACCAATATATACTTTTTCTGCTTAGATGGAGGATTACTTGGTCCAATAAATTCTAAAGCCCATTTTTCAAAGGGTTCAAAAAGTACCTGAGTTTGTAATGGCATCTCATTTGAGGGAGCAGGTTTCCCTACCCTTTGGCAGCTATCGCACCTCCTGACATATTCTTTAGCATATTTGAAGATGGATGGCCAATAATATCCTAAAGAAAGGATTTTATAGGCTGCCCTCTTGTCATCAAAGTGTCCACCACACGACTCATCATGACATGCTTTGAGAATATCAGGCATCTCATCTTCCCTCACACACCTTCTGATCATAAGATCTGGCCTTGTTTTATACAATTCATTAGTTATCCATGAATATCTTGCACTTTCTTGAATAAATTTTCTTTTCTCTATAGGAAACAAATGTGAAGGTAACTTCCCTGTAACCAAGTAATTAGCAACATCTGAAAACCAAGGAGTTTGAGTAGTTACTGCAAAAAGATATTCATCAAGAAACTTATCTTCAACCGGAGAGTCTTCTTTGATATTCTGAATCTTGGACAAGAAATTAGCAACTGTGTTTTGTTTTCCAGGTCTATCTAGCATAGTAACGTTGAATTATTGCAAAATTAAAAGCCATCTTGTAACTCTTCCATTAGTAATAGGTTCATTCATCAAATATCTAATTGCAAAGTGATCTGTATGAACAAAGGTTTCATAGCCTGTTATATAGTGTCTGAACTTTTTAATCGCATGAACAACAATGAAGAATTCTTTCTCAGTCACGGTATAATTTAACTCAGTGCGAGTCAAAGTCTTACTTGTATAGTAAATGGCATAAGGAATCAAATATTTTTGTCCCAATACAGCTCCCAGAGCTGTATCTGAAGCATCTGTAGAAATATGGAAAGGAAGTTTCCAATTTGGTCCTCTTAAAATAGGTGCTTCAGAAATTTTTGCTTTCAAGGTTTCAAATGCTAGTTGGCAATCAGGATTCCAACTGAATTCACAATCTTTTGTAAGCAATTTGAAGAGTGGAGATGCTATTTTAGTGAAGTTTTCTATAAATATTCTATAGTATCCTGTAAATCCTAGAAAACTTCTAACATCCTCTTGGAAACTTGGAATTGATAACTTAGAGATGACTTCAACTTTAGATTTGTCAACTTTAATCCCATCTCCTGAAATGTGATGTCCTAAAACAATACCTTATATAAACATCATAAAGCATTTTAGAGAGAGAATCATCGGCGAAAATCACATGGAAAATCAATTGTCGACGCGTTTCGAACCAGCAAGTGTGGTTCATCATCAGGACAGGTTGAAGAAATAGATCCAGCTGAGCAAGTTAAATAGGCAGAGCAGATACTCCTGACTAACGGCTAGTTTGACTTCAGGATCGGGGTCAAAAATATTTTATTAGTTTAGTTAGCAGAATTAGGACCAAAATATAAATTGAAGGGTAATTTAGTTTACAAATTTTAGTAAAAGTTAGTTAAATAATGGATATTAAATATAACATAATATTACTTAAAATATTAAATAAAAGATCTAACAAAGGTTAAAAGTAAAAAACCTATAAATATTATTAAATAAATAAATATTAAATAAATTTAGAATAAATATTTATTATTTTTATGTTAAAACTTATAAATATTATTAAATAAAAATAATCAAATCAGAAAAAACCTATAAATATTATTAAAATATTAAATAAATAAATATAGAATAAATATTTATTATCAAATAAATAAATAAATTCAGAAAAGGTTAGTTAAATAAATAAATAAACTCAGAATAAAATTAGTTAAAAGGACAAAAATCAGTTAAAATAATAATAATAATAAAAGTAAATAAAGATAAAAAATAAAAATAAAATAATCAAATTAGAAGTAAAAACCTATAAATAATATTAAAAATTATTGAAAAACTAAAGGAAGAAAACCACAGAGGTTGGAAAATTAAGTTAAAAAATGGTAACAATGTAAGGAATAAATGAGAATAAAAAGAATAAAAATTAGTTAAAGGACTAAAACAATAAAGGTGATAATAGAATGAATCAATAAAAGTAAACCCATAAATCAGTAAAAATGAAAAGGTTAATACTAGATAAATAGTAAAATAATAATAAAAGTAAATAGATAAAAAGAAAAACCCTACAGAAGAGGGCGGAAACTAACTAGGAGGAGAGAGCAGGGACCCAACATCTACTGACTTTCCAGCCATCGTCTCTATTAAGATTGCAAGGTCTTTTTTAAATTTCAAGCGCTTCCCTAAATTTACGATGATGGAAATGCAAAACCCTAGCAATAACACTAGCCTCCTCAATGCAAACATGATGATTGGTTTTCTCAGCATGTTCAGCTAAAGTGGAGGACTTGGCTCTCCTGTGCTTAAGGTCCGCAGCGTGCTCACTAATCCTTTGATTAATAGAGCGACCAGACTCTCCAATATAGGGGGTCCCATAGGAACAAGGGATCAAATAAACCCCTTTCATATCCTTAGGGTCGATAGGATCCTTTACAGATCTTAGGGACCCACGAATGGTGTTCAGGGGCCTAAAGGTCACAGGGATACTATGCTTCCGGAGAATCCTCCCAATCCTATCAGTAGTCCCCTGAACATACGGAAGAAGGACACCTGAGATTCGCTCCTTTGGTTCCCTTTTAATCAAAGAATTCTTGGAAGCCTTAAGGAAAGTCCTCTGGCCCAAGTATCTACTATAGCCATTCTCAACAAAGACACCAAGCAGATGGGATTTTTCATCCTCAAGGCTCTTTTCGTCGGAGATTCTAATGGCCCGAGTAGCAAAGGTATTGAGGACACCCATCTTTTGAGCCGGGAAATGGTGGGAATTGGCATGAAGATACTGCTCTGTATGAGTTTTCTTACGAAAAACTCGATGGGCGAGGGAACCATCACTATTCTTAGAAATAAGAATATCAAGGAAAGGAAGGCAACCATCAACTTCTTGCTCCTTAGTGAACTTAATGGCTGAGGATTGGTTGTTGAGATGATCAAAGAAGAGATCAAGCTCAACCTGCCCATGAGGCCATATGACATTGGTGTCGTCCACATACCTTCTCCATAGCTTAGGCAGGAGCTGAGAAGAGCTAAGAGCCTTGGATTCAAAATATTCCATAAAAAGATTAGCAACAATCGGGGAAAGGGGGGAGCCCATCGCAACCCCACAGGTTTGCTCGAAGAACTCTCCTTCAAAACTGAAAAAGGTGGAAGTGAGACAGATCTCAACCAACTTAGCCATGTCAGGATCTGTTAGGCGATGGATCACCTCCATGGCTTCATTAATAGGGATTCAAGTGAACAAGGAGACAACATCAAAACTAACAAGAATGTCACCAGGATCAAGCTTAATGTCCTTGAGTTCTTCAATAAATGAAGCAGAGTCTTTCACAAAGGACTCTGTTCGACCAACCAAGGGCTTAAGCTTTAATGCAAGAAACTTCGCCAGAAGGTAGGTAGGACCTCCAATGGTGTTGACGATGGGCCTCAAGGGGGCACCTTCCTTGTGAATCTTGGGGAGACCATAGATTCTAGGGGTAATAGGGTTGCTTTCAATGAGCTTATGGTGCAAGGACTTAAAGAGCCAATGGATTTAATGGCCAAGGCAACATTTCTTGCAACCTTCTTCAAAGGATTTTTTGAAAGCTTCTTGTAGCTGCCACTATAATGAAGATGATCCAACATCTTGCTGCAAGCAGCTTTCAAAAAATCCTTTGAAGAAGGTTGCAAGAAATGTTGCCTTGGCCATTAAATCCATTGGCTCTTTAAGTTCCTTGCACCATAAGCTCATTGAAAGCTACCCTATTACCCCTAGAATCTATGGTCTCCCCAAGATTCACAAGGAAGGTGCCCCCTTGAGGCCCATCGTCAACACCATTGGAGGTCCTACCTACCTTCTGGCGAAGTTTCTTGCGTTAAAGCTTAAGCCCTTGGTTGGTCGAACAGAGTCCTTTGTGAAAGACTCTGCTTCATTTATTGAGGAACTCAAGGACATTAAGCTTGATCCTGGTGACATTCTTGTTAGTTTTGATGTTGTCTCCTTGTTCACTTGCATCCCTATTAATGAAGCCATGGAGGTGATCCATCGCCTAACAGATCCTGACACGGCTAAGTTGGTTGAGATCTGTCTCACTTCCACCTTTTTCAGTTTTGAAGGAGAGTTCTTCGAGCAAACCTGTGGGGTTGCGATGGGCTCCCCCCTTTCCCCGGTTGTTGCTAATATTTTTATGGAAGATTTTGAATCCAAGGCTCTTAGCTCTTCTCGGCTCCTGCCTAAGCTATGGAGAAGGTATGTGGACGACACTAATGTCATATGGCCTCATGGGCAGGTTGAGCTTGATCTCTTCTTTGATCATCTCAACAACCAATCCTCAACCATTAAGTTCACTAAGGAGCAAGAAGTTGATGGTTGCCTTCCTTTCCTTGATATTCTTATTTCTAAGAATAGTGATGGTTCCCTCGCCCATCGAGTTTTTCGTAAGAAAACTCATACGGAGAAGTATCTTCATGCCAATTCCCACCATTTCCCGGCTCAAAAGATGGGTGTCCTCAATACCCTTACTACTCGGGCCATTAGAATCTCCGACGAAAAGAGCCTTGAGGATGAAAAATCCCATCTGCTTGGTGTCTTTGTTGAGAATGGCTATAGTAGATACTTGGGCCAGAGGGCTTTCCTTAAGGCTTCCAAGAATTCTTTGATTAAAAGGGAACCGAAGGAGCGAATCCCAGGTGTCCTTCTTCCGTATGTTCAGGGGACTACTGATAGGATTGGGAGGATTCTCCGGAAGCATAGTATCCCTGTGACCTTCAGGCCCCTGAACACCATTCGTGGGTCCCTAAGATCTGTAAAGGATCCTATCGACCCTAAGGATATGAAAGGGGTTTATTTGATCCCTTGTTCCTGTGGGACCCCCTATATTGGAGAGTCTGGTCGCTCTATTAATCAAAGGATTAGTGAGCACGCTGCGGACCTTAAGCATAGGAGAGCCAAGTCCTCCGCTTTAGCTGAACATGCTGAGAAAACCAATCATCATGTTTGCATTGAGGAGGCTAGTGTTATTGCTAGGGTTTCGCATTTCCATCATCGTAAATTTAGGGAAGCGCTTGAAATTGAAAAAAGACCTTGCAATCTTAATAGAGACGATGGCTGGAAAGTCAGTAGATGTTGGGTCCCTGCTCTCTCCTCCTAGTTAGTTTCCGCCCTCTTCTGTAGGGTTTTTCTTTTTATCTATTTACTTTTATTATTATTTTACTATTTATCTAGTATTAACCTTTTCATTTTTACTGATTTACTCTATTATCACCTTTATTGTTTTAGTCCTTTAACTAATTTTTATTCTTTTTATTCTCATTTATTCCTTACATTGTTACCATTTTTTAACTTAATTTTCCAACCTCTGTGGTTTTCTTCCTTTAGTTTTTCAATAATTTTTAATATTATTTATAGGTTTTTACTTCTAATTTGATTATTTTATTTTTATTTTTTATCTTTATTTACTTTTATTATTATTATTATTATTATTTTAACTGATTTTTGTCCTTTTAACTAATTTTATTCTGAGTTTATTTATTTATTTAACTAACCTTTTCTGAATTTATTTATTTATTTGATAATAAATATTTATTCTATATTTATTTATTTAATATTTTAATAATATTTATAGGTTTTTTCTGATTTGATTATTTTTATTTAATATTTATAAGTTTTAACATAATAATAATAAATATTTATTCTAAATTTATTTATTTAATATTTATTTATTTAATAATATTTATAGGTTTTTTACTTTTAACCTTTGTTAGATCTTTTATTTAATATTTTAAGTAATATTATGTTATATTTAATATCCATTATTTAACTAACTTTTACTAAAATTTGTAAACTAAATTACCCTTCAATTTATATTTTGGTCCTAATTCTGCTAACTAAACTAATTTTTATTCTTTTTATTCTCATTTATTCCTTACATTGTTACCATTTTTTAACTTAATTTTCCAACCTCTGTGGTTTTCTTCCTTTAGTTTTTCAATAATTTTTAATATTATTTATAGGTTTTTACTTCTAATTTGATTATTTTATTTTTATTTTTTTATCTTTATTTACTTTTATTATTATTATTATTTTAACTGATTTTTGTCCTTTTAACTAATTTTATTCTGAGTTTATTTATTTATTTAACTAACCTTTTCTGAATTTATTTATTTATTTGATAATAAATATTTATTCTATATTTATTTATTTAATATTTTAATAATATTTATAGGTTTTTTCTGATTTGATTATTTTTATTTAATAATATTTATAAGTTTTAACATAAAAATAATAAATATTTATTCTAAATTTATTTAATATTTATTTATTTAATAATATTTATAGGTTTTTTACTTTTAACCTTTGTTAGATCTTTTATTTAATATTTTAAGTAATATTATGTTATATTTAATATCCATTATTTAACTAACTTTTACTAAAATTTGTAAACTAAATTACCCTTCAATTTATATTTTGGTCCTAATTCTGCTAACTAAACTAATAAAATATTTTTGAACCCGATCCTGAAGTCAAACTAGCCATTAGTCAGGAGTCTCTGCTCTGCCTATTTAACTTGCTCAGCTGGATCTGTTTCTTCAACCTGTCCTGATGATGAACCACACTTGCTGGTTCGAAACGCGTCGACAATTGATTTTCCATGTGATTTTCGCCGAAGATTCTCTCTCTAAATTGATATGGATCACAGAAGCCTGAACTCTATTATCATAAAGCATTTTCATGGCTTAGTGAAAGGTTTGTTTCTTTACATCTTTTAAGGACTTTTTCCAAATTTTCCAAAGCTTCTTCAAATGAGTTTCCATAGACTGTAACATCATCCATATATACTTCTACACAATCATGTATTAGACCAAAAAAATTCCTAGTACTGCTCTTTGGAATGTTGCAGGTGCATTACATAACCCAAAAGGAAGTACTCGGTAGGCAAAAGTTCTCCATGGACAAGTAAATATGGTTTTATCTTGATCCTCAGGTGCTACCTGAAATTGATTATAACCACTAAAACCATCCAAGAATGAGAAATACTTCTTACCTGCTAATGTATCCAACACTTGATCTATAAAGGGAAAAGGAAAGTGATCTTTCAAGGTTTCTTTATTCAATTCTTGGTAATCAATGCACACCCTCCATTTACCATTCTTTTTAGGCACAATTACCAAAGAAGAAACCCATTGGCTATCTAAAATTGGGTAAATGAAGTTTACGTTGAGTAATTTTTGGAGGTCTTCTTTCACAATTTCCCTAAGATTTGGATTCATTCTTCTCTAAGGTTGTTTAATTGGTCTACTTTTTTCCTCAATATAGATATGATGGATACAAGTCTTAGGATCAATACCTTTCATGTTGGTGTATTCCCATGCAAATGTAACAGAATGTTTTTTTAATGTTTTGGTTAGCTCTTCTTGTTGTAGTTTCTCCAAGTTTTTGTTTATGTTCAATGTCCTACCTGGAAAAATTTCAATTGTAGAGCTACCAACCTCTTCCATAGAATAGAGAGACATCTGCCTAGATGACAAGTATTCAAAATTATATTTTTCTTGGAATTGTGCATGATCATATTCTGAAGATGTTTTAAAATTTTCCAATGTGTTCAAAATTTGACTATCTTCACTAATTTCTGATATAGTAAAGAGAGGTTGAATATCATCTTCATCATCAATCCATTCTTTGTCATCTATTTCTATGATTGCTTTTGCTGGGGGATACAAAGTAAATCTCTTTGTTGAATTACCATCAGAAATATACATGTCACCAGATCTACAACTAATAAAAGCATCAGTTGTGGCCAGCCAAGGTCTTCCTAATATGAGTGGGTGTCCTCCTAGATTATTCTTGGGAGTTAAAATCATGAAATCAATAGGATATTCCCAAGAATCTAAGGAGACTGAAATATCTTCTAGTACACCATCTGGTTTGATTACTGATCTATCTGCAAGTTGCAGTAAGGTAGGTGTGTAAAGAAGGTTAGGAAGTTTAAGCTACTCCATAGTTTGTCTACTCATAATGTTTATTGCTGCCCCTAAGTCAATCAATGTGTTTGGAATTTCAATTCCATTTATATGTGTCTTGAAAATTGGACTTCTTGGATCCACATATTTATGCATGGCAATCTTTCCCATCATGATGTCTGTTATCTTTCCTACCAGGTGAATTCTTTTTGTTTCTCTTGGTTTTCTTCCTAGTCTTTTAATGCTCAACTCCTTTATTGTCTTGGCTAGAATTGGAATTTCTCTAATGGCTTGTAACAAAGGAATTTTGATACAGACATTCTTCAGTTCATCTAGAAAATCATAATTGGGCAACAAGATCTTTTTTTCTACCCCTCTATCAATTTGTAGTCTCTCAGGAAAAGGAGGTGTAGAAGTAGATGCTAGTTGCTCAATGATAGGAGTTGTGTTTATTGGTTCTTTTTGTTTCTCTTTTTCAATTTTTTGGTTTTGGAGGGATGTTCCCTCAAAAATTCTATTGACTTTTAGAGAATCTTCCTCAGAAGTGTCTTGTTCTTGAATAACTATAGAAGGTTTTTCCTCTTCTAATATCCTACCACATCTAAGTTGAACATCGTTAAGATCTAGAGGAGTAGTCATGTAAGTTGGAAATTGTTGTCCTTCTACCATGTAAGCATTCTGAAGGTTTTTATTATTGGGGTTTGGTAATGGTTGGGTAGGTAGTTGATTTGGTTTCTGTTGAAATGGCAGCAAGAGTTAAGGATTTTGATTTTGTTGTGGAAATGCAATGAAAGTTAAGGGTTCTGATTTTGAAGTTGTGGTTGTTGATTTTGCTGTTGATTTTGTGGGGGAGGATAACTATGATAAGATGGAGGGTATTGATAATATTGAGCAAATATTCCATAAGGATTTTGTACCCCTTGTGCCCATGGTTGAGATTGATGCTGAGATTAATGTTGAGGCCAAGGTTGCTGCCAAGAATTCCAGTTTGGTGGGGGCTGAAGATACATTGTATTGTTAAATCCTTGATTTTGTGGCCCCTGCCAAGGTCTTCTTGCATCAAAACAAAGAGGTTCTGCAGAATTTGGGACTGTTTCCTCTTGAAAGACAGCCTTAAGACCTAGGATTGAGGGACAACCCTTGGTCTCATGACTTTCTGAACAAATCATAGAAGTTTCTACAATTTTTGCAACTAAAGGGCATTCCCTTAGAGTGTGTTTCTTTCTGCATTTTGGATAAAAGATGGCTAAAGCATTAGCCTCTGTTTTCTTCTTGTTTTGAATTTTAAGGGTGTCTAGTTGCTCATTAAGGCTCCATAGAATGTCTGTTTTAAACTCATCAAGCATATTGCTAATTTCTGCCCTACTTACAAATCCAGTTGTAGATTTGTTTTCTCTAACAAGAGAAGGATCTCTCGGCCCTTTCCCTGTTTTAGATTTCTCCCTTGAGAGATGAACACATAGTTATACTCTATCACTCAATGGAAGTTGAGAGATATCTCCCTTCCCCATCATGTTAAGGATATATATCCATTTATCTCTAATGCCCTTTAACAAAAGAGCTTTCAAAGTTTCTTCATCTAAATTGTTCATCTTTTCTCTTTTCAAATTATAGTTGAATCTCTCAAGAAAATCCTCTAAGTTTTCATCCTCTTTTTGCATCATTTTGAACACCTCATCTTTATGATTGGTATGCATACAATAATCCAAGTATCTATCCAAGAATGTATGTTTCATGTCATTCCATGTTCTAATGGATTGAGTGACTAACCCCATAAACGATTTCAATGCAACCCATTTTAGTGCTAAAGGGAAAAATTTGAGTTTTTGAGGGTCTTCTAGATAGTCATATGTTCTGCACAAGACTTCAAACTCAAACAAAAATGTTTTAGGGTCCTCACTTCTCAACCCATAAAAGTTTGGAAGGATAGATGGTGAGATGTTTTTCATTGCGGTATGTGTTTCCTCATCCACTATAGGGAATCCAAAAGAGTTATCTACTTCCCAATTTCCTCTGCCTCCTCCATTATTACCTCTACCCCCTCCTCCAAACAGTGAGAATTCTCCATCTTGTTCTTCGTCTACCATTATAGTTTATTCAGTTTCAGTATAGGGCTCAACCTACAAGGTTATTCCCTCTTCCTCTGGTTCTTCTATTAATGGACTATGAGAGGGAGTTTCTACTTTTTATTCCTCACTAGGTATTCCTAGTTCTTCAACTACAATAGGCTCTCCTGTGGAGGTGAAAAAGGTTATCCCTGCTGTTGGAGTTTCAAAATTTTTCTCTCCTAGGACTGTTTTGGTAGATCATGTAGGAGAATCTTCTAATTGAGTTCTTTCCCCTTGAATTCTAGGAATCCTATGGCTGGGAGTATGAGTTTGGGATGGAGGTGTGTCCTTTCTAACTCTTGGTGGAGTAGGTGGAGTTGTAGGAATCGAACTTTTGCCCCTAGCTATAAATCTACCCCTAGAATCTCTTTCTCTATGCATGTCATTTTTTTTAATTTTTTTTTATGAATGTAAGAGATAAGGCTACCTAATTACACTTTCCCGGCAACGACACCAAAATGTTTGGTCAATTTAGTGTCCTAAATTTCTCTACATAAATTATCAATCCGGGTATCGTAAGCTGATGAAGTGTAGTGCAATATTTGTGCTAGATGACCCTTCTTACTTTAGTGTTTTTGAGTTTTATGTTTTTTTGGGGTTTTGATTCTTTAATCCATAATGATTTATAATGTACTTTAACAAAATTCTTAAATCTACTTCTGCTAAAACTCCAAAGGAATGAAATGAGGACTAAGAGTTCTTTAAGCCAGATTTGGAAGTAAAGTTTAACCAAGAAAATGAAAACAGAGTTTCTATTTCTGCTCTTATTATTGTTTCCAAATCATGAACTAAAAGAACTTAAGAGTGAAATTGAAACTACTATCTAATCAATTACAAAACCAAGGCTAAATGAAATATTAAAACAGAAAGTGAAATTGCAATTATCTATGATAAAACTAAAATGAAATACTGAAACTAAAAATGAGATTACAACTACTATTTAGTCTATTGAAGAATCAAAACTTAATGAAAAACTGAAAATGAAATTGCATCAAAACTAAATGAAAGACTAAGACTGAAAATGAAATTGCAACTAATCTATTATGGAAACTAAATGAAGTGGTTAGTTACTCTGCTTCAGAAAATTGGGAGAACAACCTCCTTGTGATAACATTTTGAGGAATTTTGTACTTCATCATTCTAAGAGAATACAAAAATGCAGAAAAGACTCATTACATAAATGAAGTATTCAACCACTTGGTTTAAGATGAACCGTCAAAAAGAAGGGGTCTTTAGAAACATTCACTTACAATATGAGTCACTAAACTAGTAATAAAATGACAAGACAGTAATGGCACTGATCAGTTTTAATTAAAACCTAAATACTAATGAAACAAAAAATGAAATAAATTACTCTACACTAATGAACTCAACTTTAAGCTACTATTAAGAATCTGAAAAGAAATTAAACCAAAAGAACTATTCTGTACTGAAATAAGCTATTTTGCATTAGTAGGAAAATGTAAAAGACTGCATTATGAAAAAGGTTAGCAAATGGTTATAAACATCATGGAAAAACACAGTGAATTTACAGTTCAACTATGAATAACAAAGCAAAAATGAAATGTAACCTTAGCTAGCGTAGGGTCCCTCTGCAACTGCTCAGGTTAAATGTACTTAATCAACACTCCAACAAATGCTTTTAGGTATCCATGAAACACACAGTTTTCATATTAAAAATAGAGAATGAGTTCTTAAAATTACAGATTAGTAATCTGAACCTAACACATGAGCAAATTTGAACTGGTTCTGCGTTCTTCACACAGGTATTTATAGAGAAATTATACAACTGTTTTATGGAGAAAAATAAGCTAGAGCAAAACACGTAGGTAGACAAGTACACAAAATTCTCTTCTTTGGTTGCTGGAGACATAAATCTAAGGTGATGGTTGTTGGATTCTGTTTGCACAGATGGCTGATGAAATATTTGGCTTCAGGAAGTTGTTTTGGATCCCATCACGGTGAAACATGTGCAAAACAGAGCCCTGTTTGCCTTAGGTCTCTATGTTTGACTTCCCTTTGACTGGAGTCTTCCTTGTCGACCTGGGCTAGATGAATAGGACACGATCCATGCCATGATGTTTTCCAAGCTGCCCATGTAGTTATTTCCTCCTTCTGACACTTAGAACCTGTAAAAGCATGGAAGTAGCTGCAGAACAGCCAATTAGCTGTAGAATAGGCTATGTTCCATAGCTAAAAGACAAAAACTTATTCAAATAACAACATAAAATTATAACATGTAAATCACTAAAATGTTCTCCTTAAGTCAATGTATAATGGTTATTGATGATAGGAATTCATTTCTTCATGGAAAAACAAAGAAGGAGGGATGAGAAAAGTTGCTAAGGAAAGGGCAGTTTTGAGACTCAACAAATATTTATGTGAAAACTATGGATTAACCTTAGAAGATCATATTAAGAAAATATAAAGGGCCAATAAAATCTTGAAGAAAAATCAAAAGGAGAAATATAGATCAAGGCTTTACTTTCAAAATTCATATTTTCAAAAGAAAACACGAAAATAGAAGAGCATATACAAATGTTATTAGCAAAAAAATTACTATTCTCCAGAAGGCATCAAGCTTAAAACTATTAAGAAGCAAGGAAAAAAATCAATTGCTTGTTGGTTTTGTAGACAACCATGAGATCTTGTGAATAGCTTCCCACGAGGTGAAGCTTCAAATAAAACAAGGGGAAATGCTTATGAAGCCCAAGAAAGCTAATCAAAAGAAATGATAGAAATAACACAACTCATTGTTGTCCCTCGTAACAGGTGCGTACATAATAGGCATGATACAAACAATTTCCCTCATCATCCTTTCCATTTAAAAAGAGAATAAGTTCATATAATGGATGAAGGTATATATGGAATAAGGAGGATCAAATGGAGATGCACAAATTCTTTCTCAGACTAAGGCACTTCCTGAAGGTGATATGAAATTTTCTCTCCTAGATTATTTTCTCAAAACTATGGTGAAGACTTATAAGCCTGCATAATCCATAGGTAAGAAGCCATTGTTTGTAGATGCTTCTTTTGAAAAAAATACTAGGTCATTTATTAAACATAACAAAAATGAAAAACTCCAACCTCTGACAATAAGTGATCTAGGAAGAGAAATCAATTGGTTAAAAAGGGAAGTTGTAGAATTAAAGGGGAAAGTGCAAAAATTTGAAGAAAAGTAGAAGAAGAAGAAGGGTATAGGACAAATTTATGGGCAAGACAAGAAATCAAGGAGTTAAAGGGCCAAATCAAATTGCTTGAATCAAGACCTCCACCACTGGAAGATGTGCCTTTGGAAGAGGAAAATCCAAACATCAATTTGTTTCATACATAGAACATTGAAGGAATGAATGCCATGAGAATAATGGCAATACAGCACCAAAAATATCATGTGCTCATTAAGATCCAAATCAAAGGTCAGACTTTTAAGCTCAAAGCTATAATTTGATTCTGGTTCTAAATTGAATATTTTAAACAAAGATATAATTCCTTCAATTTAATCGCACACAACAATCCATTTATTTGTTGGCCTAGGGAATCAATCAATGCGGATGGATTTTGAGCTCCGTAAAGATACTCTTATTTTTAGCTTTTTTTGCTTGGATATGAAATTTTTACTTGCAGAAGTTCTTGTTGATTGTATTCTTGGTACTCCTTTCCTAGCAGCAGTTGAGCCACATGGTTCAACAAGAACACTAGAAGGGAAGTCAAGATATTTCATCACTATACCAAGTATTGAAAAATCAAACAAATCCAAGGCTACTACAAAGATAATTTTTCCTTTTATATCTACTCCTTAGTTATTTACCATGGTGTAGATGGTGCACAAAATCACACAAAAGGAGAATAAAATTGAAGAACTGAAACATGTGAGAAAAAATAAAATAATTGAATATCAAATCAAAGATAAAATTGTACAGACTAAAATATCAAAACTTCAATATTTGTCTAACAAGGAAATGTTCTTCGAAAATCCTACTGCCTTTTGGGAAAAGAATTACTTTGTATAACTTACCTATAGATCCTCATATGAAGGAAAACCTTGCAAAAGTTGATATATATTGATGTATGATAAGTTTCATGACGTACGTGAAGAAGAGATCATAGGACTACTGAAAAAGTGATTGATCAGAGAATCTAAGAGTCCATTTAATTGTAAGGGGTTTTATCTCATTAAAGAATTTGAACAAATCATAGGAGTACCAAGACTAGTCATCAATTGCAGACCTATGAATCAAGTAATTCCTAATGGTATATATCCCATTCCTCGTAAATCCAATCTGGTAATCTAAACCACAAGTGAAAAGATATTCGCTAAATTTGATCTTGAACCAGGATTTTGGCAAGTTGCAATAAAATAAGAAGACAAATTCAAGATGTCCTTTAGTGTACTAGTAGTACACTATAAGTGGAATGTTATGCCTTTTGGACTTAAGAATGCACCAAAAAAATTCCGAAGGGTAATAGATAATGTTATCAAACCATACTTTGATTGGTTAATTTTCTATATTGATGACATTCTTATTTTTTCTAACTTCGTAGATAAGCATTTAAAACACCTAAGAAAATTACTACAATTGGTTAAATATGCAAGATTATTTGTTTCTAAAAATAAAATCGAATTGTTCAAGACCAACAAAAAATTATTTGGCCATACCATTTCAAATGTCCAAATAACTTTACAGAATCATGGTGTCAAATTTTCCAAAAAATTCCTTTATAAGATTACTTATAGGACTCAGCTCCAAAGGTTTTTCGGAAGCCTTAATTATGTTAGTCACTTCTACAAATATTGTTCCAAAGGCTAAAATATTTTGAATCAAACGATAAAGAAAGATCCACTCCCCTAGTCTTCGAAACATACAAGAGAATTTCAAAGATTCAAATCAAAGGTAAGAACTTTTCTATCCTATATTTTGTTGATGATGATTTTCCAAAAACTGTTGTGTTATGCAACTAACTCACACAATAGAATAAAGAGATATATCAATGACTTAAAATGTAGCCTCTTCGATGGGGAAACCTCCTTTACATTACACAAATGAACAATTCTTGGATGATACAACTGACAAGACCTCCTTTCTATATATAGGAGTCTAAGTGGTCACAATATAATCAGAGCCGACATAACAATAATAATGTAAGGGCACAACAATAACAATAGTGGACTTCTATGGGGCACAATAATAACAATATGGGGACAACATGGGCACAAAAATAACAATAGTGGGCTTTTATGGGGCACAATAATAACAATATGGGGACAACATGGGCACAACAATAACAATAAGGGGCACAATGACAATATTAATAAGGGAATACACTAGTATTATAGGGACCTAACATGCCCCTCTCCTTCAAAAAATTGTTGTCCTCAATGCTTGAGTAGTTCTGGATGCTTCTGTATAAAATTACCATCCTCCCATGTAGAATCTTCAGCGAGTAAGTTCTTCCACTTGATAAGATACTCTGAAATTGATCGATTTCGCATCTGTCAAGTTCTTGTTTCTGTGACTGCTTCAGGTTCCAATGTGATTTTTCCTTCCTCATCAAGCTCTAGAAATATTGTTTGAATTGGGAGCTTATCACCTATAACCTTCTTTAAGCATGAAACATGGAAATCTGGGTGCACTCAGGAAGATGCAAGAAGTTCCAATTTGTGTGCCATAGTACCAATCTTTTGCAACGCCTTGTACAGACCATAATACTTTGGTGATAATTTATTATCCTTCTTAGCTTGCTTAAGGGACATTTGTTTGTATGGTTGTATCTGTAGAGATACCGAGTCACCTACATCAAAACTTATTTCGTTGTGATGTTGATCTGCTTGTTGTTTCATTCTATTCTGTGTCAAAGTGAGGTTATCCTTTAAGAGTTGGAGAACTTTTTGTTGATTCTCGATGTGATCTTCCACTACTTGAACCCTATAATTTTCTCTTAAATATGATGGGATGGATGGTGGATGATATCCATAAAGTGACATAAATGGTGTCATTTTTGTTGCAGTATGGAAGGAAGTTTTATACCACCATTCATAGAGAGGCAAAAAATTGACCCATTGTGTCTATTTATCATATACAAAGAAACAAAGATATCCTTCCAAACATTTGTTCACTATCTTAGTTTTCCCATCAGATTGACGATGATAAGATGAGCTATGAGCTAACTGAGTACCCAGACAAGAAAATAATTTTGTCCAAAAATTTCCAGTGAAAATAGGATCTCTATCACTTACAATAATCTTTGGGTTTCCATGTAGCTTTTGAATTGTTTCCATAAATGTAGTAGCAACTGTACTGGCTTTAAATGGATGAGATAATGCACAAAAGTGTGCATACTTGTTAAGTCTATCAACTACCACCATGATGACACTCTTTCCTTTTGACTTGAGTAAACCCATGATAAAATCCATTGAAACCTCCTCCCAACGTTGACTTGGAATGGATAAAGGTTGTAATAGACTTGGGGTTTTAATTGTCTCAACTTTATTTTTTTGGCAAACCAAACATTCCATCATAAAATTTTGAATATTATATTTAAGGCCATCCCAAAAAGGTTCCTTCTTAACCCTGTGGTAAGTTTTTAAAAATCCTGAATTCCCTCCTAAGGTAGATGTGTGCAATTCCCTCAGAATATTTTGTTTGATTTGGGAATTCTTACAGAGGTATAAGCGATCTTTGTACCATAAAAAATCATTTTCCCAGCTAAATGTATCAGATGTACTAGGATCTTGCTGCAAATTTTGAACGAGTGCCTACACTTCTTCGTCATTCTTCCATTAATCCCTTGCTTTGTTTATCCAATCTAGTTGGATAATAGAAATGGCACAAAGCAATGCTTCCACATCCTCATCCTTTCTTGAGAGTGCATTTGCAACAACATTTTGCTTCCCTTTTTTGTATATGATTTCAGAGTCATAACCCAACATCTTTGTGAGCCATTTTTTCTTCTCTTATGAAGATAATGTTTGTTCTAAAAAGTATTTAATACTATCATGATTTTTTTTTACCTTGAAGTGTCTTCCCATTAGGTAGGGTCTTCATTTCTTAAGTGCATGTAGTATTTCCAACATTTCCTTCTCATAAATAGCTTTGTGTAAATATTTTCTTTTGATTTGATGAATTTCAAAAGCAATGGGTCTTTCTTCTTGCATTAAAACAACACAACTTCCATTTCCTGAGGCATCACATTCCATAATAAAGGTTTTTGTGAATTCTAGCGTAGCTAAGACCGGTGCTTGGTACATTGCCTCTTTAAGATGTTCAAAGGCATTCATTGCTTCTGGAGTCCAAGAAAATGCATCTTTCTTCAGTAATGTTGTTAGAGGTGTCACTATTCTCCCATAATTCTTAACAAACTTGCGATAATACCCTGTCAACTTGAGAAATCCTTGCAGATGCTTTATGGATGTGGGGATTTTCCATTCCTTAATGGCTTTAATTTTGCTAGGGTCTACCTTAACACCTTCATGAGATACAATATGACCCAAATATTCCACCTCTTGTACTCCAAAGAAACATTTTGAGGTTTTTGCATATAATTGTTTCTCTTCCAATAATTTGAGCACTCTATCAACATGTTGAACATGATCCTTCCAAGACTTGTTGTAGATTAGTATATCATCAAAAAATACTAACACAAATTTTCTAAGGAAGAGTTTGAAAATGGAATTCATCAAACCTTGAAATGTAGAAGGTGCATTGGTAAGTCCAAAAGGCATGACAAAAAACTAATAATGACCCTCATGAGTTCTAAATGTTGTTTTCGAAATGTCTTCAATGTTCATTCTGATTTGATGATATCCTGAACAAAGGTCTAACTTGGTGAAGTAAATTGCTCCATGAAATTCATCCATTAAATCATCAATGATAGGAATGGGGAATTTATCTTTAATAGTGAGCTTGTTGAGCTCCCTATAATCTGAACACATGCGCCATGATCCATCCTTCTTGTGCACCAATACTACTAGACTAGAGAAAGAACTTTGACTAGGTTGAATTATACCAGCCTCTAGAATTTCTGCAACCATAAGTTCAATTTCACTCTTTTGGGCATAGGGATATATGTAAGGCCTGATGTTTGGAGGAACACTTCTTGGAATCAAATGAATAGCATGATCATGGTCAAAAATAGGTGGGAGGCCTTTGGGAGTCTCAAATACCTTGGAATGATTGTCCAAGACTTTTTGGAGATTTGGAGAAATAGATGATTCCAATGTGGGAACCTCTAGCGAACATAATTGTGCAAACACCTCGTTATTCTTTCTTTAGAAGATTTTTCATGCCATTAGAGCTGATTATCTTTCCCGGTTTCCCTGTGATACCCCTTAATTCAACTTCCTTTCCTTTCGAAACAAATTTCAAGAAATGTTATTGAAAATTAAAAGTTATCGTACCCAAATATTTTAGCCACTGAACTCCTAGTACAACAACAACACCACCCATTGGAATGGAAAGCATTGGACTATTCAACACATATTCTCCCATGGATAGCTTGATATTATAGCACTTTCCATATCAATTTATGGTTCCTCCATTTGCAACCATCCATTGACACTTTGGTGATGGATATAGGAAGAAATTCAATTCCTTAGCTATCTTATAATGAATAAAATTATGGGTACTGCACGAATCAATCAACACTATTACCTTTTTCTTCTTAATATGTCATTCTATCTTGATAGTTTGAGGACTGGTAATTTCAGCCAATGCATTACAAGATATGGTTGGATTCATTTCTTCTTTCTATATGGTTTTTTCCTAGTGTGTATCCTCTTCTTTTGATGTTTCTTGTTCCTTTTCTTCCTCCTCTTCACAATCTATGTAAAATAATTTCTTCTCGGCACATTTATGACCTTTAGTGTATTTTCTATCACAACTGTAACAAATCCCCTTTTCTCTTTCTTCTTCCAATTTTTGTGGTGTAAAACTTGTAGGTTGTTGAAGGATAGGGGCAATAACACTTCCATCTTTATAGTTGTGAGTGGTAGGTTTCCTTGTTGCCATAATTTTTCTTTCAATTTTTCTTGACAACCTGAATGCTTTCTCTAATGAATCAGGTTCCCAAAGGTGAACCTCATGTTGGATGTTATCCTTTAAAGTCCCTATGAACACATCAATCCTATGCTCCTCTGGAATATCTTTTACCCTTATATTCAATTTTTGGAAGTCCTCAATGTGCTCCACCATTGAACCCTTTTGTTTGAGATTTATCAATTGGCTAAAAATGGTGTTTCTTTTTGTATCCTCATAATGTGCTATCATTTCTTCCATAAAAATTTCCCAAGTGACAATTTGTTTACAAGAGCAAAGCCATCGATAGCATACAAACTAATTGGGTTCCAAATATAAAGTTGCAATGCATACCTTTTGTGTGCTTTGCACATTATCGAGATCGAAATATTGCTCCATCTGTAGTATCTATGTCACAAGATCTTTGCCATCAAACTTCCTCATATTGATCATTGGAACATGGTGGGTCTTCAATCCAATGTTAGAGTCTATGAAATCATGACTAACATTTCTTTTGTTCTCATCACGAGTTTCCTCTACTACCCTTTCACCATTAGTACGAATTTCGTGTAGCAACTTTGTCAAATCTATCTTCAAATATTCTATGTTTCCTTTAAGTTTTGCTTCTATACCATCCATATTAGCTTCCATGCCATCCATCTTAGCTTCCATTCCATTCTTTAAACCATCCATCTTATCTTCAATTAATTTTTGTGAGAGCGAAATTTGTTGCACTTGGTCTCAAAATTTTGATATATCATGTTGCATTTCTTCCTCTTCTTCATGTGTCATAGTAGAGATTTCAAGTTTTTTTTTTTTCCAAAGGAAAAAACGAAACTTTTTATTAAGGATATAAAAAGTTTACATTGCATATGCCATGGCATCACTGCTCATACTGAGCTCTGTCAAAACTGAGTTCAAAAATTCTGCCTTTTTATCTGTGCGATTCCTTTCAGGGGCTATAACTATTCCTGTTGAGTGCTGTTTGGTGGCTTTTATCAGTCAAAAAACACATAGCTGAAACTATGTTCTGATCAAGATGTAAATACAAAATCCACAATACAAAAACCATAATTCGGGTCTCCTCATGATTGAGGAAAACAACCCATTGCTGACATCATAAGGCCGCTTTATTATAGCTGTAATGTTTTATGCTGAGCAGATTTTGAGCATTTTGAAAGTAAACAGAAAGAACAGAAAATCAGAGAGGATGGAGAAAAGGAGGCTGGTCCGATCTACTGATGAGGCCTTGATTGTCTTCTTCTATTTTCCAGCTGCCCAAAACCTGTAAAAGACCATCTTTAGATAGCTGATCTGCCGAGGTGTTTCATTCCCTGAAAATGTGACAGATAGAAAAGTTGTTAAACATTGTTTTCAGCCTTTGAACTTCTCCCAAAATTGTTTTAAAGCCTGATTCCTGCAAATACTGAGACCATTAACCCATCTGATCACGTTTTGAGAGTCCCCAAAGATTTGAATAGTGAGGATGTGCCTATGGATGAGCCAGCATAGTAGGAGTTTAAGGGCGTTCAATTCTGCATAATTGTTTGAGCCTGATCCTAACCCCACAGAAGCTTTCAGATTGTGTGATGGGGATAAATGAATGATAAGTCCTACTCCTGCTATGTTGTTTTGGGATGCACCATCGAAGAAAGCCCAAGGGATTCCTTCCGCAATCTGTAACTCTGGAACAATTCTTTGGGAAGATGAATCCTTAGGTTCAGGAAGGCTTGAATATATGGCTGCACCCTGTATGGCAGTGAGAGCTACAGGAGTCTCTTTATCTTGAAAGATGCTCTTGTTTCTAGCTATCCAAATCCCCCAGCAGATGATGAGGGGCAGATTTCGAAGATTCCCTGATGCATGCTCATTCCACCACTACTGCCAGACTTCTTGTATATTGAAACCTTCCCAGATTAGTTTTGTGTTCAGAATATTTCCAATCTCACACCATACCTTAAGAGATTCTGGGCATTTGAGAAAAAGGTGGTTGACCGTTTCTGCTTCTGCTTTGCATAAGGTACATCTTCCGGGCCCTTGCAAGAATCTGGACTGCAGATTATCCCAGGTTGGGATTTTTCCCCTTAAGATGCACCAAAAGAGGATTTTTGATTTTGGAGGGCACTTGAGTTTCCACAGCTGCTTCGCCCACCACTCCGGTTCTCCCCATCCTTTCCTTGACATAAGGAAATTATACCCATACTTTGGTGCATATTCCCCTGATTCTGCATGGGCCCATAGGAGCTCATCTTGCCTGTCACTCAGTCTTACATTTGACCTGAGGAGTTCCTGAGTGAAAACGTTCCATTCGTTCCACCATCTTTGCTCCAGATCCAATTCTTCTCCATTCTTCCAAGCTTGCCCCCAAATAGTGGAGAAACCCGGTTTCTCTACTTGACTGAGGAAACGAAGATCCTTTCCTTCCAGCTGCAAGATCAGCTCGGGGGAGAGGGAAAAATTTCCGTTGCATCCGACCCAGGGGTCCTTCCCGATCCTTACCTTTTCTCCATTCCCGATCTTCCAGGCTAATCCTTGCTCAATCACTTTAAAAGACTCCAAAGTGGCTTTCCAGATGGCAGATACATTCTTTTGAGTCTTTGAAGGGGCCCTGATCCATTCTTCCAGGGGGTTGGATCAATGTATTTTCTTTTTACCGTCCTTGTCCAGAGATTTTCCATCTTTATAAGGCGCCAACCCGATTTAGCAGCTAATGAAAATCTGAAATCTGGGAGGCTTTTGATTCCCCAGCCACCCCACTCCTTTGGCCTCGCCACTTTCTCCCAAGCGACCCAAGGGAGTACCGAGGATTCCTTAGTCCCTGCCCATAGAAATCTGCTGCATATTCTCCTAATTTTCTCCAGTACACCTTTTGGAACCCAAGTCAGGGCAGCCCAGTACACTGGGATGGCTAGAAGCACAGATTTTATTAAGATCAGCCTCCCTGCTCTGGATAGCCATTTGAAGCTCTAGTGATTTATTCTAGCTTCAATCTTTGCGATTAGCCAGGCCCAATCCTCCTTTCTATAAGCGTTTGGCTTCAACCAGAATCCCAGATATTTGAATGGAGCGCTCATGCTGCTAATTTCATATGGAAAGAGAGATCTGAACTGCTCCCTTTCATGTCTACTTAGCCCTTCCTCAATGATTTGAGATTTTCTGGGATTGATCTGCATACTAGTTTCTTTCATAAAGAGATCGAATATGGATTTTAACTCCTTCAGTTCAGCAAGGGATCCATTAGAAAAAATTAGGATATCATCTACAAAAAGGAGGTGGGTTATGAACAAGTTTATTGCAGCCTCAATGCCAAATACCTTGCCTTCCCTCTTGCTTTTATGGATCAACTGGCTCAGTCCCTCTGCCACTAGCAGGAAAAGCAGGGGAGAGAGAGGGCAGCCCTGCCTCAGCCCTCTCTGGCCTTTGAAAAACAAAGTGGCAGCACCATTGATGAGAATTGCATAGCTAACATCTGTTATGCACCCCATGATCCATCTGATGAAATCCACTTTGAAACCAAGGTGCGTAAGGAGCATACGGATGTAAGTCCAGTTTATCCTGTCATAGGCCTTTGAGAGATCAATTTTAATCACTGATCCCTTCTTATTTTTCAACTTAACACTGTGGAGGACCTCCTGAGCCACCCCAATAGCCTCATGGATTTGTCTACCTTCCAAGAAACCGAATTGTTCAGGGGATATATGCCTCGAAATAATAGGTTTGATCCTGAGGGCTATGATTTTTGCAATTATTTTGTAAATGCTATTGCATAAGGAAATAGGTCTGAAATCTTCAAAAGATTCTGGGGCTTCCTTTTTGGGGATAAGAGCAATGAAGGTTGAGTTGAAAGGACTGTATATTTCTCCCTTCAATCTAGACTCCTCTACCACTTCTGTGATTTCTTCCCCAATCTGCTCAAAAAAGTGAAGGAAAAGTTCTACTGACCAACCATCCGGTCCAGGACTTTTCTCTTTTGCCATAGACTTTATGACACTTTCCACCTCCTCCTTGGAGACAGGATTCATAAGCTGGTCCGCTTCTTCCTCTTCCACATACCTGTGGAAACACTGCGCTGTTTGGATGACTTCTGCAATGGTGATCTCACCAGGGTCTTTGAAGAGGGATTGGAAATGATTTACTCCAAGGGATGAGAGAGCTTCAAAAGTCTTGGCCTCCCTACCATCTTCAGATTTAAGACTCCAGATGGTATTGGCGCTCTTCCTCCCTTTAGCATAGTTATGAAAAAAACTTGTATTTTCATCCCCTGCTTTGAGCCATATTGCTCTGCTTTTAAGACGCCATTCTTCCTCCTTAGCCAGCAGAATTTGGTTCTTAGCCTTCTCCAGGCCTACAATTCTCTCCTTAGATTCTTGGGTCGCATAGCTATCCGCCTCAACACTTTCAAGCCTTTGGAGTTCCTCGGTAATCCTGGATAAAGCCTCATCCTGTTGTTGTTTTCTGTCCTTTGCCCAAGAGATTGTTGCCTTTTTCAGTCTTTTGAGGTTTTCCATGAATAAAAAACCTTTCTGCTCTTGGGATCCTCGTTCCGGGTGAATCCAGGTTTCATTGAACAGCTTGTTAAAGGATTCCTCTAGAAGCCAGGATGCATTGAATTTGAAAGGAGCAGGAGGCTTCGAGGGACCATTGGAGAGCTCAATGAAAATCGGAAAGTGATCCGAGGGGCCTCCTTCCTCTACCCATTGCCTGAAAAGAGGGATAGCAGCAGCCAAATCCTCATTGATTAAGAAGCGGTCTAATCGCTTAGCCACCCTAGCTTCCCCTATTCTTTTATTCCGCCAGGTAGGTTTCAGTTTGATGAGATTTGCTTCTATTAGATTGTTGGAGGCTAAGAGATTCATAAAGAACTCCGACTGCGGATCCTCTCTAGCATTTGGCCCCCAAGTCTCAGCTCTTCCTAAAGAGAAATTTAGATCTCCTCCCATCACCACAAAATTGTTTTTCACGAGCGAGCTTTCCACCAATCTATTCCAGAAAGGAATCCTTCCCTGGCAAGGCCCATAAATGTTTATAATAGTGAAAGAGAAAGCAAACTCCGTAGATTGACACTCAATCCCCATCACCTGCTTCATTCCCCATTGATTCCGAACCTTGATTCTGCCTTCTCTGATCCCTACCGCCAAGCCACCGGAGTGGCCCTCAGCGTCCAGAGCTGAGAAAACCCAGCCTGGTAAGAGACCTTTGAGCATTGATACAACGTCCTCCCCTTTTCCCAAGGTTTCCTGAAGGAGTATAACATCAGCTTTTGAATTCAGGACTAACTCCCTCAGGGCCAGTTTTTTGGGTTTACTGGCTAAACCCCTGCAATTCCAAGAGGATATAATCATTTAATAACAGGCCCGGGGCTTTGCACTGCTCTAAGTGCCCCTGTGATAGATTTCTGCTTTCCGTCTGCTACATCAAAAATGGCCTGGGCCTTGGCTGCAGAGAGTTTTGACTTCCTACCCCTTTTTTTCCCGGCCTGGCACAGGGAAAGGGAAGGATCGATGCCCCCCAAGGAAGGCATCGGGCTGGGTTTGGATCCTTGAGAGTGGAGGTTATAAGGGCAATGGGGGAGCTGGCTCTGGGAGGCAAGGGCACATCCATCATTGTTCAAATCCAGGGAGGGGATAGTGGCCGATAGAGATTCAATACAGGTTTCAAAACATGTTTCCAAGGGACCCTCGATTGTGTTTGTGATTTTGCCAGTAGATTCAGGAGGTGTCGAAATAATGATTGATTCAAAAACAGAACGATCAACCAGGACAACGTCATCATTTAGAGAGGAGAGGGGAGCATTCAATATCGTACCCTTTTGATCCGCTACTGGACTTATGGCTGGGCTTGGGGGCTCCTCGTCCGCGAGCTTCGCAGCTCCCACGGGTTGTACTCTGTCTTCCTACATCTCCTTCGGCCTTTCCTAAAGGGCAGCTTCCTGGACCTGTCTTCCCCGAAGAGGGTCAATATCCATAAGATCCTCCTCCTGATTTACAGAAGGTTCCTTGGTGTTTTGATACTGAGAACGTCGGTTGCCTAGATCCGTGCGATGGAACCTCCTCCTCCGTCTACCCAAGGGGCATTCCTTGGCTAGGTGCCCATATTCGTGGCATCGATGGCAACGGAACGGCAAGTACTCGTAATCCAGAATCTGTTCAAACACATAGTCCCTGTATTGAAGAATGATTTTTTCTGCTAAACCTCCGCTGGGGTTAAGGTTAACAAGGATTCGCGCCATGGCTCTGTTGTTTGTTTCCAAATAAGACTTATCAGTCTCCAGATAGGTGCCCAGTCTATCTCCAATCGATTTAAACACTGAATCAGCCCAAAGAAACGATGGCAATCCCGGCGCCCTAACCCATACTGGAAAGGCCTCAACCCTTTCATGATCTGCGTCGAACAAGGGGCTCCAATTTTTAAATAGCACCGGGATGTGCCCAATAGACCAGTTTCTCTGCTTGACCCATTCCGCAGCCTCTTTTGAATCAAACCGAACCGAGAACCATCCTTTTGCCAGAGTTAAAACCCTAAAATCACTGATGAGATCTGAATGCCAGTTCTGCTTCCCCCAGGACTTAATGAATTCCGAAGAAAAGAACCTCCCTCTTGCTCTACCGACCAGGGTACTTTCGGCAACCTCCAGGGCTTCTTCAATACTGACATCCATTCCCAACACCAAGTTCTTTTCGACCCCTTGAGATTTTATCACTCTCGGCTTTTTCCTCTGTCCTTCCGGGGGTTTTAGGCCACCGGGTAAAGTGCCTAGGGTTTCATTTGACTGCTGCCCTCTGTGGGCACAAAGGCCATGCAGGAGGGAAGCGTTGCCCTGCTCCTGAGTCGAGGAGGGAGAAAGAAAGTGGGAGTCAAGATGAGACTGAGGATTTACCTGAGACCCCTGAATTTGTTGCCAATCGTCCCCTCTTGGGATCTGTGACTCCACAGATCGCTGATCCGGCCCTCCCGCCTCTTTTACACTGTTCCGGCTGGCTGCAAGAGAAACCCTGGTAATGGGAGCTGAGCTGCGCGGCTTCCCATCCGGGCTTTGCCCAATCTTCGACCCTAGGATGACTATGTCTTCCAATCCACCCGAAAGCACCGGACCTGTAGATCCAAGGGCCCCGATACCGTCAAAAGGAGGGATTGACTGCGAGAGCTTCTGGCTCAGATTTTGGGACGAGAAAAGGGGTTTTTATTCCTAGGTCACGATTTCCGTTTCACACCGGCCCTTAAGCGGCGAGGAAGATATTTGGATCTGTCTCTCAGGCTTCGAACAGAACGGACGGGTGGCAAGACCTTTCACCGAACCAAAGTAATGTTCCACATTCTGGGGAGTTGGGTCTTTTCCCCAAACGGAGAGGATATCCTCCATGGAAGGGTTGAGATCGATTCCCTCTTCCGCGATAACCATGGTTACTTTCGGGCTAGCGATCACTGTCGGGCTGTCGGATGCTGCAAAGTCACGGACCGTAAAACAGAACCCGATTTCCCCTAATAGTAAAACCACCTTCGCGCTTAGCTGAGATACCCGCCAAGTGTCTGTACAAGTTTACCTCCACCTACTGATACCTTTCAACCTGACACCATGACGCGATCATCCGTCGTACTCCGCACACCGATCATTGTTTCTGGGCCCTAGGCTCGGCCCTGCGGGCCTAGGGCTAGCTCTGCGGCGGTTTCAGACTTCGCCCTCATCCAGTAGAGATTTCAAGTTGCTTACTAGGTGTTTCCATTTTCTTTCTTTGGGTCATCAATGAATAAAAATTATGCTTCACAATTCCCTTTGAATCACTTGAAACTACTTTATCAAACAAGGCTTCGTATGAGCTCGATATTGAAATGCCTGTAACTTTGTAATTTCGGATCTCCAAGATCTAAAATTTGGGGCTATGATAGCCCTCTAAGTCTTCTTTCCAACCCCACAATTCTGATCACAATTGGATTCCCGAAGAAAGAGTTATGCCCAATCTCCTGTGATGACCTAATTATAGACGGGTTCAATAGAGCAAACTTGTACGATGTTCCACATGTCATTGTTACGACCTTAGGTTCTGAAAACGATAGCCAAAAAACTAAATTCCATCTTATTTCTGTAACTTTTTGAGAAATTTGAACCTGATGCTCAGAGAGAAAGTTATGACGATTTGCCCAAGGTGGCCTATTTGAGATCCAATTCGGGAGCCTACAAAAACCCTAACTTCCTCAGTTCATATCTCTAAAAATATAGGAGACAAGATATAATATCCGGTCACACGATTCATCTCAAATGGTTTTTAATTTAACCTTCAAAGCTTCATAGAAAAAAGTTATAACGAAAATTCCACGATGACCTATTTGAAGCAGTGAAACCCTAGAATCCAAAACTCTGATACCAATTGTTATGAAACCAACTCACAAAATAGAAGAAAGAGATAGATCAACGACTTAAAACATAGCCTCTTCGAGGGGGAAACCTCCTTTACATTACACAAATTAAAAATTCTTGGATGATACAAATGACAAGACCTCCTTTCTATATATAGGAGTTTAAGGGGTCACAATATAATGTAAGGGCACAACAATAACAATAGTGGGCTTCTATGGGGCACAATAATAACAGTATGGGGATAACATGGGCACAACATTAAAAATAAGGGGTACAATGAAAATAATAATAAGGGAATACACTAGTATTATAGGGACCTAACCTGTTGAAATAGATGCCACTAATATTGGAAGAGGAGTAATTTTGAAGCCACTAAAGAAAGAAGGGGAAAAATCAAGTGAAGAGATAATCTTATTTGCTTATGGTACTGGGTTAGAAGAAAATAAGAATTATGTTGCTATAGATAAATAAATCAAAGCTACTCTAAATGACATAAACAATTTTTTCATATTTGTAATTAATAAAAAAATTCTATTGAGGACAGATGCAACTTCCATGAATAAAATTCTTTACAAGGAAGTTAAGAAAGCTAGCAAAGCTAAGTTTTCCAAATGACAATTTTTATTTTCAAACTTGGACTTTGACATAAAAAAATATTAAAGGTATCGACAATAATATTTCTTAGTCTTTAGTAGAGAACATTTTCAAACAAGCGAGATTGGTTCACAAGCAAGCGAGTATGGCCAAACAAGTGACCATAGTCAAATGAGTGTGACCAAAAGAGAATCTCACTAGTGTATGGTTATTTTCACTGAATGGAAAGATAATAAAAAATAAGTACGAGATATGTCGATGATATGAGTTGGTAGAAATAACAGGAAAATTGGAAACCCTTTTGGTAGCTATGCAATACACAAGTCCTTGACACTAATCTCCAATCATCCTCTGCACTTATCAGAATAGTAATAGAAATATGAACATGACCAACATCCACTATGATCGTTCCCGGTATGGTCTATGAGTAAGGCCATGATATTACATATATTTTTCATATTGTTAATTTGATCTAGCAGCAAATGAGTTGGATATATCGATTATAACATCAATACTACAACATCAACATCCCAAGATCACACCTACTTTGGCCAGAAAGGAACCTTGCTTTAAAATTTCTAGGTACTGAGTATGATTATAGATAGTACAAACATTGTGGTGGGATTTCCTATTGAAATAAAATCAGAACACGACTTATTTCACCCTACCAAATTTTGGCTTAGTTTTTACCTCCCTTTGAGGCTTGCAACCTGAATGGCTCATAGACTATTGGAATACCTTTGGAATCAACAAAAGCATAGTGGAGCTAGACATTCTGGCACAAGAACAATTGGCCTATCGATTACCACTATACAAGGTTTGTAATCTTCATGATTATGAGGTAATGGGTTAGAATCAAATGCTTAGGGCGTTGATTACACATCATCATCAGTGGCTTGTCAAAAGAAAGATCACAATCCAAATGTTGCAAGGTCAACCATTTGTTGTCTATAAACTCTTTTCAAAAATGTGGACCACTAGTATGTATCTAGGAAGATATCTAGGTACATCTATTGAATTTGACTAAGTGGGGGTATTTTTCCACTATACCGAATGACTAAGTGGAGGGGTTTCTCCTCTACACCGAATGACTAAGTGGAGGGGTTTTTCTTCTAAATAAATTTTTCTTATTAGATTTAATTTTAGACAACTTTTCGGATGAATCCATGAAACTTAGAGCACTTCTCCAACTTTTGGTGCGGTTTGATCCACATTTCAAAGAATCTACAAAAAAGTTTAGATATGTCATCTTTACTCAGGATGATTCCCGCATGTTTCGTCGATCAATCATGTCTTGAGGAGATGCTCTTTTCTCCCTCAAATTTCTATAAATAAAGAGGAGCCTCTTTATTCTCCTCATTAGTGTCTAGAGCGAGTTTCTAAATCTTGATTCTATCAGTTTCTGAATCTCTCTTCTATCTGAGATTTGAGTATTTTTGTGGATCAAGTTTGGTAGCATGCATAGGTTTACTCTATGAGAATCATGTGAACCTAAAGTGGCAAAAATCATGTCTATAAGTGTGAAAGTTTGAGTCTAAAAAATTGTATCTATATGCCAAGTTTTAACTCTCTAGAATAAAACATGTTGTTGTCCAAATCATTTATGACTCATATGATTTAAATCTGCTGCCTGCAATTCATCTAAAGTTCGATTGAAGTTCTCTTAGGAACCTAGAGTGTTATTTGTATCTTTAATTTACCCTGCAAAGGTAGGAGGCTGCGAGATGGAATTTTGGAGGAGACAACGTTATATTTGTTCGAAGGTTCATGTAAGGGTTGATGTAAGAGTTTGTGTGGAGCTAAAGAAATTTTTATCAACCTCAATACTCACCAAGGGAAGCCTCTGATGGGTAGCACCCCAAATTTTCTTGGCAAGCCCAAAGGAAACACATGAAACTTCATGGAATTTGGCTCCAATAATTCATTTCCTGCCTACATCAAGAGTTTCTTCGAAACAAATGTGGATGTCGAAGATTGTGTTGTATATAATCGAACCTAAAACCTATGTATTTGTCATAAAACACAGAAGAGGACATGAGAAAGATCATGACTAATACATTCAAGAAATTTCTTAGGGAAGACATCAATTTATGAGAACATTAAGGAAGCTACATACAATAACACTAAATTTGGAAGGATTTTTTCCATCAATGAAAAGCATTCATGATCCAAGTTTATTGATTCAATGCTTAGGCCTTTCCAAGGATGCCAATTTGAACAAGATTTAATTGGTGTCTTGTTATTTTAGTATTCAAGGGAATGACCATTACAAGAACGACATATATAGGCCAGAGAAATGAAACCCTATTGGCTTGAATTTGTACCATGGTTTGTTGTTGATTTACTAAGATGCACACTTACCTGAGTGGAATGCTAGAGTGAAATATTGACATCAATGATAGGGTACTAATAGAAGCCCAAGATTGATCAAAAAAGGGGAAAGCGATTGATATAGATGATATAAAGTTCCATCACTGTATTTATCTAGATCTCTTCAAACGTGACAAGACTATATCTTTCATAATTCCTGATTCTTTTGATTTAATGAAATACAAGCTTAGCACTAAGGTCAAGATTTTAATATGGGTTGAAGCTCAAGTAGAATGGCATTCAAGAAGCCATGTATAGCTCACTTGGAAGTTGTCAAGTCAATTGAAGGAGCAAAGTAAAATGAAAAAGGTTTAAATTGAACTTCAAGTACCCTCTAATAGTACTAGGATGGATGTATTAGATCAACTTTCATATGGTTTCTTGTTCTCCTCCTAGATCATGTTCTCACCCAACCTACCTTATCCACCATTTTTTTTATGCATTAAGGGAAATTGTTCAATAAATTGGCCCAAGGAATCTACAATGTCTTCTATGTGCATAACTTTTGAACTTGAGGCCTCCATTATTCCTTTGACTTTGTCCTTTGGACCAACACTCTCTAGAGCTAGAGTGTAAGGGTCCAGGCCCATTGAAGTAGATAATGGAGAAGTGAAATTGTTGTATCACTTATTAGGTTCTTGCACTTAAAAAAGTGTGCATTCTTCTTCCATTTCCCAGATTCAACCATATGACAGGGACATGTGTACTGAAAGTGGTCATTACCCTGCAGCTCCAACATCATTATTTTATTTAATTCTTTATCACTTTTCTTTCCCTTCTAATATGCATTTTCTTTCTTTTATTATTATTATTATTATTCATGATATTACATTTTTTATTTTAAGTCCAGTAAACAAAACATGTTCATGCATTAATAATTCACTATAAGCATGTGTAGCATGGTAGAGTCGACAAAAATTTTATACTCATAATGTTATGAAACCAGCTCACAGAAAGATAGAAAAGAGAGATCAACGCCTTAGAATTCAGCCTCTTCGAGGGGGAAACCTCCTTTACATTACACAAATGAACAATTCTTGGATGATACAAATGAAAAGACCTCCATTCTATATATAGGAGTCTAAGGGGTCATAACATAATCATAGCTGACATAACAATAATAATGTAAGGGCACAATAATAACAATAGTGGACTTCTATGTGGCACAATAGTAACAATATGGGCTCTACATGGGTACATCAATATAATAAGTGGGTTGTACTAATAACAATAAGGGGTTACACTAGTATTATAGGGGCCTTACATGCCCCTCTCCTTCAAAAAGCGTTGTCCTCAACGCTTGAGTGGTTCTTGATGCTTATATATAAAATTCTTGTCCTCCCATGTGGAATCTTCAGCATGTAAGTTATTCCACTTGATGAGATACTCTGAAATTGATCGATTTCGTAGCTGTCGGGTTCTTGTTTCTGTGACTGCTCTAGGTTCCAATATGATTTTTCCTTCCTCTTCAATTTCTGGCAATATTGTTTGAATTGGGGTCTTTTGCAACTTTTGAATAAGTGGCCATACTTCTTTGTCATTCTTCCATTCATCCCTTGCTTCGTTTATCCAATCTGGTTGGATAATAGAAATAGCACAAAACAATGCTTCCACATCCTCATCCTTGAAGAGTCTTCCCATTTGGTAAGGTCGCCATTTTTTAAGTGCATGTAGTATTGCCAACATTTCCTTCTCATAAATAGCTTGCTTGAGATGTAACAGTAAAAATACCCAATCACCTACATCAAAACATTTTTCACTACGATGTTGATCTAACTATTGTTTTTTTTTTTTTTTGCACCGAAGTGGAATTATCCTTTAAAAGTTGGAGAACTTGTTGTTGATGCTCGATGTGATCTTATTCTGCTTGAACCTTTTTCTGCTTGAACCTTTTTCTTCTTTATATGTCCTTCTATCTCTAGAGTTTGAGGAGTGGTAATTTCTTCCAATCCTTTACAAGATATGGTCAGATTCATTTCTTGATGCTTGATGTGATCTTTCACTTCTTGAACATTTTTCTTTTTGATATGTCCTTCTATCTTGATAGTTTGAGGAGTGGTAATTTCGACCAATGAATTACAAGATATAGTTGGCTTCATTTCTTCTTTCTTGATGTGATCTTTCACTTCTTGCACCTTTTTATTCTTGATATGTCCTTCTATCTTGAGAGTTTGAGGAGTGGTAATTCTTGCCAATGCTTTACAAGATATGGTCTGATTCATTTCTTCTTTCTCTGGGGTGGGGTCCTGGCTTATGTCCTCTTCTTTTGATGTTTCTTGATCCTTTTCTTCCTTCTCTTCATATTCTATGTAAAATAATTTCTTCTCAGAAAACTTATGACCTTTAGTGCATTTGCTATCACAATTGTAACAAAGCCCTTTTTCTCTTTTTTCTTCCAATTGTTGTGGTGTAACCCTTGTAGGTTGTGGAAGGCTGGGAGAAACAACACTTCCATATTTATAGTTGTGAGGGGTATGCTTCCTAGTTTCCATAATTTTTCTTTCCACTATGTCACAAAGCCCTTTTACTCTTTCCAATTGTTTTGGTGTTGCTCTAAAGAAGGTGTTGCTCTTTGTATCCTCATAATGTGCTATCATTTCCTTTGTCAAAATTGACCACGTAACAAGTTGTTTATGAGAACAAAACCCTTCATACCATAAAAATTGATATGGTTCTAAATATGAAGATGAAATAAATACCTTTTGTAACAGTGGTACACCATGTAGATCAAAATATTGCTCCATCTGAAGTATCCAATTTACTGGATCCTTGCCATCAAACTTCCTCATCTTGTTTTTTCTTGATTTTAGGAGCTTGATCTTGAAACGACTGTAACTCTGTGCTTTCGACTCTTTACATTCTGAAATTGTAACCTGTAGTAGCCCTCTGCATCCTCTTTCCAATGTCACCAATCTGATCCAAATTGGATTCTCCAAGGAAGAGTTATCCGAAATCTCCCACAGTGACCTGATTATAGACTAGTTCAGTAGAGTGAACTTGTACGACATTCCATGAGTCATTGTTTTGACTTTTGGCTCTGCAAAATATATACAAGAAACTACAGTCCGCCCTCTTTCTATACCTTCTTACGAAATTCCAATCCAATGCTCAGAAAGAAATTTATGATGATTTTCCCCAGGTCACCTGTTTGGAACTTAATTCAGGAATCTGCAAAAAGACCAACTTCCTCAAATCATATCTCCACAAATATAGTGCGAAAAGCTCTGAAATTTGGACCCGAGATTCAGCGTGATTTCTTCTCAAATGTGTTTTTTCTTTAGCTTTTGAAACGTCGCAGAAAAAAAGTTATAGCGAAAATTCCACGATGAACTTTTTGGAGCAGCGAAACCCTAGAATCCAAGCTCTGATACCAAATGTTATGAAACCAGCTCACAAAAAGATAGAAAAGAGAGATCAACGCCTTAGAATTCAGCCTCTTTTAGTGGGAAACCTCCTTTACATTACACAAATGAACAATTCTTGGATGATACAAATGAGAAGACCTCCTTTCTATATATAGGAGTCTAAGGGGTCATAACATAATCATAGCTGACATAACAATAATAATGTAAGGGCACAATAATAACACTAGTGGGCTTCTATGTGGCACAATAGTAACAATATGGGCACTAGATGGGTACATCGATATAATAAGTGGGTTGCACTAATAACAATAAGGGGTTACACTAGTATTATAGGGGCCTTACACATAATATGATCCATTGTGAGGTCACTTCAACATTTCCTACTCTCTCTCTTTATTCTCATAGACCATTTCCCATTTTATAGGTATACACATGATGAAAATTCATTGATGTCTCTTTCTTTGTATAGACTAGTCACAAATCTTTGATAATGATTAATTGAGCAATTAAAAATCAGAAAATTCAAACATTAAAAAAATCATTGAAATATACTGAGGTGAGTGAGAATATATATACATGCTTGTAATAGTTATACTATAGCATAAAAAAAATATTATTTGTGTTGAACATAGTTACCAGGCTCTTTTAAGTTTGAGTTAACCATCAAGTTTGACTATACATTTTGGGAAATCCAAGTTCAGCTAGTTGTTCTGAGTCTAACTTGGCCCCGAGTGATCCTTGCAATTTGGATTTTCATGTAAGGCATGTGTTAAATTGACGTATCAAGTTTGGATTGCAATTCAATCTGACTTGAGTTTTGATTACAAGTCTCACAAGTCAGACTTGGTCATCTATCTCTAAGGACATTGGAAAACATAAAGCTCTTATTTAACTTATTTTTCTAATATGATTTGATAATAGAAAATTAATAGACTTGTCCATTTCCTATAATCCGTGGAAATTTGTATTATTTGGTATCATCTATGTACTTTAAAATGAGTTACTTTTAAAAAATTGTATATGGAAATTTCAAACTTTCCTTTGAAAGTAAATATTTTCTATGTTACCTAAGGTTGAGCCATGTTGGTGTGTAGGTGGGTTTTAGGGTCCATATTTTAAATTTAGGCTTTGATACCACATGTTAAAATCCATTCTCAAGGTCCTCAATATTGTAACAAAATTCCCAATCATAAATTATAAATGTTTAGTATAGCTACATAATCAATATTTCTTTATTCATTAAACAACATATGTATCGTTCACACAACATGTTTAAAATGTATAACACTTTTTTAATGGGTAATTTCAATAATTTGACAGTTAACAAGAAAAATATATGGTTAAAGTGGCTCAATTACAATGCTCCTCTCATTCCACCCAACTAAATATGCCACCCTTCCAACTAAGAACATCCTATCTGACTTCCTAGCCCAAGAAACCTCCAAATGTTCCCTAGCCATCCTATCCTAAGTTCAAACCATGGTCATAGTGTGTTTGAGTCCTTATCCAATACCTTCCCAACTCCAAAATCCACACCACTATCCAATTTTCCATTGTCCAAGTTTCCTTTCCTTTATCTTAGCTCCCCTTTCCCCCACTTCTCCTTTAAACCCCCAAAAAATAATCCCCCTTATCTCTTGCTATCATTCAATGCCCCCCCTCACACCATTATCAAGAAACACCCCACCTTATCTCTCCACCTACCCGATGCCCCTCAATCAATACCTTGGGTGGTTGATTCCCCAACTACCCCTCATTAATGAATAAAATAATAGTACAATTTAAATGTCAATCACATATACAAACTCATAAGGATCTTAAATTATTAAGTAAATCATGATAAGTATAATTCATTAATTAACTATAAATAAGTATTAAGAGTTAATTGATTGATTAATCACTAATCAAGCTTAATATTAATCAAGTTTAATTATTAATTAAGCATCTACCATAAGTTATGAAATACTAGTGTATTTGTGTGAGGTGTGTGGGTATGTATCTAACATACACTTAATTCGTATGTATATTAATAGCACTAAAAGGGTATATCACATCAAGAAATCTCACAATAGCTAGGTTAAAAACCTAACATAATAAAATAAAATGAGTGAGCATTACATATTATACTTACAATATCTCTAAGTTACATGGGATTTGGAATATGCAATGTGGGAGGCATGCCCACATATATTTTGAAATGTTGATGTTTAAAAAAGGAGAAGAAAAGTAGTATTATACATATGCATGGTAATGTGCACCGAATATGGTGTAAAATTTATAGGGAGGAGAATGTAATACACCAATTTTTATCTCAATATTAGCAATGCATATTTGTGTATATAGTGAATGGATGAGGACCACGTGATGTAACATGTAAATATTGTACATTGATGATTAATAAACATCATTGGTCGCAGATGGAGAAGGGAATACATGGGGATCTATTATTCCACAAGAGAGGAATGTAAGGGGGCTCAGGGGGCTCAAAATGGTGCCAAGGTAAAATAATATTAATTTAATCCTAAGTATAAGTCCTTGTTTTATATTATCTTAATTTATATTAATATTGAGATCAATTTCCAAGGAAAGTATATGGACTTCTTAGGAAGACACATGGCAAGTTAGAATCACACAAATATAATCATTGAATTTTGGTTATTGTGGGGGGGGTTTTCCATTCATTCTTTCCAAAGAGTTTGGGGAGATCTTATGAAACATAATGATTTTTTATATTAGGATCATGACCATTATGAATATTATGTTAGAATTATGCCATGTGCATGAGGAACTATTGCCATTGAGAAAACTCCACTATAATTGATAATTTTAGGAGTCCCCTATATAGAAATTTCCTATCCAACCTATGTTAGAGCCCTAGAGGGAAGTGGGATAACAAGGGGGACTATGGGGCAAACAAGGAAATCTCATCACTTGGGTTTTTCAATTTGAAGTGGAAAGAGAGTTGGTGGATTGGAATTGTTGTAATATTTTACAGTTGTTAGGTCCCTATAATACTAGTGTAGCACCCTTATTGTTATTATTAGCATATCCCCATTATTGTTATTGTTACTATAGACCCTTATTATTATTACTAGTGTAGCCTCATTTTGTTATTTTTATGCCCCATAGAATCCCATTAGTGTTATTTTCGTGCCCTTACATTAATATTTCTATATAGGCACTAATTATATTGTGACCCCTTAGACTCTTATATATACCAAGGAGGTATTGTCATTTGTATCATCTAAGAATTGTTCATTTATGTGATGTAAAGGATTTTTCCCCCTCAAAGAGGCTAATTCTCAAGTAGTTGATCTATATTTTCTTATGTTTTATGATTTGGTTGCATAATATTTGGTATCAGAGCTTTGAATTCTAGGGTTTCGTTGCTTCAAATTGTTCATCTTGGAATTTTTTCTATAAAAAAATTTATACGAAGCTTCAGAAGCTGAAATTTCGATCATGTGGAGCCAAACTATTGGTGAACTTTGTCTAGAAATTTCAGATCTTGGTTCGCTACATTTTTTGAGATATGGTCAAAAACATTTAGGTTTTCTGCATGCTCCAGAATTCAATCTCAAATAAGTGACCTACTGAAAATTGACATAACTTTATTCTCAAGAATCATATTTGAATTCCATAAAAGAATGAATGAAATTGCATGGAATTTTTTTTCTCATGTATCAATTCAGGACTGAAGGTTTAAATAGTGACACATGGCATCTCATACAAGTTCACTCTACTAATCCAGTCCATAATCAGGCCATCGTGGGAGATTTGGAATAACTTTATATTGAAGAATCCAATCTTGGTATGAATTGTGATGTTGGAAAGAAGAGTCAGAGTGCTACTACAAGACTGAATTTTAGACCTTGGGAGGCTAAAATTTCAAAGATGGAACAATTTCAATATCAAGCTCCAAAAACCAAGAAGAAAAGGGTGTATAGTTTTTTAAATTTACATAAGTTTTTGTTAGAAAATTATATATTACAGAGCAATGGAACACATAAAATATTGCAGAAATATAAACACAGAAAACGCACAAAACAAGAGAGACACAGATATACGTGGTTCACCCAGTTTGGGCTACGTCCACCCCGAACAGCCAGTCCTTCCTTTTTATTATCTAGCAAAATGAAGAGACACAACCTACAGCAAATCCGTTGTAATATCCTTTGTTTTCTCTCACAGTCTCACCTCTCTATTTCTCGCTCACAGAATACACATCTATCTCACAGACTCAAATACAATACCCTCATACAAAGAGAGGGGTTGCCTTCTAGGGAAAAAAACCCTAAACTAAACATAAGTTCTACCGTCAGATCATCCGCCTAATGAACGGCCTAGATTGACTAGAAATTACTATACTTTTACAAGGCAATTTTACAGCTGTTTTTAGCTTCGGGGGTGCTGCCCCCGAAACCCCCGGCCAGGGGGGGGGCTCCCAAAGGTCGCAGCCGCCCCCCCTGGACCCCCCCTGCAGCGAATATTTTACGGGCAGCATTGCCGCCCCCATTTCGAACTGGGGTCCTATGTGGCGATACCTTTGAATATAGAAGATAATCAGGCTCCACACCCAACAGTTTTGTTTGAAACATCAATATGAAGTAATTCAAAGGGAATAGTAAAGCATAGATATCATTATTTGGTTCCAATATGCCTTGAAACAAAAAAATGGATACTCCTAGTAAGCAACCAGAAATCTCTACTATGACACATGAAGAAGAGGAAGAAATGCAACATGATATATCAAAATTATGCGACCAAGTGCAACAATTTTTTCTCTCGCAAAGAGTAACCAAAAATGAAATGGAATCTAAGATGGATGGTTTGAAGAGTGGTTTAAATTAAACATGGAAGGTTTAAAAGCATACATGGAAGGTTTGAAGGATGGATTAAAAGCAGACATGGAAGGTTTGAAGGAAGGTTTAACAAAGTTGCTACAAGAAATGCTTCCTAATGGTGAAAAGTTATTCCATGAAACCCATGACGAGAAAAAAGGAATGTTAATCATGATCCTAGAGACTCTAACTTTGGATTAAAGACCAACCACATTCCAAACATTGATATGAGGAAGTTTGATGGCAAGTATCTGGTAACAATGATACTATAGATGGAGCAATATTTTGATCTACATGATGTGAAACACACACAAAAGGTATGCATTGCATCTTTATATTTAGAACCAAATCAATTTGTATGATATTGATGGCTCTGTTCTTGTAAACCTATTGTCACTTGGTCAATTTTTATGGAAGAAATGATAGCACATTATGAGGATACAAAGAGAAGCACCTTATTTAGCCAATTGATAAATCTCAAACAAAAGGGTTCAATGGAAGATCACATTGAGGATTTCCAAAACTTGACTGTGAGGGTAATTGATATTCCAGAGGAGCATAGGATTGATGTATTCGTAGGTACTTTAAAGGATAATATCCAGCATGCGGTTTTCCTATGGGAACTTGATTCATTAGAGAAGGTATCCATGGTGGCAAGAAAAGTTTAAAGAAAAATTATGGAAACAAGGAAGTCTACCACTCACAACTATAAAGACGGAAGTGTTGTTTCTCCTAGCCCTCCACAACCTACAAGACTAACACCACAACAATTGGAGGAAAAAAGAGAAAAAGAGATTTCTTACAGTTGTGATAGAAAATACAATGAAGGTCATAAGTTTGCTAAGAAGAAATAATTTTACATAGATTGTGAAGAGGAGTAAGAAAAGGAACAAGAAACATAAAAATAAGAGGATATACACCAAGAACCAACCCAAAATAAAGAAGAAATGAATCCAACCATATCTTGTAATTCATTGGAGGGAGTTATCACTCCTCAAACTGTCAATATAGAAGGATATATCAAGAAGAAAAATGTAATAGTGTTGATTGATTAAGGTAGTACCCATAATTTTATTCATTTTAAGATAGCCAAGGAATTGAATTGCTTTCTATATCCAACACCAAAGTATCAAGTGATGGTGAAAAATGGAGGAACTATAAATTGCTCTTGAAAATGTCATATTATCAATCTAACCATGGGGTAATATGTATTGAATAGTCCAATGACTTTCATTCCAATGGGTGGTGTTGATGTTGTACTAGGATTCCAATGGTTACAATCTTTGGGGACGATAAATTTTAATTTTCAAGAAATTTTCTTGAATTTTTTTTGGGAAGGAAAGGAAATTAAATTAAGGGGTATCACAGGGAAAATAGGAAAGATAAATCAGATCTAATGGAATGAAAAAGTTTTTGAAGAAGGAAAAATGGACGTAATTTCACAATTATGCTCACTAGAGGTTCAAACATCGAAATAATATATTTCTCCAGATCTCCAAAAAGTCTTCAACAATCATTCCAGGGTATTTAATACTCCAAAAGGCCTCCCACCTATGCATGATTATGATTATGCTATTAACTTTATTCTAGGAAGTGTTCCTCCAAACATCATCCCTTACAGATATCCCTATGCCCAAAAGAGTGAAATTGAATGTATGGTTGCAAAAATGTTAGAGGCTAGTATAATTAAGCCTAGTCAAAGTTATTTCTCTACTCTAGTATTATTGGTGCACAAGAAGGATGGATCATGCCGTACATGTATAGATTATAGGGAGCTCAACAAGATCACTATTAAAGATAAATTTCTTATTCCTATCATTGATGAATTGTTGGATGAATTACATGGAGCAATTTACTTCACCAAGTTGTATCTCATTCAAGATATCATCAAATTAGAATGAAGAATGAAGATATTCCAAAAAAAACATTCAGAACTCATGAAGGTCATTATGAATTTTTGGCCATGCCTTTTGACGTTACTAATGCACCTTCTACACATTTCAAGGTTTTATGAATTCCATTTTCAAACCCTTCCTTATAAAAAAGAATTCTAGCATTTTTTGATGATATACTAATCTACAACAAGTCTTGGAAGGATCATTTTCAACATGTTGACGTGGTACTCAAATTATTGGAGGAGAAACAATTATATGCAAAAACCTCCAAATGTTTCCTTGGAGTACAGGAGGTGGAATATTTGGGTCATATTGTATCTCATGAGGGTGTTAAGGTAGACACTAACAAAATTAAATCCATTAGGGAATGGAAAATCCCCACAACCCTAAAGCATCTTCGAGGATTTCTCGAGTTGACAGGGTACTATCACAAGTTTGTTAAGAATTATGAGAGAATAACATCACCTCTAACAAAATTACTAAAGAAAGATGCATTTTCTTATACTCCAACAGCAACTAAGGCCTTTGAACATCTTAAAGAGGCAATGTGCCAAGCACCGATCTTAGCTACACCAGACTTCACAAAAAGCTTTATTGTGGAATATGATGCCTCAGAAAATTGAATTGGTGTTGTTTTAATGAAAGAAGGAAGACTCATTGCTTTTGAAAGTCATCCAATCAGGTGAAAGTATTTACACAAACCTATTTATGAGAAGGAAATGTTCACAATATTACATGTACTAAAGAAATGGTGACCTTACCTAATAGGAAGACACTTCAAAGTAAAAATAGATCATGATAGTCTTAAATACTTTTGGAAAAAATATTATCTTCATAAGAGCAGCAAAAATGGGTCACAAAGATGTTGGGTTATGACTTTGAAGTCATCTACAAAAAAGGGAAGCAAAATATTGTTTCAGATGCACTCTCAAGAAAGGATGAGGATGTGGAAGCATTTCTCTGTGCCATTTATATTATCCAACCTTATTTGATAATTGAAGCAAGGGATGAATGAAAGAATGATGAAGAGGTTTGGACACTCATTCAAAATTTGCAATGAGATCCTAATACATATGATACATTTATTTAGAAAAATTATTCATATGGTACAAAGATCGCTTATATCTCTGTAATAATTCCCAACTCAAAAAAAATATTCTTTTAGAATTGCACATCACCCCCTTAGGAGGGCACTCAAGATTTTTAAAATCTTACCACAAATCAAGAAGGAATTTTTTGGGGATGGCCTTAAATTTGATATTTGGGATTTTTTCGCAGAATGTTTGGATTGCCAACAAAATAAAGTTGAGACAATTAAGACCTTGAGTTTGATACAACCTTTATCCATTCTAAGTGAGTGTTGGGATAAGGTACCAATGGATTTTATCACAGGTTTATGAAATTCTGAAGGAAAGAGTGTCATCATGGTGGTAGTTGATAGACTTACCAAATATGCACACTTTTGTGCATTATCTCATCCTTTTAAAGCCAGTACAATTGCTACTACATTTATGGAAACAATTCAAAAGCTACATGGAAACCTAAAGATTATTGTAAGTTATAGAGATCCCATTTTCATTGGAAATTTTTGAACGAAATTATTTTCTTTTCTTGGTACTCAATTAGCTCATATATCATCTTATCATCCACAATCTGATGGGAATATTGAGATAGTGAAAAAATGTTTGGATGGATACATTTTTCACTTTGTATCTGATAAACAAATATAATGGGTCAAGTGGTTACCCCTCATTGAATGGTGCAATAACACTTCCTTCCATGCTGCAACAAAAATGACCCCATTTATGGAACTTTATGGATATCACCCACCGTCCATCACATCATCTTTAAGAGAAAATTCTAAGGTTCAAGCAGTGGAAGATCACATTGAGAACCAACAACAAGTTCTCCAACTCTTAAATCATAACCTCACTCTGGCACAAAATAGAATGAAACAACATGCAGATTAGGATCGCAGTGAAAGAAGTTTTGATGTAGGCGACCGGTTACTCTCAAGGATACAACCATACAAACAAATGTCCCTCAAGCAAGTGACGAAGGATAATAAATTATCACTCAAGTATTATGGTCCTTATAAAGTGTTGCAAAAGATTGGTACTATGGCATACAATTGGTGTTGCCTGCATCTTCCCGAGTACCCTAGTTTTCCATGTTTCATGCTTAAAGAAGGTTATCGGTGACAAGCTCCCAATTCAAACATTATTGCTAGAACTTGACGAAGAAGGAAAAATCATATTGGATCCTGAAGTAGTGATAAAAACAAGAACGCGATAGATACAGATTCAATCAATTTTAGAGTATCTCATTAATTGGAAGAACTTACCTATTGAAGATTCCACATGGAAGGATGAGAATTTTATATAGAAGCATTCAGAACTACTCAAGTGATGAGGACAACACTTTTTTGAAGGATAGGGGCATGTTAGGTCCCTATAATTCTAGTGTATCCCCCTTATTTTTATTATTATTGTAGCCCCCTTATTGTTATTGTTAGTGTAGTCCCATTTTGTTATTGTTGTGCCCCATAGAATCCCACGATTGTTATTGTTGTGCCCTTACATTATTATTGTTATGTAGGCTTTGATTATATTGTGACCCCTTAGACTCTTATATACCAAGGAGGTCTTTTCATTTGTATCATCCAAAATTTTTTCATTTATGTGAGGTAAAGGAGGTTTCCTCCTCGAAGAGGCTCATTCTCAATTCGTTGATCTATATTTTCTTTTGTTTTGTGATCTAGTTTCATAACAACAACCTGTGAAATCTACGGAAAATTAAGCCATGTGATAGCGTTAGAACTAACTGTAGGAAAATTGATCCTTGTGGACTCATAACATCAACTCAAGGGTGGACCTATTGTAGAAAGTGTACGAGAAACCAAGAGCCTATGGTTGGGTGGAATATCCTTCATCCACATCCAATTGGTGAATTATTTATTTGAAGGTAAGCTTGTATGGTTTATTAAAATTATGTTGAACTAATGTTGTGTATGCTAATAATTAATTTTTGTGATGTTGCAAGTATCATCTACATCTGTAATTATGATTAATCAAGTATGTTTATATGAGCTTACATTGTCATGATTGTATGCGATAATTCATTAATATTGGGATAGAGAGGATTATGGTATCATAGCAAGAGAGACCAGTGGATAATTTTATTTTGAAGAGGTGCCCTATATCCTAAAAGGTGGACAGAGCATACTAGGCATGTTACATGAAGTTAAAAAATAAGATTGAAGGGAGATGAATTTGAAGCTTTTGGGGGAAAAATTTTCAAATGGGGAGATGAAATAAAAATTAGATCCTGATCACAATTCTTTTGTAAACTTTGTAATAAACATTTAATTATTTTTGGAATTGTTGAGAAAAATTCTAAATTTCCCTTAGAAGTTGAAACAAATCATTGTGATGGTTAGGCTACCAATGCAACACATTAAAATTGAAGGTTGTGATGAATAAGAGTATTGAATGGAATAGGGAGTAGGAAATAAGGGAAGTAGCATAAATGAGAACTCAAAGTGGTAGTCTACTTGATGATTGGAGGAGAAGAAGGCATTGAGTATATCGCGTGATGAGAAAAGATTATTGTTGAGCCATGTGGCCATTTAAAAATTTCCAAACCTTGAGTATTAATACTATATATATATATATATATATATATATATATATATATATATATATATATATATATATATATAGATATATATATAACTCACCCCCTTTTAATCAATTTTGTACTTAATAAATTTCCCAATCAACCTAGTTTTCTACCCAGTTGGGTTTCCAAGAACATCTTTTTATATATGTGTTTTCATGTTATGTAGAGTGCTTTGAGTGAGATTATTGGTATTATTTAAGGTGTATCATTATTGTTATTTGTGCATATTGTTATGATGATGAGTTTTATCTTGTAATTCTCTTATTTCACTTGGAAACCAATTTCCATTAGTATTTAAGGAATGCTAAGATATTTTTACTCTCCTTTGTCTAGTATACTCATTGATTCAAGATCATTGGTTGTCATCTTAGAATATTTCACTTCTATTGTATGTTTTCAAATTGGTTAAATGAATCAAATGGATTGTTGGAAATTTTAGGCATATTAGGTGTTTTTTTCTTCCCTAAGGATTTCCCTTCTCTTTTGAGCTATGTTTTTTTCTGTTAGGAAAATTTGTGCTTAATCAAATGTTGTGTTTTCACATTGAAGGAAGATCATAAATTCCTACCTCACTGTGTTATTTATGCAGTTGTATAATGTTGTGCAAAATTGGAATTGTGAGAAACTTAGCGGTAAAAAAATTTGGAATAGAGTAGACTTGCTTTCAATTAATTAGCATTCAACTAGCCCAAATTTTACTTTCCATTAATTAGCATTCAACTAGTCCAGATTTTGTTTTCTAAAAGTTTGAACGAAGCATTGTAACAAATTAAGAAACAATAGGTGAAGTTTCATGATCTTGTCCTATTTTTCATTATAGAGACATCATTTAATTTTATTCCATGGAGTATCCATGGTGGTAAAATGGACAATCCATAACCTACTATTTATGGATAATTTGTACTCACTAAACCACCAAGTGATGAAGCATATTAATCATTTTGATTATCTCCAGAGTACTCAATTATATTTATATTATTAATTATCTTTATAATTTGTAATTATATGTGTTGGAATATTAATCATTAATAGGTTTTTTCCATAATTTCAATGAAAATATATTATTTTAGCTTGTCAATTAGGAAATTCTTAATACTACATGACATTTGTGATATCCTTTTGCTACAAGGAATAAACACTTACAATTATTCCATGGTGATTAGGCAAAACATCTTGTCTTGCATGGATGCTCTTTTGGAATGTTCTTTGGTTTATAAAATTTTCCTTATTTTTTCCTTTAATACTTGATTTACACTTAATGTCCTTAAACATAACTTTGGTGATATCTTTCTGTTTGAGGATTATTTAACTAAGCTTTGTTAATTAAGTTTTTTAATGAGTATAACAACATGCAAGATGATCACCTCTTTTATTGAATAACTAGTGTGAACTTTAAAAATGCTTTCAATATGTAAGTATTCATCCATTATTATTATTAACATTATTTTTACATCACTTTTACACTTTTAAAAGTGGTTATCTATTTGCAAATTAACAAATTGTCATACTTTGGAGGAAACAAGTCCTCCAAAAACCTAAAGTTTCAAATTTATTAACATTTATTTCTTCTTTACACTTCTAAGATTTATATAGATTTAAATCAATACTTTAATTATTTATTTTTTAATAAAACAATTGCTTTCCTATTATAAAGCCTGGATTACATGGCAGGAACCATTTACATCATATTTAACAAAACTTGATTATGTAAACTTTGTTTCTTCCACATTCCAATATAACTAGAGCAGAGTCTTCTTGCCTCTACAAGCACCTTGGAGTATAATTCTACATTGATACTTCACATATATCCTACAAAATTGACCCAACAGCAAAATATATTTAGTGTGCATATAGTAACTGTAGATTAAGTGGGCTTGGAAGGCCCTACTTCCTCATTATCTGCATTGGTGACCTCTTTACCTTTGCTCGTCCCTACACCAGCCACGCCCCTGCCAGAGAACTCTTGTTGTTCCTTGAAGCTGGAACCTAGTTTTCCAAAAATAATTTCGTGTACCTATGCAAATAAAGCAACATTGATGAGATTTGTGATGTTGGACATCAAGTCTAATTCCATCATGATAATTTACTTTCCACCTTTTCCTCTAGATTTTCAAACCAAGCCTTTGATAGTGCTTCCTTGGCCTCTTTGTCACTCTCCAACAGTTCTATTCAGTGAGTTAGGAGATCAATTCGGCCCATTAGAAAATTAAATAAAAACTCTACTGCTATTTTCCATCATCCAATCTTAGACTCCAAAGTCTGGTCACTTTCCAGCCCCATCACCAAACGATTCAACAACAAATAAATGTAGCAATAATGCTAAGGTAAATGGAAAATAGTTGTCCAAAGATATGATAGAGCTAGCTTAAATAATCCTTGCTCCTACAGAATCCCTCCATTACTCTCATATGAAGCCATTAAATCCAGATCTTTGTTGATCTTCACGTCATTTGCAGTCTCATCCTTCCTCAAATACCAATATAACATTCCTTGCAAAAATCTATGGAGGCATGAGGGGAATCTTGCAAACAACTCTTCTCCATTAATACTTTCCATTATGAACCCACAATCTAGATATGATTATCATCCATATATCCATCGTCGTGACCACATCTCACTTGGGAAACGGAGTTGATCTCCCAGAGATACCACATACAATGTATAATCCTTTAAGTGGCTCTTATTATACCATATTCCCCTATGTCCTGCATGTGGGGATTTAATACCTAAGATCGGTATTTCTTGTTGTCGCTATTGTTGATGGATCGATGAACCAAGATTGAATTATTTGATTATGGCGTAAGTATGTAAACCTTAACAAGTCCATTTAATTCAATAGCTCCAACTGCTATTTTTGTTCCCTGATTCAACATACCATCAACCTCTCCATTTAAGTGTCTCAAGACATGAAAGAGGGAGGTTTCTTAAAATTGGTTTTATTGGAGAATTTTTCTTTTCACTATGGGAGGAAATGTAGGATCATTTGACGATTGGGACTTTGAAATAATTCTAATAACTAGCATGGAATCCTCGAGAATTTTGAGGTTTCTAAAGTCATTATTCTTAGCAATGTCCAATCCTTTCCACGACACAAGGAATGTGGCCATTTTGTTTATGGATATGAAAAATCCCCATGCATGTCTAATCTCTTCATGTTCTTTGAGGCAATATATCACCCTTCCTACTACTGTCACTCATGAGGCAATATATCACCCTTCCTACTCCTGTCACTCATGGGTTACAAACCCTTCCTACTCCTGACACTCATGGGTTACAAACCCTTCCTACTCCTGTCACTCATGGGTTCCGTTTTGCAGCTCCATCGAAGAATAACAATGCAGAATTTTGATTGCTTTTCCAGGCCTGGAGCTCTTTCTTATGCATTCTTAAACATTGCACATTGGATACATTTGGTCAACTTATGAAGCTTCCATCATGTTCTGAAATGATATAAAAGTTTATCTAGCTCCTCTCCAACAATGATAAACCTTCAATATCATCACTCTTGATATCTCTCGATGAGAGCAACTCATAGAGCAATAACATTTCTTTGTTTACAGATTGGGTGACTGAGGGAGTTTCATCTTTAAAAATGGCTTTGTTTCTGTTGATCCAAATTGTCCATCAAAGGAATTTGGGTAATGATCTCCATGCAAACTTAGTGATGGAAGATTGGATCTTGTGTTGAGGAAAATGGAGGACCAATTTTTGAACATATCCTTCCAGTTTGAAGGAATGGATGATTTAGAATGAACCTTGTCGAATTCTAGTCACAAAACAATGGTGGAGAAAGAGAATTCATCGAATAAATGTGAAATTGTTTCCTACTCACACTTACATAATACACATCATGAGGGAACCTAAATGTTTGTGCCTTAAATTTTTAGTTGTAAGGATTCTCCCATGAATCAACATCCCAGAAAATGAATTGAACTTTGGCATAGCGTCTTTATTCCAGATTGATTTCCATATCTTCGAAATGATGGGGAAGGGAGGTTTTCGTAGCAGAAATTGGTATCCTTCTTTGACAGTGTAGTGCACAAATTTACCCGACCTCCAAATACGATGGTTCTTGGATCCCTCATCTACAGGTGCTAGATATTTCAATAGGGGAATCATTAAATTCCACTTATGATGAAAATTTTGAGGAAGACCAGAACATTCCCAACCCTACCACTGTCTCGAATCATCCCAATTAGAGATATCTTTCAATCTCACAATCCCATTATCCTTCATCCATTCTATGAGGGTTTGGAGCTCGTTTTTATTGGAGATCAAACTGCCTACGAGGAATTTATCCTTCCACGGATTGATTCCTTCCCCATTCCTAGCCTGTTATTCCATATTGTTTTTTATTAGAGGTGCTACTATGCATTGTCTCCATATTTTGGAATCATTGCCTGTCCACTATTCTTTTTTGGCTCTTAGAAAGAAATATTTCTGGACATATTTTTTCAAAAATGCCTCTTTCCACCACTCCTTCGATTCTGAGATCAATTTCCAAACTATTTTTTCTCCCAAGTCTAAGTTCATCAGCATTGGGTCCTTGATCTCCAATTCTCCTAGTTCTTTGGGGAGTCGAACTGTATTCCAATTAACCAAATGGAACTTCCTATCATCCCCCCTACCAAAGCAATTTTCTGATCATAATGCTAATTTTCTTTTGAATTCCCATTGGAGCTACAATCCCAGAGAAAAAATAAAATGGTAGTGTCGATAGAAAAAACTTTATTAATATCATTTTTCCTGCCGAGTTCAACCAATATGTGCCCCACCCATCTATTTTCCTCTTGAATTTTTATATTATTTCCTCTGTTGTAGCTCTGGTACCACTTGCTATAGCTCTGATACCAGTCATTGTAGCTCTGATACCACTTATTATAGATCTGATCCAAAAATATATGAGAATAGAAAATAACCCAAGAAATAACAAGATCAAAATATATAGAAATGCTTCTTTATTATCAAACCCTTAAGGTAGGTGTTGAGCCTTGAAAATGTCATTCATTTCCATTACACTTTCACTATTATGTCCATTATATCACCTCCACTTCACTACTATGTCACCACATTCATCCCACTTTCATTATCATTGGGCCACATTTATGTTTTTCCAATCTTTATTAATTCTAAGTCTTTTAAGTGAATTTGTGGTTAAAAATTAGAAAATAATGTGCATATGCTTATACCTAACAAATGGGTTGAGGTTGTTGACATGTGTAGGTTCAAAGGAGACTTCTAGAAGACCCTTATGTGGCACTCTAAGGCTAAATTCGAATTTGGTTGGAAAGAATCATGGGATCATGAGGATATGTGTCACATCTCCTAATTGTATTGTAACTCTAAAAAGACATGTGTCTTATCAGTTCCTATTTTGATTAGGACTCTAGAGGTAGAGGGAGAGATTCATGGACTATCATTAATGAGATGGCTCTCATCTTTTTGTATAAATAGGAGAGCTCTCTCCTTCATTTGTTAGTCTTTAGTTCCTAGTTCTTAAGTTTGTAGTTCTTCCTTGATGGCTTTTGAAAGCTTTGGAGAACTTTGTTGTACTTTGTACTTTTGAAGAAATTGAATAAAGCTTTGATGTTCTCAACATGGAAGGAGATGTGAAGTAGATGTCATGGAGCATATTAGAATGTAAGGTAGAGTAGATTTCATTTTGTAAATATTGCTTTGTAGAATGTAAGGTAGAGAAGATTTCATTTTGTAAATATTGTTTTGTAGAATGTAAGGTAGAGTAGATTTCATTTTGTCAATTTTTCTTTGATTTCATTATGTTATTTGATTGCTTTCAAGTTTGATAGATTAGATTTTCCATTCATGCAATTTTAATTCATGCAAGTGTGTTCAATTTTGCTTTGATTTCATAAGTGGCAGAGGGCCCCTGCTCACTAAAGCCTTGTACAGTTGTCCTTTAACTCTTGCATTACTTTTTTCCTGTTCATGTATATTAGCTATACAGTTGTCATTTAAATGCTGCATTTTATTTCATCATGTATATTAGCTGTACATAACAAGTTGTTTTGATTACTGTTGTTTTACATTAATTTTGTTATGCTTCTGTATATTAGATGTCAATAAATTGCTTTCAAGTTGATTGTAGATTAGTGATGCACATAGCCTTTTAATGACTAATGACATGATAGAATCATCTTGTCCTTCTACTGAAGCAGCAACGATACTGGGTCTCATAGTCACTAGCTCATTGTTTGGTTATTGCATTTTATTTTGATTGAACTAGCTGTATATTTACACTTTTGTTTAAATACTAATTCCATCAATAACATGTTTTAAGTTCTTTTGAAGTGCTAAGTTTTGGAAGTTACCATTAGGGACATAGGCCTTGTCTTGAAATCTTTATCCATACTTGTCCTTGAAAAGTATTCTTAAGACCTTAGAATAGGATTTCCATTTGCATTAAACACTTTAGAAAACCAACAAGAACAAAACCCCAAAAACAACATAAACTATAAAACAACGACGTAAGAGAAAGGTTAACTAAGCACATATGTTGCACCACACTTCATCAGTTTACGATACCCGGATTGATAATTTATGTAGATCAATTTAAGACGTGAAATTGACTAGACATTTTGGCGCCATTGCCGGGGAAGTGTAATTAGGAGACCTTATTTCTTACATCTGAAAAAAAAAAGTAACAATTCTTGAGTATGCTCTCCTCCTGCACTTCGTGTGATCTGAAGGATCAGAAAAAGGATTGTTAAGTAAAAAAAAGAAATAATAATTCTTGAGTATGCTCTCCTCCTGCACTTTGTGTGATCTGGAGGATCAGAAAAAGGATTGTTATGTAAAAAAGAAAAAAGAAAAAAAAGGGAGACAAAATAAACTTCAACATTTCAATTGATTCAAAAAAAAAAAAAATGAAACTCAACTGCTTTGATAGGTTCAAATTATCTAAAAATTGTCTGGTTATGGTTTGTAGTGGTCCTCAAAACATTGTATCCTGTTCAAATAAGGTTTTGCAACTTAGCTGTGGAAACTGCACTGATTCCGCAGCTAGCTGAGAATTCCGCAGTTGTTTCAAGGTTTAGCAGGTTACAAGCGTCCAATGAAGAAATCAACCACATGGGCATCTCCAGAATTGTCCCGAAATGGATCCTATCCTAGTCACCCAGCTCAGATCGATGAAAAATCAGCCTAATACCTCAGTCAAAGTTTTGTTTTTAGCATGTTTTTCTTGAAGTATTTGCTGCCTGAAATTGAAAATCATGAATCCTTTTTATAAAATTTTACAATTTCAAAGAAGAAGAAAAAAAAGAGAAAAGAAATCTATGGCTATCTCCATTCCTAGTTTTCACTGTGGCTTCAATAAAAAATCTGTCTCCTTGTTCAAGCTTTGGCCTGAAACAACCCTGCAAGAACATTTAAGAAAAAAATAGGTCAAATTGCATGGACTGCTGTGTTAAAATAAAAACTCTGTGTTTTTGGGATTTGGTTGGACTCTTGCTGATATGGCTTTCAAAGAAAGGATATGAAGGATTAACTGGATATCTTGTAGAATATAATAACAATGAGCCAAGGAAAACGATTAATTTTAATGAGTTTGAAATTTTTGAGAATCTAAGAGAAGATGAACTCTGTATGAGAGATTCTCTTGTTGTTGTTCGCATTACTACTGAGGCAGCAGCAAGATTCAAGTTGCATTTCAAGAAAACTCATTTAAATTAAGAGTAAAGACATTTGAATCAGCCGGCAATTGTCTAACCAAAGAAGAAACTTTTGAAGTGATCACTGTCCTTAAGATTTAAAAGGCATTTCGGTAACACCATAAAAAGAAGTAGATTGTTGCAGTCACGCGTATACCGTACAAATTCTGCGATTGGAAGGCTTGTGAAGAATTTTGTTTTTAGCATCCCCTTCCCTAACTGATTCATTTGTTATTGACTACATCTAAAAACAACTTTTCCCCCTTTGAGATTCATCTTAAGGCCGAATTCAAATTCATAAAAGGCAGAACAGTGAGAACAGTTAACTCAGGAAAAACATAAACAACAAAAAAACGTCAAACTTCAAATGTTCGATTTGCCCAAACAGAGACGAATTTCAAGAAAATAAAACATGGGTTTTTTTTCCAGGTGTGCTAATTAGATAACCCAGAAACCGTTTGAAGAAATATGTGGCGGTCTGGGAGCAATATTTGGTTCTTTGGAGCCCATTTTTGTCTGCCGCGTGTGAAAAAAAACAGAACTTTCAATTAAATGAGCGGACAGTGATTTAATTCGGCTCTGTGCTGGCACCTACTCTACCTCTACCACGTATTCCACCCTTTGCCACCAAGTCTTCTGCCCTTATGCCACCCGTTTGCAATCCAACACCTGTTTAACAACAATCTGAATTGAATATGGCACTGTCTAACTCCATTACATACGGCTCTTCACAGCAATGACGTGTCCATAAAACTCCGCCAAGCAAGAGGGAAGTTTTTCGGTTGGTTCCATCAATGGGAGATGACAATAGTAAATGATTTCAAGAATTTAAATGCACGAGAGTTGTAGATTATGCAGAATTTAGGAATGTTGATATGGTGATAGAGGTTGTAAGAGAGAAAATTTCCTTTGAAGTGAGAAATATTTATTGACCTGGAAAAGATTTGTCCTGCACACTGCATCTTAGCCTCTAATATTTCCACGATTGATCTCAATCCCATTAGTGCAAAAACATATGTTCAAGACCGTATAGTAGGGGCACATTTTTTTCAGTCCTGCACATGTGATGCCACTCCTTGAAATTGTTCGAACAGAGAAAACTTCACCACAGATTATTGTTGACCTTATAAATTTTGAAAAGAATATAAAGAAAGTCCCTATAGTGGTGGGAAATTGCATCGGCTTTGCTGTCAATCAAATGTTCTTTCCATACACTCAATCAGCTCATATGTTGGCAATTCTTGGTGCAGATATTTATAGAATAGACAAAGTCATCACAAGTTTTGGAATGATTGCAAGATCTTGTTGGATATGAAGTATCTATTGAGGTTGGACAACAATTTGTTGCAGCCTTCACTCCTCCACATTTTTTTTCTCTTCCACGCACACAGCCACTCCATTTCACAGTACTTTCTACACTCTATTTTCATTAGCTGCGGAAACAAGCCACTTTCCGCAGCTGATTCAACTTTCTGCAGCTGGCCCAACTTTCCGCAGCTGGCTCAACTTTCCGCGGCTGTTTTGTTAAACTCTAGGTTGCAGGTGTCATCAAGCAAAACAAGCCACATGGGTAGCTGGGGGAATGTTGGTACATGGATGGTGTCTTATTCATTCAATCAAATTTGATGAAAAAGACCCTGGTCAAAGGGAAGTCAAATTGTGTGTTATCACTAAGTCGCCACATTGAGTCGCCACACGCTGAGTCACTGCATGTCAAGAAAAAAAAATAATAATTTTGAATCAATGAAATGAATAAGCTATTTTGCTCACTTTTCTGAAGGTATTGATTAATTTTGGACTGATGATGAAAGATGAATGGTTAACTTTGTATCCAAGATTGTAGCTACAAAACCGTGCACATTCCGCAGCTAAAGTCTAATTCCGCAGCCAAAAAAACCTCATTGTTCAAATCAGCCTATCTTTCTCATACAAAATCAGATTTTGATGATTTAACTATCATTGGAAAGATCTCAACAAGATATATACAATGCGAAATCTATCATTAGAGTTTGAAATGGCAAATAATGAAATAAATTGTTGAAAAGAAGCAACATTCAACTTGGGCACCAAATTCAAAGCAAGTATAAATTCTTTTGATTTTTCCTTTGAGAACTTGTTTCATTAATACAAATTCTTAGTTTTGTGTGTAAATATCATAACTAGAGAGATTGATCACCTCTCTCCTTTGATAATCTTACATTCCATTGCAGAAGAAGTATTAGTTTTTTTTTGCAGGTTCTAGGAGGAAGGACAAATGACTACAAGAGAATGGTGTCTCTCTAAGAGACCAATTTGTTTCATAAGAGGATGATCAACAACAAAGAGAAAATATGCTGATGCAAAATCAGATCCAAACACTAGAAAACTTTCATATACTATTGTCTCCATCACATCCATCCATCACATCCATACTTCATAATAAACCATTCACCTCATTCCACTCCATATTTTCCATTTACATTCACATACACTTTCCATCTCTTTTTTGTCCATTCATAACCCACAAATAAAAGCAAGAGGCTCATTCACATGCTTATTCCCATTGCCATCTTCCATTTCCTGTCATTTTCATTCCGCAAATAAGCCCTGCTTCAATGCAAATTATTGAGTCCATAGTCCTTTGAGTCTAAGTTCTTTGTAAAAACACCTTGAGGCTTGCATGCCTTAATGGCAAGTCCTCATGCTGACAAACAATGGGAATACATTAATGTCCCTTGTTCGTTAGATCTTCTAGGTGACTCGACATCAGCAAATTCATTCGTACCTAGCAAGATGTGTTTGGGCATCTTGACTCTCATTGTCATCAATGGTGAGAGTTCTCGTGTTGACTAGTGGCATCCATTAATGGCCACTAAGCCAACAGTTTCCTACTATGTTCGACATCAGAACATCTTTTCACATAGTAGGAATTGTGCCAATGAATTTTAAAGACATGAAGACTATTATTTTCATCATTTTGGAGCAGATTCAGCAAGTTTTATTAGAAGCAATAAAAAGTCATCGTATCTCTGTATCCATGACTCTTCTTGTTCAGCCACTTGAAGAAGAATATGATCAGAATTTTTCAGCCACCACACATACAACTCATCCATTCCAAAGTGTTGAGATTTTCTGTTTTAGTCAAATAGGCAAAAATCTCTGAAGGATGACAACAATAGGGATTCAGTTCCTAGATTAGCTCTAGGTTGTTGGGAGGGAGTTAATGCCTCCTATATTTGATGTGAGGGAGTTATGAGGCTGTTAGATTCTCTATGCTATTTAACAGGCAGTCATTCGGATGATTTGCTATGTGAGTGTGAGGATTTCATGATGTAATCTCCTAATTTGTTAATATATTCCTGATGCCTATGTTTGGTGGACGTAGCCCAGATTGGTTGGGTGAACCACGTTAATTCTTGTGTTTATGTGCTTGATATTTTGTTGTGTGTTTAATTTAGTTTTACTGTGCACCTGATCCAACAATTGGTATCAGGGCATGTTGGAGGTGCCTGGAGGTGCCTGGAAGAGCTGGAGCACTGGTGTTGCTGGCGTGGAGAATTTTTTCTCTGATTGCTGGAGCTGTTGGTGCGTGGAGAACAGCAATAATACCCGGTGAAGAGCGGTTTTGTGAAGAGCTGTTGCGCGGATGACTGTAACTAGGTTGTGGACGTGACTGTTGCTGCGTGCTGGAGGTAGCCGGAGCTGTTGCAATATTCAGCGTGTTTCTACTCGAGTATGGTTGCTGCCAGATTATCCCTGTTACACTAAAAAATGTCACCATGACTATTTACAGTTAGTATGGCTCTATCAACAGTCATGCTATCCTCTTAGGCAAGTCTTATGCCTCTCCTCTCCATGTCAAACTCCAAAAAGAGAGAAAGTCTTTATAAATGTATTTATCTCCGGGTACGCAGGTTCTCTCAACCTTACCTGCGGGTACGCACCCAATGTTCACAAAAGCTGCGTCTTTGGACGCTCTGTATGTAAAGGGGCAGGTGCGTCCCCCTGTAAAGGTTAAAATGCGCAAGTTTCATCTTTAAAAAGTTACTTGTGGTCATTTCTAGAGCATTCTAGAAGGTTGTTCGACGTGTATTGAGCGCCTCCAGATGGTTCATGCACTCCTACCAAAGAGGAACTTATCCCATCAATAAGGGAGCTATCCCATCCAAAGAGGGGATTATCCCATTGATGGTGGACCTGATTAACTTCCTCTTGAGCACTATAAATACAGGCATTGGGCCAGAAGGAGAGGAGGTTGAAAGCTATAGATTTCTAAGGGTAAATGTTGTCGAAATAGAGACTCCCATTTAGAAGCTTGTGAGGAGAGATTGTCATCTTTACTTGTTCTACTTGGAAGTGGGGTGAGCTTTGTCAAAGTAGAGGAAAATCTTGAAGGACCCTTGGGAGGAACTTGCACAACACCAAGGCGCTCAGGTTGTAATTGTTCCTTTTGTTACCTTTAATGCAAATTAGTCCATTCTTCTCAATAACTTGTTGTTTATGGGTTGTTTCATGTGTTCCTTGGTCTACATGTTGAATATGCTTTGTTTTATGTTATAATCAGGTGCTATTTAATGGTTTGACTGTTGGTGATTGCAGGTTTTGGAGAAAAGGAGGAGCTCATCCAGATCAACAAAGCTTGGACTTCTACAACAGCGTTTGGACAAAGGTAAGAGCCACGTACTTGATTTCTCATATAATAATGCATGTTTAGAGAAGGATAGCTCTACTTTGTTTTGTTTGTCACTAGAGAGTCTTAGGCTCCTAGGGAGGTTGATTGTGTCCGCATTGTCAACTCTTTCCGCCTGACAAAATGGCGACTCCAGTGGGGATACCATTGATGTTAAAGTCTTTTCCTTTGAATGAACTTTGCTCTGAGAAAATTGGTTTAATTTTCTGGTTTTTGACTGTGTGAACTTGTATTTGGGTGGATTAGCTTAGGATTAAATTAGTTTTAGTTTTTCTTGAGTTTTTCAGAAGGACGCACCCTCTGAGTATTGCACAGTGCGTCCCTGGACGCACTGTCGCTGTGTGCACAGAGCGGGCCCGCAGCTGTCTTAACAGGCTGCCTGCGTCCCCTGCTAAAATTTAAGAAAATTCCATTTTTTGCATTTTTTCTCTTAGATTTTGCTTTTTCTTAGTTTTTGCTGCCCAGATCCACTGTTCACCTGTCAGAAGCTTTCACTTTAGTTCCATTGGCATTCTTGTTTCAAGCTTTCATCAATTGGGTGTTTTGAGTCTCTTTTTTGAGAAATTTTTGATTTGTTTTCCTTTGGTCATAACTTGGAGGTTTCTCTCAGTCTTTTCACAATTTTGCATCTTTTTGCTTTTGTTTTTGCAAAAAAAATTCCCCCTCATTCGCCAGGGGGGGCTAAATTGTGTATGAGTGTTAATCGCCTTTGAGTGTTTTTATTTTTTGATCTTTGGAACTCTCACCCAATTTTCTTGATTTGCACTTGATTGGTTCTTAGATCACATTAGAATCATCTTGTGTTTGAGAATTCTCTTGCATAGATCACATTTGCATGATTAGAATTCTCATTTTCAGAATATGAATGAAAAATGTGCATAGATTACATTTGCATACTTTTCAAGTGAATTGTGCTTAGATTACCATTGCATAGTTTACATTCTGAAAAATCAATTGTAGGTTTAGATCAGTTTTCTTTGATTTGAATTTACACAAAAATAAAAATAAAAAAAATGGTTTGGAATTGATTTGCATTAGTTTTTCTTGATAAAATTAGTGCATTAGAGAATTTGTTATATTTTCTCTTAGTGATCAATTTTTTGCATTGTTGGAAGTGAATGGAAACTCTCTCCTTACTTTAGTTAGGATTCATCGAATTGAAAAGATTACATTATCATATTCGATTGCATTCAGTTGAGTCGGGTCATAACACCATTGGTTTCGTATCCATTTACCCATTTGAGTAATAACAGCCTTAATAACACAGCGCTTAATTAAAATTCATCTAGTAATTTTTACATTTCTAGGGCTCTGAAACACCAATATAGATCAGGCTAGTGTCTTGCAGTAGGAGAGTAATTAACTCTCCAAGACAGCAAAACCAAACAAGTAGTTTATCTTGTGGTAGGATAAATCCAACTGTTGCATTTATACTCTGGGAAAGCTCCTCTTAAAGGAGAAGCACGAGCTCGTGTCCGAACCAGTGAGGGGATCAATCCTCCCTCGTTGGGAACGACGCCAGATACGCACGTACTACAAACGGTAAACCTCGGATTAACCATTGTCGAGGAGCCTGGGGTCACTTATCGGTAAACCTTGGATTATTGTCAAGGAGCCGGTAAGGGGATTGAGCTTGATACTCTGCCCTTGCGTGCTGTCGGAGCGTAGACTGTTCCCCCAGGTGTATTTGTTACTGTTGGTGACCTTAGTGACCATTATCTTTAGGGTTCTACCCAAGGTGACGGTGGAGGGAAGATCCCACTGTACCCAGAGCAGACGTCAGCTAGACTCACTTGGATTTTCTGGGGGGTTCACTTCACTCGAGACGGTTAAAGTGGAGGAACTTGGTCCAGTCTATTCATTAAGCAGGTTGCCGGGGTAACTGTTCCACCCGCCACTTCTGTACTGAATTCTGCGATGTTGGACTTCATCACCAACTAGTGTTTTCGGTCCGGAAGGTTACTGTTTGTGTATGGTTTGACTCCTAGATTTGATAGCGCGTGTTAATTTGTTTGTTTTTACTTTTAGAGACCATAGGTGTGAATTGTGAATTTTAATTGTTAGGTGTGAATTGTGAATTGTTAATTTTAGTTTTAAATTGTTAATAAAATTCGCAGAAGTTGAATATAATGGCAAATGTTCCGGAATTTACCAACCTAGGAACCCCTCCTAATGAGAATCCTAGTACTTTTCCTTACTTTGGAAATGTTGGTCCTCCTTATATGGCTACTTTGTCATTACCTGGATTTACAATAGGATTACCAATATGGTTATTTTCAACTTCATTGGCCCAAAGTACTCCAATTGTTCCATCTCAACCGGATGCTTCACCTCGACAGAGTTCACCATCTCAACATCACCAACCTTCTGTTGACCCTTTACCTTTTGCGCCTAATTTTTCTTCCTCCATTTCTTCCTCTTCGCCTGGTAAAAGCCTTGATGCTAGTAACCAGGAGGCTAAGAAGAAGAAGAAAGGGAAGAAGAAGAAGAAGAAGAAGAAGAAGCAAGATAAGAAAGAAGTCAACCAACCAACCATGGCTGTAAGTGTTAGTTGTGTTGAGGAAAATTCCAACATGCATCGTAAACCCAAATACCCTTGCAGGCTATGTAAGGGTGACCACTTCCTTGTCAATTGTCCTAGTATTCCAAAGGTCTTGGAAGTATGGTCAGAAAAATCTCATCAACTTTCCATTGATCCATCAACCAGTGATAGTCAGGTTCCTGGGAAAAAGGGTAAAGTTAGGTTTCCTTGTAAGTTATGCAAAGGGAGTCATCAAACTCACATTTGCCCTCACATGGATGAAGCCTCAACATTGTTGGAAAAACTTACTGTTCCACAGCAAGAATTTTCAACTGGTTACCGTAAACTTTCTCCCAACCTACCGTCAACTGACGGAGTGATTGATCAAATTTCAAGTACGGTCAATCACACTCTTCCATTGGAGAGTGAAACTCATGTCACTCAGGTTGATGATCCCTTAGTTGATCAAGTGGTCGATCCAATTTCACATTCGGTCGATCCCACTTTCCCTTTAGAGAGTGAATTTCATACCGCTCAGGTTCTTCTTGTTACATCAGATTCTTCTATGACAGGGGGCATTTCACCTGTTTCTACAGAACCCCCTCCACGCACTGAGGTTTTTTTCCTTTGATTGGAATAGACTGACAGAACCTCGTCTTCCTTCCTCCATCCCTTTCCAAATCATTGTCAAGGCTGGTGGTAGGGACATACATCGTACTCAGGTGGATGAAGGTGCTTCTGTCAGTATTTTATCCTCAACTGTTTGGAAAGCTTTGGGTTCCCCTCAGCTTGCGCCTATTACGCAGAATCTGAAAGCTTTTAACAGAACCATTAGTGAACCTTTAGGGATCCTTCCTAAGTTTTCTATTACCTTGGAAGGTAAAACTGTCTGTATTGATCTTATGGTAGTTCGAGGTCCCTTGGATTTCAATTTACTCCTTGGGCGAGACTATGTTTATGCAATGAAAGCTGTCGTATCGACACTCTTTCACGCGATGTCTTTCCCTCACAATGGCAGTATTGTGACTGTAGACCAGCTTTCGTTCCCTAGTCTTGTTTCAACTACCAATACTATGACACCCCTAAATGTTCCTGATCCTAAAGTGGTATCTACCCTGCCACGGGTTAATTATGTGGCAACTGGTCCCATGTTTTCAGTTACCGATGTAAGTGAGCCATCTTGCTTTGATTTAGATCCGGTAATTGACATGGAAAACTCTATGGGATTACATGAACACGATGTTCTTATCCCTTTTGAGTCCCTTGACATGTGTTCCTTCCAGAGAACTATTCTTCCTTCGGATGAAGACCTTTTGGAAGCCATGATCAAGGTGTGTCCATTGACATGTCTTTCTTCCAGTTGGAAGCCATGATCAATGGTACGAGGACAGTTTTTTCTTGTATCAACCTCGTTAAAAAATGAATCAGGTATGAGGATAGTTCTTTTACTGAGTCAACCTCATTAAAAAATGAATCAGCTAGATTTTAGAGTTTTTGTTAGGTAGATTGTAGAAAGTAGGGTTTTGAGGATAGTTCCTTTTACTGAGTCAACCTCGTTAAAAAATGAATCAGGTATGAGGATAGTTCCTGTTACTGAGTCAACCTCGTTAAAAAATGAATCAGGTATGAGGATAGTTCCTGTTACTGAGTCAACCTCGTTAAAAAATGAATCAGGTCTGAGGATAGTTCCTGTTACTGAGTCAACCTCGTTAAAAAATGAATCAGGTTTGAGGACAGTTCTTTTCTTGTGTCAACCTCCTTAAAAATGAAACAACTCCCTTTTCAAGCTAAATATTGAAAGTAAACCTTCATTTCATCCAGCCGGTTGAATGCAATGAAGCCTGGGGGGCATGTACCTCGCTTTGCATCATTATACTGGGGGCATGCGAACTTCTTGAGCATAGTTCCTTGTCTTGTGTCAAGCTCGTTAAAAAATGAAACAAGGATAGGTTAAGTAGGTAGATTGTAGAGAGTAGTCATGAGCACAGTTCCTTGTCTTGTGTCAAGCTCATTAAAAAATGAATTAAGGATTTTAGAGCACAGTTCCTTGTCTTGTGTCAAGCTCGTTAAAAAATGAATCAAGGTTTTTAGAGTAGAGTTTTTGTTAGATAGATTGTAGAGTTGTTATGAGCATAGTTCCTTATCTTGTGTCAAGCTCGTTTAAAAAATGAAACAAGGGTTTTGAGGATAGTTCTTTTCCTGTGTCAACCTCACTAAAAAATGAAACAACTCCCACAAGTCTTTCCAAGATCTTGAAAGTAAAGCTTCATTCCATCCACCTCATTGAATGCAATGAAGCTTGGGGGGCATGTACCTTGTTTTGCGTCATTATGCTGGGGGCATGTGAACTTATAACAAGCATAGTTTTTCGTTTCAAGCTTGTGTAAACATGAAACAGAATCCGAGCATAGTTCTTTTCCTGTGTCAAGCTCGTTAAAAAATGAAACAAATCCTCCTCTACTTGGGTCGAGAGTTTGACTAGATCTCTTAAATGTTAAGTTGTATATTTAGGTTAGTTATTTCAGTTTTTTGTTCTTACAATTTTAGGTCGGGTCTTTCAAATGATCTCGTGACTGAACCTTCATTTCATCCAACTGATTGAATGAAATGAAGCCAGGGGGGCATGCGCTCTAGCAATCATGCTTAGGGGGCATCAAGCACAGTTTTCTCTCTGTTTCAAGCTTGTGTAAAAATGAAACTACTTTGAAGCATAGTTTTTATCTGTTTCAAGCTTTTGTAAAAATGAAACCTATCTCGAGTCAATTTCAGTGATTTTCAAGACTCGTTAAACTCATGAAAATCCCGAGAATATTTTGCTATCTTTCATTCTCGTAAAACAAACGAAAATGCCGAGCTCTTTCCGTCTTTTCCTGCTCGTAAATTAAATTGAAAGTCGGCCATATGAGTACATTTTTATCCCTTTTTCGAACTCATTAAAACTTATGAAAAAGTGAAAACCATGAGTACATTTTTATCATTTTTTCGAACTCGTTAAAACTTACGAAAAAGTGAAACCTTGGAGTTCTCTTTTAAGCCCTTTTCAGACTCCTAAAACATGAAAAGATTGCCGAGCGTTTCTTTTACACTCGTTAAAACGGAATTAAAGGACGGTCCCCTTATAGCTCTTTTCTGACCGTAAAAACAGGAAAAGATTGCCGGGTTTTTGTCGTTTCAAACTCGATACGGAAATAAAACGACGTGTCCTTGATCGCTTTTTACTTTTCAGGTCAGTGGCACTAATTATGAAAGTACTCCTTGGTCGCAAGATCAAGCGGTTCCCCCAGGTATTATTTTATACTTTTTCGGGCTTGTGGGACACAAATTTACGAAAAAGTTCAACTTGGAGTCTTCTTAAGTTTTTCAGACTCTCTAAAATTGAAAAACGTCGAGTTTCTCCTATACTGGGCTCGTTAAAATTTCACAGTAAAGGACCTGTTCAATTACAAACAGGAATGAACCACTCCTTCCTAGGGTTCGAATCAAAACTAGGTTGGACTCATCCGAAGGATGAGCTTATAATCAAGCATATGTTATCCTCCTCAAGCTTGTTAAAAATAAAGAGGTACTTGCCAGAAATGGTGGGGGAAAAGAGAGAAGAATGAACCTGTTTGTTATCTTTTGTCTCAGAAGAAACTTTATTACCACTCTTGAACACGACACTTTTCATTCACCTGGGTTGGGAAATCCTTTACCTCACAGTTGATCAAACCACTTTGAAAGTCTTCAGCCAGGTTCCGGGGATTAACTTTGAGTCGTTTATCACCAAGCCATCTGTTGTGTCGTTATGTGTTCAAGAGGTCTGCAAGCAAAACTTTCATCTGCAAAATACTTGTCATCCATTTGACCATCCCTGAGTCAGTCCTTACAGCAACATTTCTTCAACTTGAACAATGATTTCGTGTTGTGGGCTTGCCTACAACGGGTCACTTTCTATCGACATCAGCACACTATCTAGAGAGATGACTTAGAAATCATCAGTGCCTTGAAGTCTGCATGCATCAATGGCAGGTTTCTCGCCTTTGACGTTAGTTTACATCATTGACTTTCGATCGAAGGATTCCATGAAATGTTCGACATCAACTCATTCATTCACATCTCATGGATTGTACTGGGTACTTTGAGAACCATTGAAATTACTGGTGGTCTCTCTCACGCTTGTTAACAGTTTTCATCATCGACTGGTAATCAAGTGGTTTCTACCATGTTCGACATCAACTCATTTATTCGCATGGCTAGAATCGTACCAATTCGGGAAGTAGAAATGAAGACCCTGGATCTAGTTTCCACCATCCAGGCTGCGAGGAGTTTTGTATTCATTATCTAAGTAGACTAATCATAAACAGATGGCTGCGCCCATACTGTGTCTACAAAAGTCTATGATTATGATGTACTGCAAGATCATTCCTGTATCAGAGTAGTTAGTCTGTTAGTTAAAGTTTTAATCTAAGTATGGGAATGCCTACCTCAGTGATGATATAATCTTATACATGTATTTTGTGTTGAAAATTGCAGGTTCTGACCAGGCTCTCCACGAGATAATCCTTGAAATGATAAAGCGCTTCACCCTTCCTAGATAATACAAAACCCTAATCTATTACAGGCTTCGCACTTTAGGGGGCAATCTGTTACACTAAAAAATGTCACCATGACTATTTACAGTTAGTATGGCTCTATCAACAGTCATGCTATCCTCTTAGGCAAGTCTTATGCCTCTGCTCTCCATGTCAAACTCCAAAAAGAGAGAAAGTCTTTATAAATGTATTTATCTCTGGGTACGCAGGTTCTCTCAACCTTACCTGCGGGTACGCACCCAATGTTCACAAAAGCTGCGTCTTTGGACGCTCTGTATGTAAAGGGGCAGGTGCGTCCCCCTGTAAAGGTTAAAATGCGCAAGTTTCATCTTTAAAAAGTTACTTGTGGTCATTTCTAGAGCATTCTAGAAGGTTGTTCGACGTGTATTGAGCGCCTCCAGATGGTTCATGCACTCCTACCAAAGAGGAACTTATCCCATCAATAAGGGAGCTATCCCATCCAAAGAGGGGATTATCCCATTGATGGTGGACCTGATTAACTTCCTCTTGAGCACTATAAATACAGGCATTGGGCCAGAAGGAGAGGAGGTTGAAAGCTATAGATTTCTAAGGGTAAATGCTGTCGAAATAGAGACTCCCATTTAGAAGCTTGTGAGGAGAGATTGTCATCTTTACTTATTCTACTTGGAAGTGGGGTGAGCTTTGTCAAAGTAGAGGAAAATCTTGAAGGACCCTTGGGAGGAACTTGCACAACACCAAGGCGCTCAGGTTGTAATTGTTCCTTTTGTTACCTTTAATGCAAATTAGTCCATTCTTCTCAATAACTTGTTGTTTATGGGTTGTTTCATGTGTTCCTTGGTCTACATGTTGAATATGCTTTGTTTTATGTTATAATCAGGTGCTATTTAATGGTTTGACTGTTGGTGATTGCAGGTTTTGGAGAAAAGGAGGAGCTCATCCAGATCAACAAAGCTTGGACTTCTACAACAGCGTTTGGACAAAGGTAAGAGCCACGTACTTGATTTCTCATATAATAATGCATGTTTAGAGAAGGATAGCTCTACTTTTTTTTGTTTGTCACTAGAGAGTCTTAGGCTCCTAGGGAGGTTGATTGTGTCCGCATTGTCAACTCTTTCCGCCTGACAATGCCAGATCGTGAGATCGTCCACGAGGAGGAGCGAAAATGATAATGTCGGTATGATTGGTGCTGCGTATTACTATAACCCGTTTTTTTTTAAATTGCCATGCGCGTTGTGAAATTGTTGATATACCCGGTGCATAATTGCCTCTGCGCGTTGTTACATTTCCTCTGATAGCATGATCTTATTGAATGAAGTTCAATGGGTGTTTTTTGTTTTTTATTGGCGATTAGTGGAAGAGTCGCAGCATTATTTTTGATCTGCTAATAGATCCTTCAATTTACCTCCCAACGCAGTGTGTTTTTTGATAAAACCCGCAGTCCAGTTTTTTTAAAAACGCAGTGACTCCGAGTTTCGTTGGCAGAGAAAGCTAAATACCAACAGCCGCCCATTTTTAAAAAAAAAAAGAAGCTAATTGGGGAGCCTTGTTTTTACATACAAAGTATTCGATTGTTTTTATAACACGATGGATTTATAAGGAAGCACTTACCACTTACTTTGTTGCGTTAAAATTTGGCTTGGACCATTAGGAATATGGACCATTAAGAAAGCACTTATATTGGTGCAAATAAAACAAGGAATGTTGTTTTAAAAAAAAAAATAAAGAAAAGTTAAGAAAAGTGCAAAGGGCAGTTTTTTTTGTAAAGGCATAGGCAGTTTTTTGTGTAAAACAAAGGCATAGGCAATTTTTTTTTAAATTGCTGATTTGATATTGGAGATTATTGTGTTTTTCTCATACAAAATGGCAAAAACTCAAAGTGCCTGTTTTGAGATTGAGAAATTTAACTCAGATATCCTTGAGTTTGACGATGTTGTTGGAGCCTTGTTGGCTGATGAGACGAGGAAGAGGTCGAATGCAGACACCTCTACATCAGAGGTAATGATGGCCAGAGGTCGCTCACGAGAGAGACACTCTGGGGGAAAGCATAGTGACTCTCGTTCGAAGTCCAAAGGAAAGAAGCCAAAGGTGAAGTGCTGGCATTGTGGCAAGGCTGGACATCTGAAAAAGGATTGCTGGAAGCGAATGCAGGCTGCTAAAGAAGGCTCTTCGACAGAAAAGAAGGAAGCCAACACCACAGATACAGGTTCAGTATCCGGTTTAGGTATGAGTGATGAAGTATTATCAGTTAATGTGTCAAATCATGGTCAACATTGGTTGTTAGATTCCGGTGCATCAAACCACATGTGTATCCATAAAGAATGGTTTAAGGAATATAAATCAATTAATGATGGTGTTGTGTACATGGGTAATGAGGTAACATGTAATATTGTTGGGATTGGAAGCATACAACTACAAATGTTTGATGGAACAACTAGAATATTAACTAATGTGAGGCATGTACTAGATTTAAGGAAAAATTTGATTTCATTAGGAGCACTTGATTCAAATGGATATAAAACTGTAATTCAAGGTGGAGTAATGAAAATTTACAAAGGCATCTTACTAGTTATGAAAGCTAAGAAAGTAGGAAATCTATTTCAGTTAGAAGGTAGAACTGGGTCAGATCATGTGTCTGTGTCTGAACATGACAGTAGTTCCATTCACTTATGGCATCAAAGATTGGGGCATATGAGTGAAAGAGGATTGAAAATTTTGGCTGACCGAAAGTTACTTCCTAATCTAAGATCTGGAAAATTGGATTTCTGTAAACATTGTCTGTTTGGTAAACAAAGTAGACAAAAGTTTAAAACAGGCAAACATACTAGTAAAGGGATACTTGATTATATCCATTCAAATGTGTGGGGTCCAGCTCCTACAGCTTCATATGGTGGTTCGTCTTATTTTGTATCATTCATTGATGACTTTTCTCGGAAAGTTTGGGTCTTCATGTTGAAAAAGAAGTCTGATGTTTTTACAGTTTTCAAGCAGTTTAGAGCATTGGTAGAAAACAACACTAGTAGAACTATAAAATGTTTAAGAACTGACAATGGTGGTGAGTTTTCCTCCAAGGAGTTTGACAGCTATTGCAAGGATGCAGGGATCGAAAGACATAAGACCACGGTTTATACTCCTCAGCAGAATGGAGTTGTTGAACGCATGAACAGGACTCTTCTAGAGAGAGCAAGGTGTATGCTGAGTAACGCCGGGTTGCCGAAGGAGTTGTGGACGGAAGCAGTGGCAACTGCTTGTTATGTGATAAACCGATCTCCATCAACGGCAATAGACTGCAAGGTTCCGCAAGAGGTATGGACAGGACACCCTTGTGACTATTCTAAACTCAGAGTGTTTGGTTGTGATGCATATGCTCTAGTGCCTAAACATCAGCGAACTAAGTTAGATCCAAAGTCTAAAAGGTATATATTTGTTGGGTATGGTGATGGAACAAAGGGATTTAGATTGTGGGATCCTACTACCCGCAAAATCATCATCAACAGAGATGTAAGGTTTAATGAATCTTCTCTTGTACAGTTAGATGTAGATAGAAGATTGAAACAGGATGATGTATCTGATTTCCAGCATATTCAGTTTGACAGCATTTCTAGTGATAGTCATAACGACCATAGTTCAGATTCTAGTCATGAACAGGTTTCAGAATCAGATTATGAACAGGGTTCAGATGGAGGACATGAACAGGTCTCAGATGGCGATCATGAAGAAATTCCTACAGTTGATAGACAGCCAATTGTGGAAGCACCAGAAACATTCTTAAGGAGGTCTACAAGGATCAAGCGCCCTCCGAGAAGGTATGATGATCATGTTACTTCAGTTGCTTTGATCGCTAATGATGATGAACCTTTGTGCTATCAGGAAGCTGTAGAAGGTTCAAATAGTGACAAATGGAAAGCAGCCATGAAGGATGAAATGATGGCCTTAAATAAGAACGGCACATGGGATCTGGTGGAGCTTCCGAAAGGCAGGAAAACTGTGGGGTGTAAATGGGTCTTCAAGCTGAAACGAGGTGTGAATGACACGGAAGACAGGTACAAAGCTCGGCTGGTTGCAAAAGGGTTTTCTCAGAAAGCTAGCATAGACTTTCATGAGATATTTTCACCAGTGGTTAAAATTGTTTCAATTAGAATTGTGTTAGCATTAGTAGCTTTGTTTGATTTGGAGTTGCAACAGTTAGATGTTAAGACTGCATTTCTACATGGTGATTTAGATGAGGAAATATATATGGAACAACCGGAAGGGTTTGTTCAGCATCGCAATGCGAAATTTGTCTGCAGGCTCAAGAAGTCATTATATGGCCTGAAGCAGTCGCCTCGGCAGTGATATAAGAAGTTTGATTCTTTCATGTTGAGTCAGAAATATATAAGAAGTGAATATGATCATTGTGTTTATTTTAAGCAGTTAAATAATGGCATGTTCATTATCTTAGTGTTGTATGTTGATGATATGCTTTTAGCAAGCAAAAGCATTGAAGAAATCAACAGGTTGAAGACTCAAATGGCAAGGACGTTTGATATGAAAGATCTAGGAGCCGCAAGACAGATTTTGGGCATGGAGATTTTCAGAGACAGGGGCAATGGTAAGCTATGGCTATCACAACAGAAGTATGTTGAGAAAATACTTTTGAGGTTTGGTATGAATAATGTGAAGCCTGTGTCAGTCCCTTTAGCTTCCCATTATAAGCTTTCTTCGAGTTTATGTCCTAATACAGATGAAGAAAAGGATTATATGTCTCAAATTCCTTATGCCAATGTAGTAGGATGTTTGATGTATGCGATGGTGTGTACGCGACCAGATATTTCTCATGTAGTTGGGGTTGTCAGCAGGTACATGGCAAATCCGGGTAAAGAACATTGGTCAGCAGCGAAATGGGTGCTTCGGTACTTGAGAGGCACAAGTAGTTATTGTATTTCTTACAATAAGAGTAGTGAATATGTTTGCGGATATGTTGATTCCGATTTTGTAGGTGACTTGGATAAGAGAAGGTCAACTTCAGGGTACGTCTTTACTCTTGCAGGTGGAGCTATTAGCTGGATGTCAAAGCTACAGAACATTGTTGCTTTGTCTACTACTGAAGCAGAATACATTGCTTCTTCTCATGCTTGCAAAGAGGCGGTTTGGTTGAAAGGTTTGCTTGGTGAGTTTGGTAGGTTACAGGACAACATGAGGTTACTTTGTGATAGTCAAAGTGCAATACATTTGGCTAAGAATCCGGCCTATCATAGTAAGTCAAAGCATATTCCAATCAAATACCATTTTGTAAGACAGGTTATCACTGAAAGAGGAGTCTCTCTTGAAAAGGTGCATACAAAGGAGAACTGTGCAGACATGTTCACGAAACCAGTTTTGTTGGAGAAGCTACGCTGGTGTTTGGATTCTCTTGGCTTGCAGAAAAGATAAAATAATAATAACAGGACATTAGGCGAATTGTTGTCAAGGTGGAGATTGTTGAGATTTTCTGTTTTAGTCAAATAGGCAAAAATCTCTGAAGGATGACAACAATAGGGATTCAGTTCCTAGATTAGCTCCAGGTTGTTGGGAGGGAGTTAATGCCTCCTATATTTGATGTGAGGGAGTTATGAGGCTGTTAGATTCTCTATGCTATTTAACAGGCAGTCATTCGGATGATTTGCTATGTGAGTGTGAGGATTTCATGATGTAATCTCCTAATTTGTTAATATATTCCTGATGCCTATGTTTGGTGGACGTAGCCCAGATTGGTTGGGTGAACCACGTTAATTCTTGTGTTTATGTGCTTGATATTTTGCTGTGTGTTTAATTTAGTTTTATTGTGCACCTGATCCAACACAAAGGGTAAGTGAAGGTACGTCATTTTCTAACTTTTCACCATAGAATTCCATAAAAAGCTAGAATGATAATTGTTGGAAAAACATTTCTCTTCCTCATTTCATAAAATTGTCAACACCATCAGTTGGGGGGGGAATACATTCATATTCATATCTTGCCATGTCCATATCATATTCAGGAGCTCACATACTTCCAACATATATTAATTACTACATTGCTATTATGAGCATACAATGGCTTTTGAAAAAGTGCTTAAAGGATAAATTGGATACAAACAAAATCATGGTTGTCACACAAGAACCAACCATCATGCAATCCAATAAAGATATACTTTGCAACAATAATCAAAATATCATTATGCAAAGTTCAAAGATCAAAATAGAAGGCAACAAAAAAAAAAAAAAAAAATGGTTGTAACACAAGAACCAACCATGTTGCAATTCAAGTGAAACACTTTACAGAAATATGAAGTTATCAAATGATATCATGCAAAGTTAAGCCAAAGCTCAAGGATCAAAAGAGTTAATGTAATATATATTGCATGAGGACATGCAATAGCTTCAGTTGGGGGGTATGTTGAGCCTTGAAAATGTCATTCATTTCCATTACACTTTCACTATTATGTCCATTATATCACCTCCACTTCACTACTATGTCACCACATTCATCCCACTTTCATTATCATTGGGCCACATTTATGTTTTTCCAATCTTTATTAATTCTAAGTCTTTTAAGTGAATTTGGGGTTAAAAATTAGAAAATAATGTGCATATGCTTATACCTAACAAATGGGTTGAGGTTGTTGACATGTTTAGGTTCAAAGGAGACTTCTAGAAGACCCTTATGTGGCACTCTAAGGCTAAATTCGAATTTGGTTGGAAAGAATCATGGGATCATGAGGATATGTGTCACATCTCCTAATTGTATTGTAACTCTAAAAAGACATGTGTCTTATCAGTTCCTATTTTGATTAGGACTCTAGAGGTAGAGGGAGAGATTCATGGACTACCATTAATGAGATGGCTCTCATCTTTTTGTATAAATAGGAGATCTCTCTCCTTCATTTGTTAGTCTTTAGTTCCTAGTTCTTAACTTTGTAGTTCTTCCTTGATGGCTTTTGAAAGCTTTGGAGAACTTTGTTGTACTTTGTACTTTTGAAGAAATTGAATAAAGCTTTGATGTTCTCAACATGGAAGAAGATGTGAAGTAGATGTCATGGAGCATATTAGAATGTAAGGTAGAGTAGATTTCATTTTGTAAATATTGCTTTGTAGAATGTAAGGTAGAGATAATTTCATTTTGTAAATATTGCTTTGTAAAATGTAAGGTAAAGTAGATTTCATTTTGTCAATTTTGCTTTGATTTCATTATGTTATTTGATTGCTTTCAAGTTTGATAGATTAGATTTTTCATTCATGCAATTTTAATTCATGCAAGTATGTTCAATTTTGCTTCGATTTCATAAGTGGCAGAGGGCCCCTGCTCACTAAAGCCTTGTACAGTTGTCCTTTAACTCTTGCATTACTTTTTTTCCTATTCATGTATATTAGCTGTACAGTTGTCATTTAAATGCTGTGTTTTATTTCATCCTGTATATTAGTTGTACATAACAAGTTGTTTTGATTACTGTTGTTTTACATTAATTTTGTTATGCTTCTGTATATTAGTTGTACATAAATTGCTTTCAAGTTGATTGTAGATTAGTGATGCACATAGCCTTTTAATGACTAATGACATGATAGAATCATCTTGTCCTTCTACTGAAGCAGCAAGGATACTGGGTCTCATAGTCACTAGCTCATTGTTTGGTTATTGCATTTTATTTTGATTGAACTAGCTGTATATTTACACTTTTGTTTAAATACTAATTCCATCAATAACATGTTTTAAGTTCTTTTGAAGTGCTAAGTTTTGGAAGTTACCATTAGGGACATAGGCCTTGTCTTGAAATCTTTATCCATACTTGTCCTTTAAAAGTATTCTTAAGACCTTAGAATAGGATTTCCATTTGCATTAAACACTTTAGAAAACCAACAAGAACAAAACCCCAAAAACAACATAAACTATAAAACAACGAAGTAAGAGAAAGGTTAACTAAGCACATATGGTGCACCACGCTTCATCAGTTTACGATACCCGGATTGATAATTTATGTAGAGCAATTTAAGACGTGAAATTGACTAGACAGTAGGGCAACACCATACATTCACTCCTTAAGGAAGGAGAACACTCCACAAGCCATATGCCTGTTCATACAATAATCCTTGACTATCTTCCTTGACATGGAGTCTCTAGCTGTAGGAATTTACAGGGTAAGTTCCATAGAAAGAATACCAAAAGGACACCGCTCACAACCAGATCTCAAATCAATACACCAGTATTTTTGACGTGGTTAAAACCCTCAGAGTGCAAGGAGGGAAACAGTCCACGGCCTGTCCCAATGTGGGTACTACAGGCAATTTATTAATCAAAGAATGAAAATTTACATAAGCTTCTCTCATGCACGGATTACCCGAACAATGACCCTCCATGCGCTTTAAATAGAACTCATGGACCAATCGGGTGTCAAGCCACGGATCAAGTGTCAGTAATACCGAGGTGAGAGTGAACCGTCGGATCACTACATATCGTGACCGTCGGATTGTAAGTTACAAAATGTACAACGGTAAAGAAACACACTTTACCTAACTCTACACTAGACCAAGTTGAACTTAACTATATCCTATGTGTCGGAATATCCTAACATCCCCCCTTAAGAACAACTTGGGATAGGATTGAAGGATTTACAAATATGACACAATAGGAGAAGGAAGGAGGCACTAGAGCCTATCCCCCCTTAGTGACAACTTCCTGAACTCCAAGCATATATCGAAGTTTAGTGAACTTCGCCTCTGTGAGAGCCTTTGTGAAGATGTCTGCAACCTGATCATCTGTTGGACAATATTGCACTTCAAGAACATGGTCATGAATGAGCTTTCTGATGAAGTGCATGTGTAGTTCAATGTGTTTGCTGCGCTGATGCTGGACTGGATCTTTGCATAGCTGAATGGCACTTTGATTATCACACCAAAGTGTGGTTGGATGCTGCTGCTCAAAGCCAAACTCTGATAGGATCTGACGAAGCCACAAGGCTTCCTTACTAGCTTCCACGGCACCACGATACTCTGCTTCTGCTGACGAAAGAGAAATGGCAGCCTGTTTCTTACAAGCCCATGTAATAGGTCCTGAACCAAGAGTGAAGACATAACCGGCAGTAGACTTCCGATCATCAGGGTCACCAGCCCAATCAGAATCAGTGAAACCAACTAACAGAGGAGTTGCTTTGGCACTGTAATGAATCCCAAACTGTACTGTACCTCGAACATAACGAAGTATTCGTTTAGCTGCTTTCCAATGACTTTCACGGGGGTTTTGCATAAAACGAGCAACAAGGCCAACAGCAAAGGAAAGATCAGGACGAGTATGGGTTAAATACAAGAGTTTTCCGACAAGTTGACGGTATAAGGTAGCATCAACTTCAGGAGTAGTACAAGAGACTGAAAGTTTGACTCCAGACTGAAAGGGAGAAGGGGTTGGCTTACAGTCTTCCATGTGAAAATGACGAAGAATATCACAAGCATACTTGGACTGGGAAAGGAAAATACCCTCTTGGGATTGCAAGACTTGAAGACCGAGAAAATAGTGTAAATGTCCTAAGTCTGTCATTTCAAATTTCTTTTTAAGGCTGGACTTCACATGGTTTATAAGGTTGGGATCACTACCAGTAAGAATAAGATCATCAACATAAAGAACAAGGATGATAAGAGAGTTGCCCACTTTCTTGGTGTAGACAGTATTGTCAGAATGACACCTAGAAAAGCCAGATTCTAAAAGAAAGTTATCCATTTTGGCATACCAAGCCCGAGGAGCTTGCTTGAGGCCATAAAGGGATTTCTTAAGTCAACAAACAAGGCTGGAGTCTGTTTGTATGAAGCCAATGGGTTGTTCCATATAGATTTCTTCCTGCAAGTCCCCATGCAAGAAGGCAGATTTAACATCCATCTGATGGACTTCCCATTTTAAAGAGGCAGCAAGGGAAAGAACAAGGCGGATAGAGTTCATTTTGGCAACAGGGGAGAAGGTTTCAGTGTAGTCAATGCCTTCAACCTGTGAAAAGCCCTTAGCAACGAGACGAGCTTTATGTTTATCAACTTTCCCATCTGGTCCATACTTGGTTCTGTAAACCCATTTACATCTAACAAGTTTGCGTCCCTTTGGTAGAGGAACAAGATCCCATGTATCATTTGTCATTAATGAATGATATTCTTCATTCATAGCTACTTCCCAATGTGGATGGCCTGAAGCTTCTGCAAAAGTGTCAGGATCATGATTTACTAGAGCTTGAGCCAGTAAAGAAGAGGCTCTTTCAAACTGAGAACGTGTACGTCGCTGATCTGTAGGATCACCGGCAAGATCACCTGCTGCATCCCGAGTAGCACGGACCCATCTTGGAAGTTGAGGATCCTGAGAAGGTGGGGGAGGATTATCATCCTTGCTTTCATCATCTGAAGAAGAAAGGTTTTCAAAAGTAGAAGAGATAGAAAGAGGTGGCACATCCGCCGGACTAGGCTCGCAGACCGATTTATTTTCATCAAATTTTACATCTCTTCTAATGATAACAGTTTTGGACTTAAATGGAATCAGTCTATAACCTTTTACATCTTCAGAATATCCAACAAAAGTACATTTCTCACTCTTAGGTTCTAAAGCTTTATGCTTTTCATCTGGAATATGGGCCCATGCTTCACTTCCAAACACACGAAAGTGACTTACATCTGGTTTAATGGAACTCCAAGCTTCTTCTGGAGTGATATTCTCTAGAACCTTAGTAGGAGTGCGATTGATTATATAATTTGCACAATTAATTGCTTCGGCCCAAAAACTAAGACTGAGTCCTTTAGATTGCAGCATACAATTAGCCATTTCCTTTAAGGTGCGATTTTCCTTTTAGCTACACCATTTTGTTGTGGAGTGTATGGAACAGTATGATGCATTTGAATTCCATTTTCGGTGCAAAAGTTGATGAATGTGTTTTTAACATATTCTCCACCATTATCAGTTCTTAGCTTAAGAATTTGATGTCCAGATTGTTTTTCAACAAAGGCTTTGAAGGCCAAAAAAGTGTTAAATACTTCGCTCTTGAGTTTTAAGAAGTATACCCAAGTGCGTCTGGAGAAATCATCAATGAAAGTTAAGAAGTACTTGCAGCCAGAGAATGAAGCAACAGGAAGAGGACCACATAAATCACTGTGCACAAGCTGTAAAGGGGCTGAGGCGTGCCAAGAGGCACGTTTGTCAAAACTGTCCCGATGATGTTTTCCGAGTACACATCCGGAACAAACACCATCTCTGCAAGATACCATAGGAAGACCTGTCACCATATTTTCTTTACATAGATGCTGAAGGGAGCGATAGTTTAAGTGACCAAATCGATCATGCCAAAGTTTGCTCACTTCATCATTATGAGCAACAAATACTGAGGGAAGATTGGATGACCCAAAGTTGTGAAACTTATACAACCTTTTGGAATCATCAGCAAGACCAGTAGCTAGAATCTATTTAGGATCTTTTAGATCCTTGATTACAACATCATGAGGTGAAAATTCAACAATTTTACCTTCACCTGAGTGAGTTATCTGATAGACAGATAGAAGGTTGCAGGATAAGGTTGGAACACATAATACATCATTAAACTGACCATTGTCTAGATGAACAGTTCCAGTCCCTACAACATTAAGAGATCTATCATCACCAATATATATTTTTGGTGTTACAATCATTTAAAGAAGAAAACATGGCTTGGTTTTTGGCCATGTGACAAGAGGCTCCAGAATCAATGAGCCACTCATGAGAATGAGAAGAAGAAGAAGATACATTTAATGCATAACCAGACTGAGATGATTGACAATGAGATGCAGAAAGTGCCATTCCGGAAGTTGAAGTTGAAGTAGGCTCCACATGGATGTTATGTTTCTTCATTGCGGCTTCCAAGGCTTCCATCTTCTTAAAGCATTTAGATTCTAAGTGGCCATCTCGATTACAAAAGTTACAATGTCTATCAGTCTTCTTCCATTTGTTTTTATTGGTCTTATCATTTTGCTGAAATGATCTTTCATTTTGAGGCTGAGATGGTTTAGGACCATTCTTTTGAGGATATGACTTCTTAGGATTCTTTGAATTTGGTTGCTGCTGGGCGGCTAACGCTTTCGTGGAAGAGTTTCCAAGATTAAGGAGACCAAGGTGTAAGAGTTTTTCTTGTTCTCTTATTAAGGAATCACAAAAGGAGTCAAAGGAAGGGGCCTTGTAGTCTTGTCCTTGACAAATGAAAGCTTCCCTTGTAGAATGGAAAGTGGAAACAAATACAGTGTAGGCTGGTCCCAACTTAGTAAGGATGGAATAAATAAGGTTACCATCTTCTTTCTTAACTTTAACACCTTCCAAGAGATATCTAAGGGTCTTGAATTTGGACAAGAAATCTTCAATGCAAGAAAAATTATTAGGATCCAAAGTAAGCAGCTCATTTTCAAGTTGATGGGCTCTAATTTCATTTTTAATCCCAAAAACTTTAGCAAGTTTTTCTAATGCTTCATGAGGAGTCTCAAGTCCTGCAATGTGGAATCTAAGATCAGGAGAAATAGACATCCCTATCAAACCACGTGCTTGATCTTGTCTATTTTCCCATTTTGCCGCCTTGTCTTCATCTTTTGGTTTCTTCTCTTGGTTTGTGGCTATTCTGAAGAGACCTTTACTTCTAAGTAAATCTTCCATGTATTCTACCCATTGGAAGTAGTTAGTGCTGTCAAGAATGACTTGGCATGGACTTTCCATTTTAAAAAAAACTGAAGCTGAAGATGCTGAAAGTAAGTGTTCCAACGGATAGATCTCGAAAAAATAGGCGGTTTTAAAAAAAACGGCTCTGAAAAAGGCTTCCGGATGAAGAAGTTATGGCTTTTTGAAAAAAAATTGTTGACGTTGCCGGCAAAGTGCGCGAATGTGCGGGAATGAAAAAAATCCGCCCCCACAAAATGGAGACTTGAACCCAAGACCTCTACTCTCTTAAAATAGCTTTGAACCAATTGATCTATACAAAAAATTTGAGAGAGAGAGAGAGAGAGAGAGAGGGGGGGGGGGGCCTTGGTTTGCGTGCTTGCCTTGAGAAAGCTCTTTTTCCCTACAAAACACAAAACACAAAACCCAACACGAATATGCAAAGAAAAACGAACCTTGCGGCTCGAAGTTAGCTTTAGCCAAAAAACTAGAAATTTAAAAAAAAAAAATCTCAAAGTTAGCTTTAGCCGAAAAACTAAATATTTTTCTCAATGTTTCTGATTTTCCGAGATCACACTAAGGTGCAGGGAAAAGAGCATACGCATGAGAAAAATCCTTCCTTTCTGTTTCTGATTTGCCCAGATCGCACAGAGTCGCAGGGCAAAGAGCATACGCAGAAATGAAAGGTATAGATCCGGTTAAAAAAAGGCTAAATAAACTGAGACCGAAATAAGCAGAGAGAAAATAACAGTAAACTGCAAAAGAAACACTGTATACCTCCCGATCTGAAAAATGACGCAGCTAGGGCTACCGGAAACCTTTTCGTGTGAAACGAAAGGGGTTCCTCACTGGAACAGATGCTCCGAACGCAACAGAGCAGTCCTCTCGGCCCGAAAGCAGTCAGAAACAGCAGATCTAGGAAACGACAGCCGCATGCAGTTCTACCGGCTTCAGATTTGGATCACCAACGGACGCGGCCCTCAAATAGCTCTGATACCATGTAGGAATTTACAGAGTAAGTTCCACAGAAAGAATACCAAAAGGACACCGCTCACAACCAGATCTCAAATCAATACACCAGTATTTTTGACGTGGTTAAAACCCTCAGAGTGCAAGGAGGGAAACAGTCCACGGCCTGTCCCAACGTGGGTACTACAGGCAATTTATTAATCAAAGAATGAAAATTTACATAAGCTTCTCTCATGCACGGATTACCCGAACAATGACCCTCCATGCGCTTTAAATAGAACTCATGGACCAATCGGGTGTCAAGCCACGGATCAAGTGTCGGTAATACCGAGGTGAGAGTGAACCGTCGGATCACTACATATCGTGACCGTCGGATTGTAAGTTACAAAATGTACAACGGTAAAGAAACACACTTTACCTAACTCTAACCTAACTCTACACTAGACCAAGTTGAACTTAACTATATCCTATGTGTCGGAATATCCTAACACTAGCCTCTATATAGGCCTCATACATACAATACCATGGGTCATTACCATGGTTCCCTCATACCATCAACTAATACCATGGGCCCATTACATTGTTATTAACTACTTGTGGTCCCTTACATGCTATGGGTTAACCACCTTATTTACTACTATGGCCCATCCCATTATTACATTATTACCTTAGGTACCTCCCTTGGTACCCCATATTATCCCCCCTAGGTATATAACATCCTCCCAATATTCTTTTGGAGGCATACCTAAGGAGATTGGCACTCCCGAGTATTTGAAATATTTCCACCCTATCTGAGATGGAAATTCCACGGTTGAGGCTATTTCCTAAAGTATTGACTCAAAGCAGTTCCAACTATATAGCTGAATATTATTTTTATTTACTAAGACCCCTGATAATTCTAGATAGGAATCAAGAACATTTTTAAATATTGAAGCTATGATTATTGAGGCGCCTCTCAAGAGAATAGCGGAATCTACTAATTAGGAGTGATTTATATCTTTAACATTTATGGTAATGGAGAGGCCCGACAATGCTCCACTTTCCCTAGATTTTTCAAGTTTTTTTCTTAAACTCTTAGCCACGAGAATATACAACAATGTAGAAAGTGGGAAACCTTGTCAAAATCCTATAAAGGATTTAAAAAAGGAGTTTGGCATACCATTAATCAGAGGGGCGATCGAAGGGGATCCAATACCATCATTTATCCATTAAATTAAATCTTTATTGAAACCAAGCTTCTCCATAATGAGAAATACTTTTACAAATCATTTTTCTCCGTTTTCCTTGCTACAGTGTATCGCCTTTGTGACACCCCTTGTACGTGTTCCTCTGATTTTTTTAATGTAATAATGTAATGGCCTAAACTATGGGACCACAGATCCATGATCTAAGAGGGAAGAGGAAATATGAACCCATGCGGGATTAGTTGATACCTTAAATTAACTCTAAGGTGAAAATAATGAAAAAGAAAAGAAGAGTAAGAGTCTTAGAGGAATATGAAGAGACCCCAGGGGAAATAATAAAAAGGAGAATACACAGCAATATGGGGTTGGACCTCTTCTTGGTGGAGCTAATGAGAAAATTTAAAATAAGCTATGAGTTGAGGGAATGGGATTTCCTTTAGAGAAAGAAGTGTAACTAGGAGAGCAAGAGAAAATAGGATTGAGTGATTGTTGTGGGTTGGTAAACCACTCATGGAGTGCTTGACACAATTGATAAACCACTCAGGGTGCTTTCTAGGGCTGATAAACCATATGCAAAAGGGTGCTTTTTGTAGGCTTATAAACCACTCATGGAGTGCTTGACACGGTTAATAAACCACCTTGGGTTCTTTTTGGGGGCTAATAAACCACCCTTCCTATGGATTCTATTGTTCTTAAATAGTTGATAAACCACCCACTATCATAATTTCCCATCCACTATGTCTTGAAGAATGATTTCTGCACAAGGTTGTTGAGAAAGAAATTCCCCTTAGATCGTGGATTTGGCCTGAGGGTGATTGTTGTACGTATTCCTAGCTACAATAGTTCTATGATTGGGTAGAAAATTGAAGTCCCATCTTCAATTGCCTTTATTTTATGAATTTTAAATGAAATGCTCTTAGTTGCTAGCTATGAATTTAAAGAATATTTCTCTATAAATATTGCATGATGTTGTTGCATGAGTCTTGTTGATTGAATTACATGAATATTTTATGCATTATGTTTATGAGACTTTTCCATGCAACTATGTGGTTCTTGTCTGAAAATGAATTGCTTGTAGGCTTGTGAAAATGTTGATCTATGTGCATCTATACATGGCTCATACCTATAGTAAGATTGTAAAGAGGGATTCCATGTTATTTCATGGAATGTTGAATTCTTGGTGGCCTTCTTGGCACCACATGCTTTATTCCTGCTTATGTAATATTTCTACGTTTATTTGTTTCTCAAAGGAAACTTATAGATCTCATAGCCAAGCTTAATTTGTTCTCGGTATGATATTGAGGACCTGAGGGGATGAAACACACAAATAGGTTGAATGGACAAGTCCCTTTCCCGAATGGATGGGTCCTTGAACCAAGTATTATATTCTTATCATCAAGAACCTTGATATGGTATTATTGGGGAAAGCTCAGAAGGGATGGCATCATGCGTGCCTCATAGGATCCCAAGGGCAAGAATCAAAATTTAATGTCATAGGTACAATCTCTTATAAAACCATCATGGCTAAGCCATGGTCGATCTCTTTAGAATCGTCTCTAAGTGACCATTGTGAGCTAGGCTTCAGATAGTACCACCAGAGCCTCGACTGGGAATACTTATGCATGAGCGCAGTAGGGTTCCCTTACCATATCATATCCCAAACGCATCTCATTACATTATGAGAAAGTGTGCAGGATGGAACCTTATATGTATTCCTATCGTTAACTTTCTCCCTTACCTTAGTCACAATGATCGACATATAACCATAACCAATGACCAAGAGTGGGCGTTGCATTAATGAATGGTTGACATTGTACATGAGAAGATTGATGGCTCATAAGAAATATGGGATGGTGTAAGCCTAGATGGTTGCATCCCAGAAGCCACTGAAATTGACGCACAATGGAGAATCCTCGGGATAATGCAAGATTGAGAGGAGTTGGAAACGAAAGATGCAATGATTGGTAGGGGTTCAAAGCAAGAGGTCCTTATTTAACAACTCATCCTGGGAGACTCTCCATAGAGAAAATCCAAAGGTGCACTCATGGAAATGGTCGAGATGATGTAGGGTGTGGCTGTCATGCTAGGAGTAAGGACCAATTGTGAGCAAGGGTTTTGTAGAGAGGTGTGGGACCACAACACATGTAAGCCCAAATATCCTTGTTCCTCGAAGTTCAAAGTTGAAGCATGATTAAGAGGGAGAAGGATGATGCAATCCTAGGTTGTGGTGGCAGACACGCAAGCCCAAAAAACCATTCATTGGAGTTAGGAAAGTCCACAGATGGGTCAACCCGAAGCATCAACCTTGATGCAAATATTAAGTGGGAAATTGTAAGGGGGTCAGGTAACAGAGCCTGGGTGATGGGAAGATTCATAGCAAATAAGGACCCATCATATGCTCGATAGTATATATAAGTATATACAAAAATGCATATGATTTTCATTTTAGTGCGTAGCGTGAGGTTACAAAACCCAAATTCATGAACAAATCGACAACCAATTAACAATTTTCCAGTAGTGCTAAGAGGCTAGATAGGTGGGTATAGTCACGTGGTGGCGACATGGCCAGGTTGATGACATGGCATTTTATGATGTGTCATAAATTCAAATGGTCACATATTTTGTTTCTGAGGTAGGATTGAAGAGAAATTTTATAACACTAGAATTGTTTTGATGAGACGAATGCAATGGTGATGTTGAACTAAGGTTTTAAGTAATTTGATGAGATCAAAATTTTAGACCCCATTTCCATAAAGTCACCTTGGATCTTGGGTGAGAAGAGTAACCACCTCCTTTACTATCAGTTTTATGGTAAGGGTTAGGAGGGGTTTGTTACAAAGTGGTATCATAGCAACAATTTCAGACATTGGACCTAAAAAGGCTCACATGCACATGTTGTTGGATTGTTGGGGCCTGACCCAGGTTCAAACGTGATTTAGCCAAAAAAATCCTTGTACTACTCACCCTTTCGGCAATAGTTTGCAGAGCACGGACTGAGGTCTCACCCAAAGTAGTATGGGAGGGTGCTAGAACCAGGTTTTCGCACCCTAGAGATGTCTGATGATTTTCGGTGGTTCGCGGTTTGACCTTGCGCGCACGTCGCTACGCGCACTTACCTGTACCTCGCAGCCTGGGATGTTTCCTTCGCGCAGCCTTATTCGGAGGCCGAACAATGTTATTACCCAAGTCCTCACTAGTAATATTATCTGATTTGATTAACATATCTTATTTGTATGCTTTCAGTTATACTTAACAATATTCACAATTCATACAATTGCGCATAGTAAATAAACAATATAATTGCAATTCATATCCAACAGATAATAACCCAAGATAGATACACGTAATTCAGATAAAAATTCTCTTTATTATTCTTGTCTTTGGTTACAGACTCTATTATACCCTGCGCACTCAGCTGCAGGGGTCCATGCACTCAGTTGCAGAGCCTCTTCCTACTACTACTACCCAAGACACGCTTAGACACTTTCTCTATACTTCTATCTCATACTTTGCTCTTTCTACTTACTTATTAACTATATTTTTCACTTAGAGCTTTGCTATATTTATACAATCCCATGGTCCACGGACCATGGGTAGGCTGACATTACATTCAAAACTTAGGGCAGACAACCCTATGACTCTAATATACACTTCACGCTCTGCGCCCGCAATTCGCAAAGTTTTTATAGCAATAATACTCAAAACATAGGCTTTGAGCCCCAAAACATGCTATGGGGGGATTCCATTCCCAACAGGCCCCCAACACAAACATCATGACTCGCCCTCAAGTCACTCCGGCAGCGCAGCGATCTTGGCGTGGAGTCCCTCCAACTGGTCTTGAACAACTTGAATGTCGACAGCTTATTGAACTACTGCCTGTTGAACCTACTGCATCCTCTCCTTTGTGGCCGAATTGTTTCCTTACATATATACCGGCATCTGCTGTGTATGTTTATAGTCCCACGCCCTTGTCTGGCTCCTCGATTCACGAAGACTGTGCTTCGGCCGAATAGTCAGATAGTTAGCCCACTCATGTAGGGCTTCAAGCAGCTGTCATTTACTTTGCCTGGGAAGGGTTCTCCATTCAGCTTGACTAGCTGGACCATGCCTCCATCTGTGACTTCCTTAATCACGTATGGTCCCAACCAGTGCATTTGGAATTTTCCTAGAAAATTTTCAAACTTACTGTCATACAGCAGCACTAAGTCGTTAACCTTGAAGGTGCGCAACTTGATATGGCAGTCATGCCAGGATTTTTCACACTGCTTTTGTACCTGCTGATGAAACCCAACCAAAAATAATTCTTCCTCAAGTTCTTCCAATTGCACAAGCCATTCCTCCATAACTGTGTGATCCGTCATTCCTGTGAGTGTTGTTATTCACACACTAGGTATGATATATTCCATTGGCATGACCACTTCCACACCATAAACTAACCAAAAAGGTGTTTGTCCTGTCAGCTTCTTGCACGTTGTCCTGTAAGCCCATAGCACGACAGGTACGTGTAGATCCCAATCATTTCACTGCACATTGCACACTTTGTTCAACGCAGTCTCCAATATTTTCTTGAAAGCTTCTATAGTCCCATTGTCTTCTGGGTGGTACGGTGTACTTTTTTTACGATTCACCTGGAACTCTTCTATGAGCGCGCTAATGGTTTCATTCAGGAAATATGTTCTGCAATCACTCATTAAGATTTTTGGACACCCAAATCATGTTAACACATTGTCGAACAAGAACTTCGTAGCTATGGTGGTCGTGCAGTCTTTGACCAGCTGCGCTTCTGCCCATCGTGTCATGTACTCCGTAGCGGCGATGATGTAGCCCATGTTTGTCTTTCCTTGAGGTTTAATCGGTCCTACAAATTCGATCGCCCATTTTTCGAACAGCTACAGTGTCATTTGTGGATTTAATGGCATCTCATCTCTCCACGATGGTTTTCCAGTCCATTGACATATATCACAGGCCTTACAGTGCGCTTTTGAATCCTAGTGCAGGGCTGGCCACCACAGCCCTGCACGGAGAATCTTTTGTACAGTTTCTCATCTTGCATAGTTTCCTCCTACAGCACCCCCATGTGCTTCCGTGGGGATCCGGCGTCTTTCAAATTCAGGTACGTGTCTTCGCAATATCTCATCATTTCCCATTTTGCATAGGTGCCCTGCGATGACAGAAAAATACTTCATGCGCACCACCAATTCCTTCTTCTATTGGACAGAGTATTCCTTTGGTGCAGTCCCTATTGTCAGAAAGTGAAATATATCTTCGAAATGTCCGTCCACGACACACACCGGAAAGAGTTGTGCATCAGATAGTCCCTCCTTCGAATTAGTGGGTTCCTCGCCCGTCTCGATTCGCAACAAGTGATTTGGTCTTGCATTTAGGTGTCTCGGTTTGACTATGACCTCAAAATAATATTCTTGGAAGAATAAGAGCCACCTGCATATGCACCCCCACAACACAGGCTTATTGACTAGGTATTTCAGCGCAGAATGGCCGGTATACATCTTGAAATGTCCTCCGAGCAAATAGTGTCGGAATTTTTGGAGCACGTACACCATTGCTAACCCCTCGCGCTCAGTGGCAGAATAGTTCTTCTCTACTTTGGACAACCTCCGACTTGCAAACGTGATCGGGTGATCCACGCCCTCCACACCCTCTTGTGCAAGTACTGCTCCTATCACAACACACGACGCATCAACATGTACATGAAACTCCACATCCCATTTTGGGAAGACCAGGATTGGAGCGAAGGCCAATTTCCCCTTCAAAACATCCAAACTTTTCATGAAATCATCATTCTAGCAAAATGTAACATATTTTTTCAATATTTTTTCCATCGGTGCGTTGATCTAAGCATAGCTCTTGATAAACTTTCTATAGTATCCAGTGTGTCCCAAGGTAGCGCACAACTCTTTAACACTTCGCAGTGCTTCCAAATTTAGAATAACGGAAATATTCGCAGGGTCCACCATCAGTCCCTATTTGCAGACAACATGTCCCAACAGGTTTCCAAAGTGAACGAGGAATGTGCACTTCTTAAGGTTCATCACAATCTGGTGTCATTGGCAAGTATCCAGCATCAAGCGTAAGCTTGCTTTATGGTTCTTAACTAATCTGAAGACAGTCTAATCATCAAGATAGACCTCCAATAACTTGTGGATGTATTCTTTGAACGCAGCAACAACAATACGCGAAAAGATGGCTGGCGAATTCTTCAATCCAAACAGCATAACGGTGTATTAAAAGCATCCCCATTGCATTGTGAAGGTCGTTTTGCTCATGTCTTCTAGTGTGATCTTGATCTGATGGTACCCTAAGAACCCATCTGTGGACGAGTATGCTTCCTGGCCACCAACATTTTCCAAAACTTCATCTGTGAACGATGTCAGGAATGGATCGTGTACATAGGCATCATTTAGCTTCCTGAGGTCCATGCATATTCTTATTTCGCCCTTTTGCTTTTTCTCCTATACCACCATAGGACTCACCCAATCGAATTCTTCCACTAGCTCAATCATTCCAGCTGTGAGAATTTTGTCTAATTCTTTGCAGACCTTTTCCTTATATTTCATATTCAAGTGGTAAGGCCTCTGCTTCACCAGCTTTGCGTCGGGTTTTAGGGTGATCTTTATCATCCCTAAGTCGCCAATGATCCCTTTTAAATCTGTAATTTTGGTCAGGAACAATTCTTGGTCTTCGCGGAGTAACTCAGCAACCTCATCCACTGTGGCATCATCCCAATAGTCTCCAAGTGTTGCATACTTTGGTTCCGACTCCGCTCCAATGTTTACGTGCTTCATTTTTAGTGGCGCGGTGATGTCGGGATCCTCAATCAATGGTCCTCGAACCTCGCGACATCCTTCCATTTCTGGAATGTTAATATTTCATGGGTCTTCATCATCCTCCTCAAGATTTACATTATAACACACCAGCGTGTAGCTCAGCTGTGTCGCCCATTCTGGTTGAAGCACTTCCATTGGCTCCTGGGGTACTTTGAAGATAGCTGCTTTTACTGCTTGTAGCGCATCATCAACAGTATTCGACCAACGATCTTCAAACATCAAGGTTAGCAGGAATCCTTCATGCAAGATATCCCATTCGCTCGTGCCATGGCAAAGCTCTGTCTCAGTATACCAATTCATGGGTATAACATCCAGAGTATGACAGAACAAATGCACCCATTCAAGTTGTGGCTCTTCCCCGTAGACATTGGTCCATTCCGCGAGGTGTGTGTGTGGATCATCGTGTCCATCATACTTTTCTACTAGCTGCATCTATGGTTTCCCAAATCGTAGGTGCATCATCCTTCTGCATCCACACGAATCCTCAAAGCTTCTCTGATGCGTACCCCACCACCATGTGGGTGTAGTGCGCAGTGCCCATTTCAGGGCATCGAACCGCTGTTGTTCTGGCACTTCGCTTTCAAATTTTCTCAGAAAGTCATCCACCGCTGTCAACCTATCATACATAGGAAAATTTCTTGCCTCGGTTGTCACACAACACAGTGATCTTACCATCATGTTGCAATTGAGTGTGGTTACCTCGTGCAGCCGATTCTGCCATCGCTTTATTTCTTCATTCGAATCTGAAGTGCAGGAGCTTTCGCACTCCCACGAAATCCTACCATCTACAGTTGGATTCACCCAATCCTGTCCATGCACAGTTATGTTGTAAATGCAATCGAGATCATCATCACTATCATCATCGCGCACGAGGTTCAATGTATCGCGCTCCCTCGGTCGGATCTAGCAGTACTACTACACGTAGTGAATTTTTCTCAAAGATCATTTTGCGCTTCTTCATATTTATGACTCCATTCATATCAGTGGCCCAGCCTATGCCCAGTAGCGTGGGATAGGGATTGTTGTCGTTGACAATCTCTATCACTTCGAAATTCGCCAACGTGCTCGCACCTTCAATATCTATCGTTACCTCTTGTAATCTTCCCATGGGTAGGATCTTCTGTTGGTTCGCCATTCGCAATTGAATAGGGGACCATTGCAACGTGGGCCTACCCATACTCTCCCATGTCTGCTTTGGCAGCACATTCGCATCTGATCCTAGATATAGAATTACTTGATCCATTTCATATTCCCTGATTTGCGCAGTCAATCTCATTTCCCTTCCCGTGTGTAATGCATGCTTTCCAAGTTTTCGTACCACATGCGGTTCTCTTGACCCCACACACCTAGTGATAAGTTCATGTAGCCCTTTCACAGCATTGCTGTCACGCAGTAGTTTCATGCATGTCTTCAGAAAAGGTAGTGATCATTGAAGGATCCATCCTTGGTTCTAGTTGATCCTTACTACCTGAAGTGGAGGCCTTCGTGAAGCTCTTCTTAGCTTCCATGAATGTCTCCTTCGCGTGCTCTAAATCAAAATTCTAGTTCTGTTGTAGGAGCTTTGTGAACCCACAGACTTTCTTCTGGTTGCTTACCTTTATCATCTCCAGTTGTGATACCACTTCTAAGCACTATGTTTACATTCGGGTCTTCTGGGCCCTCTGCAATTGTAGCAAATAAGTTGTCGCAACCCCTTCCTGGTCCCATTCCACCTCATCCTAGTCCGCGTCCCTGAAATCCAGCACATGCCATTCCTGCATTTGGGTCGAGGGCTCGCGTCTCAGTCTGTACCCTGTAGGCAGGAGTTCGATCCATCATTAATTCATAGCTTCTACATGTGCGTTCTTCATGGCCTACCAACCTCCAAAAATTACAAAATAATTGTTGAGACGTCTGCATATACTTCTGCAATAGATGACAATTATGTGTAGTGTGTTTTCCTCTTATCTGACAAATCATGCACCATAATGCAGGCGCTGTTCTTGGTCCTACTTGTGCCTCTGGTCTTAATGGCATCGGCCCTCCTCCCGCCAATTAATTCATGAATACTGGACAGTGGTCCTTGTCATACCCCTGGCCTTTGCATTTTATGCACCGTACATCCTCGTGCGCCTCTGGCTAAGGTGTCTTGTCCTATTTCAAACTCTGCATTTCCAGACACAAATTTTGCAGTTGCGGGTGGATTTGTTGGACTCCCAGACCAGGATCTTGCATAGGGGTCTCATGCAATCTCATTGCCATCTCCAAGGCTTCGGCCTAGGTGGAAAGCTTTTTTTGTGACAGCGTCGTCCTTAAATGTGGTGTTAATGACGTGACAAACCATGCGCGGTGCTATCCATCCGTTAAAGTCATGTTGGCTTCACGAATCAAACTCTTCAGTCTCTGGTCCAAATCATAGGGGGTCTTGCCTGGGAGCATCTTGATCTCCTTAAACCCGATAATTGATTGTGTCTCCGACTTTGGCTTGCTAAATTCCTTGTTTAGCACAACCTATATTTCTGTGATTCCTGCGTTTGGATGGTCATTAGAATTCTTAATATACCATGTTAGTGCGCGATCCTACAATGCGCTCACCAACATAGCCTTTTTTATTTTGTCATCCATGACTCCTTGTGCTTCCCATACTACTCTTACCATGAAGCAAAATTGATCTGGATCTTCATTCCCTACTCCTCTGAATACCAGTAGTTTGATCACACTTTCCATACTTATCTGTGGTGGTGGTCGAGGTGGTGTGGGCGGAGATGGAGGTGACGGTGGTGAAATAGGTGGCGGTGTAGGTGGAGGTGGTAAGCGCAGAATTTTCTGCCTGATCAGACTGACCGCGCTTCTCGAAGAAACTTTTGCGAGTTCTTCCTCGCTTTCCCGCAAGGGTGAAATTAATGGACTAGTTTCTAATTCTTCACTACTTCCGTTTCTATAGATCTTCCCACTTCGCATAGTCCCAAACATTAATTTATTCGCATAACCTCCTTTTCACACAATAGCATCTTAATCCAAGTATTCAAAGATTTAATATACTTACCTTGCGGTCCCTTGAGAAAGTGTTGTTCCGCCTCACTGTAGCTGACGGTTGTATCCACCGCGAACTCAGTGATAAACCCTCTTATAATTTGATCGAGCTAATGGTCTACAGCACGTGCGATCCTATCTTTTGATTCTTCTAGTCTGTGCACTAATTCTAGAGTCCACACGATTGGTTTATCGAGCCTGCACCTTCCATGACTGTCTGCTAGCTTCGCGATCCACTCGTACAATTCAGAGGGGAAGGATGCAAAGAAAATTTCGTGGATTTCCGTATATAAGTAGCGCTCCAACCACTATTCCTTTGATACTTGTGGATTCCTATTTTCCTGTGCTGCAAACTCATGAATCTTCCTGTCCAACCACCCTTCAATTTCTTTCTTCATCGAATTCCAGCAACATGACATCAAACATCCCCAATGCAGATCTCGGTCCCGGAAATGGAACCATTTGTTGCCTTGTTGGTGCTTGACCGAGGTTCGGAGTTGATTTAGCCAAACAAATCCTGGTACTATTGGCCCTTTCGGAAATAGTCCGCAGAGCGCAGACTGAGGTCTCACCCAAAGTAGTATGGGAGGGTGTTAGAACCAGGTTTCCGCACCCTAGAGATGTCTTATGATTTTCGATGGTCCGCAATTCGACCCTGCGCACACGTCGCTACGCACACTTACCTGTACCTCGCAGCCTGAGATGCTGCCTTCGCGCAGCCTTATTCGGAGGCCGAATAATGTTATTACCCAAGTCCTCACTAGTAATATTATCTGATTTGATTAACTTAGCTTATTTGTATGCTTTCAGTTATACTTAACAATATTCACAATTCATACAAGTGTGTGCAGTAAATAAACAATATAATTGCAATTCATATCCAATAGATAATAACCCAAGATAGATACACGTAATTCAGATAAAACTTCTCTTTATTATTCTTTCTCTTCGGTTACAGACTCTATTCTACCCTGCGCACTCAGTTGCAGGGGTCTGCACACTCAGCTGCGGACTCTACTAGGCCTCTGCACACTCAGCTGCAGAGCCTCTTCCTAATACTACGACCCAAGACACGCATAGACACTTTCTGTATCCTTCTATCTCATACTTCACTCTTTCTACTTACTTCTTAACTATCTTTTTCACTTAGAGCTTTTCTCTATGTATACAATCCCATGGTCCGCAGACCATAGGTACATTCAAAACTTAGGGTGGACAACCCTATGACTCTAAAATACACTTCGCACTCCGCGCCCGTAATTCGCGGAGTTTTTACAACAATAATACTCAAAGCTTGGGCTTTGAGACCCAAAACATGTTGTGGGGGATTCCATGCCCAACACATGCTAAATGATTTACTGATATCCATAATACACCTGATCCATTAAGTTTTCTTTTATCAGGACTAAATAATGTTGCAATGCATGGGTTATAGGCTTGCTTACTGAACATGGTTACATTTTGACTGATATGTGATGGTTAAATATTAATCTATACCAAGGAGAAAAAGTAATATGTGTCAAATGCATGTTGCTTATTGATGGCTAACTTTGGTATGCATGTAAAGGAATATTGACGAGTATCTAGGTACCATAAGGAAAAAGGAAAGGATGAGTAGTAGAGATGAACAACATGGTATGAAAAGAACCCAACAGGGAGCTGAAGAAGAATCGGTTGGGAAAATGAAAGAGGAGGACACTCCTTAACTAATAGACACTCTTAGAAGTATAAGAGCTAGAATAAGAAGCTACAAGGCAGATAATGAAAATATTATAAGAGATCAAGAAAAATTAAATCACATACTATTGCAAAGCTTATCCAAATTACAGAGACAAAGACATCAGGAACTTGGTGCTAACCGTCAGGACAAGAACAAGCCCAAGGATAGCTCATCATAAATCTACAGGCACAAAGGGAATGATAAGAAAGAAGAAGGATGTTGATCAAGAAAGAGGAGAAGACATGTGGACGGAGGAACATAATTGCTCATCTCTCCAGAAGAGAATTAAGCAATCCTAGCCAATCATCGAATAGTGTAGCTACTAGATGTCATCATCAAAGGAAGAGTAGAAATTCTCCCATGCAAGAGGAATTCGAGAAAGCAAAAACCCCATCCTCTGAAATTAGAGGAAATTTTAACCTAAAAATTCCCATGAAATTTTAGCGTACATAATATGTAAACCAATCAAAATCCTTTAAATTTAAAAAGAGATAAATGTAAATATTTTGGAGGGAAAATAAAAATAAATAAATAAAACTATTTTTTAACTCTATTTTTGGCTTATCTCCTTATAGGATTACTCAAATTTCAAGTGAAGATTCGCATTGGATGCGGAATTAAATTTCACATCCAATGGGTAACCATTATGCATACTTCTGAGAAGACCCACATTGAAAAAATTTGAAGATGCATTAAAAAAATCATGTTGAACACACTTTTTTAATGTATCTTCAATTGTTTTCAATGTGGGTCTTCTCATAGGTATGCATAATGGGTACCCGTTGGATGTGAATTTTAATTCTGCATCGAATGAGTGTCTACACTAGAAATTTGAGTAAACCTATAAGGAGATAAGTCAAAAATATAGTTTAAAAAAAAATAGTTTTCTTATTTTTCCTTAGGAGGCCACTTTTAGGCTAAAATTTCCTCTAATGTGGAGAGTAAAGAAAGCAAAGGATGCAAAGGCTTGGCTTTTGGGAATAAAGAAGTACTTCAAGTTGCATATACCAAGAACATCAAGGCCAAGGTATCTATTTTCAGCTTGAAGGGAAAATCCGAAGTATAGTGGGAGGATCTCAAGAACATCAAGGGCATAAGAGAGAAGGAGTTGACGTAGAGGAAGTTGTTGAAATTGGCAACAAGAAATGACAAAAGTAGAAATGCTATAAATAGAATTTCAGGATATACTCCAACTCTGTTGGAAATAGCAAAAAATAGAAATGCTATAAATAGCATTTTGGGATAGATTCCAATTTTAATTAGTCCATGAATTAAAATTCGAATTTGGTCTCAGCAGTTGTGATAGATTCCAATTTTAATTAGTCCCTGAATTAAAATTGAGAATTAAAATTCGAATTTGGTCTCAGCATCCGTTTGAAAAATAATTAATTAATTCATCTTGAGTTAATTAGTTGGAGAAAATCAAACATGAAGTCTATCTGAAGACATGCAATCGTTATCCCTTTGATTAAGGAAGTTATCCCTTAATTAAGGAGATAAGGATGAGTTGTATTTGAGTTGTAATTAGTTAGCTCAGTTAACTGAGTTAAGTCCAGTTAAATTAGCTCCAAACTGTTTATGGAACTAATTGTGAGTTCAGTAAGTTAATGCATGCATGCATGTAACTAGTGTTCTCCAGATAACTGAATATTCTCTCATAAATAACCAATGCATGTCAGTTCAGAGAAAGACCCAGTTGAGATTAAAGGAAGGGACAATGTACTATCACTTGGAGAAATTTTCCTATAAAGGAAACTCATCCATGCAGAAGGAATTATCTCCTTCATGACTGCGCAGTTATTTCTGAGTTTGGTGAGTTGTGCGAGAGGTGAATTCACACAGGTGGCAGCCAGAGGACCCAGGAGAAACTGCGCAAGGAAATAGGAGGCTTCAAGGACTGAAGGAAGGCATATGTGTTTTCTATTCTGTCTATGAGCAGCAGTGAAGGTTGTACTGAGAGATGGATAGCTTGTGAGCTAAAGCTTTGTGTAATCCAGAGATATTTCCACTTGTGTGATAATACAGAGATCGAGGTTTTTAGTTGAGGCTTTCCCCAGAGTATTCTTCTGTGTTCATGTGTGATTGATTTCTCCTTCTCTATTATATGTGTTCTATTTGATCTTGCTCAAAATTGATTAAGCTTTCGCAAGTTTATTTGTAGAAGTAGATCAAGTATTTTTCTTTAGTATATTGCATTATCTGGTGATCTACAGTGGAAAATTCTACATGGTATCGGAGCAAAGGTGATCAAAGTGGAGAACAGTATACAAAGAAGGGAGAGAACAATATAAAAGGAAGGGAGAAGTTCGAAGTTTGAAGTTCTTGAGTGTAGGTACAAAATCGATTTCTTATCACATCTCAAATTTCACCAATGGCGTTCAATGGCTTGAGACTTGAGTATGCTCTAGATGGAAGCTTGAATTACACAGCCTGGAAGGATCGCATGGAAGCAGTATTAGAGGAAAACAGTTTGAAGGACTTCATTGATCAAGAAGTCCCCAAGCCAACAGCAGCTAATGACCAAGAATTGGCGGAATGGAAGAAATGTGTGGCGAGAGCGAGGAGGATTCTTCTGGAGGGAGTTCGAGACCATATTTTCTTGAGTCTCCATGGGAAGGAGACTCTGTTGTCAATGTGGAAGAGATTGAAGGATCTATATCAAAACAACAGTGACCATAGGAAGCTGGCTCTGAAGGACAAGCTTCGAAAAATCAAGTGTGAAAAGGGCGACACGATCTCTACATATCTGAACAAGCTCACCACCTGTAGAGATGAGCTTGGAAGTGTAGGAATCACGACAGTCGAAGATGATATGGTGAGCCTTGCTCTCCTCAGTCTTCCTAAGAGCTGGCATAGCTACCAAGACTCAGTGAATGGAAGAGAGAAACTTCCAGATTGGCAACAACTGTGGTCGGATCTGATGCAGGTGGAGATCAGGAGAAGCACCAGATATGGTTCTTCATCCAAGGAGGATGAAGAAAATCTCTCCTTAGCGAGTAAGGCAAGGAAAGGGAAGGAGAAGGATTCTCATCCCAAATCGAGTTCTTCTCATGGAGCGAAGAAGATTGACAAATCTAAAATGAGATGCTTTAATTGTCATGAGGTTGGCCATTATGCAACTAATTGTCCATTGAAGAAATCCAAGAAGGGATCCTCGAAAGGATCTGAAGGTGGGGCATTGGCCTCTCAGTTCGAATTGGATTTTACCCTCATCGCATACATGGTTTCATCGATGATGGGTTGTGGTTGGTTTCATGATAGTGGAGCCTCATTCCACATGACCGGCGATAAGAGTTTGTTTAGTACCTTGGAGGAGAAAGACCTCAAGATACTCATAGAGATGGGTGACGATGGAAGGTACCGTGTTTCAGGTGAAGGTATAGTTGCTTTTCAAAGGGAGCATGGAGCTCGCATCACCTTGACAGATGTGAAGTATGTGCCAGGACTGAAGAAGAACTTGGTATCAATCGTGATGTTGGAGGACAAAGGCTATGATGTAGTCTTCAGTAAGGGAAAGGTTTTCCTTAGACACATCACCACGAGATAGGTGAATCATATCGGTTCACGAGTCAAGAACCTGTATGCTCTTGAGGTTCATGATGCATGCAAAGCCTTGAGGAGCAAGGAAAATGTTGGAGACTTGGTAGTTGAGAAGGAGAGTACATTACCTTTCAACATGCAGTGCTAGAAGAAGTCTCAGACAGTTGTGGAGGAGCCACAATTGGTGAAGCAGCTTTAGGAGGTTGTGGAGCAGCCACAACTGGAGAAGAAGAGAGGAGACCGAGTGGAGGCATCCATTCATGCAGAGACCTCTAGTAGGGGGAAATTTCGAGCCAACTGGGCAGAGGGATCACATGCATCCATACCTCCAAGTGTGAGGTGGGACAATGTGAAGTGATAGTCCCAAGAAGGCTAAAATAGGGGTAGGATCCTTGAGGTACCTAGCCTCTTTGATTAGACCTTGCTACGGGAGCCATGACAAGGAGTACCAGGACTAGCTAAGTGGGTAGAGACAAATGTGGATGGAGAGGCAGAGGAAGCTTCAGCATCAGAGGGTTTTTCTAGCCCAACAGGGAGGTCAGTTGGGAGATCAATTACTTACTTCTCAGTAACTGAGTTGCAGTGCAACAATGGGTAGCACGATGCAACATGATGAGAGGAGGTGCAGTGTAGATGCAGTTCTGGGAGACAAGACCAGTAGCAACATGGATGCAGTAGGAGGAATCAGTGTGATTGATGCAGTCAGAGATCAAAGTGATAGAGGCTAGAGCAGTCAGATACTGAAGAGCATTGAGGTGCAGAGTTTTCATTCGACGGAGGCAATAGCAGTCAGAGGCTTTGATGACAGAGGAATCATTCTGATTCAAGTTGGATATTTTTTTTTATGTAGTTGCTGGAGCAACAACACTTGAGAGAAGTGTTGCATGCAGAACATTCCAAAGGTTCAGGATCAGGTTCGAGTTGAATGCCTTTCATGTTGAGAGGGAGTGTTAAAAATGGCAACAAGAAATGTTAAAAATAGAATTGCTATAAATAGAATTTCAGGATATACTCCAACTCTGTTGGAAATAGCAAAAATAGAAATTCTAAAAATAACGTTGCTATAAATAGCATTTCAGGATAGATTCCAATTTTAATTAGTCCCTAAATTAAAATTGAGAATTAAAATTCGAATTTGGTCTCAGCAGCTGTTTGAAAAATAATTAATTAATTCATCTTGAGTTAATTAGTGGGAGAAAATCAAACATGAAGTCTATGTGAAGACGTGCAACAATTATTCCTTTGATTAAGGAAGTTATCCCTTAATTAAGGAGATAAGGATGAGTTGTATTTGAGTTGTAATTAGTTAGCTCAGTTAACTAAGTTAAGTCCAGTTAAATTAGTTCTAAATAGTTTGTGGAACTAATTGTGAGTTCAGTCAGTTAATGCATGCATGCATGTAACTAGTGTTCTCCAGATAACTAAATATTCTCTCATAAATAACCAATGCATGTTAGTTCAGAGAAAGACCTAGTAGAGATTAAAGGAAGGGATAGTGTACTATCAGTTGGAGGAATTTTCCTATAAAGGAAACTCATCGATGCAGAAGGAATTATCTCCTTCAAGACTGCGCAATTATTTATGAGTTTGGTGAGTTGTGTGAGAGGTGAATTCACATAGGTGGCAGCCAGAGGACCCAGGAGAAACTGCGCAAGGAAATAGGAGGCTTCAAGGACTTAAGGAAGGCATATGTGTTGTTTATTCTGTCTATGAGCAGCAGTGAAGGATTGTACTAAGAGCTGGATATCTTGTGAGCTAAAGCTTTGTGTAATTCGAAGATATTTCCACTTGTATGATAATACAGAGATCGGGGTTTTTAGCTGAGGCTTTCCCTAGAGTATTCGTCTGTGTTCATGTGTGATTGATTTCTCATTCTCTATTATATGTGTTCTATTTGATCTTGCTCAAAATCGATTAAGCTTCCGCAAGTTTGTTTGTAGAAGTAGATCCAGTATTTTGCTTTAGTATATTTCATTATCTGGTGATCTACAGTGGGAAATTCTACAAAAGTTTGAAAATTACTTCCAAGAAAAGTACCTATTAAGGAATATTATGACAACAGAGCCAAGGATTTTAAAAAGCACAAATTGGCACATATGACACCTGAAGAATATACCAACAAATTCTTGGAGCTACCAAGGGATGTACCTTATATAATGGATGATAAGACCAAGATCTAGAGGTATTTCAGTGGATTACCACAAGCATCCCAAGACAGAATAAAATTTGATGATCCTAAGACTCTAGAGGAGTTCATCTAAAAGAATAAGCATAGTTATGAATAGTATAAGCATAAGATTGAAGTTCAGGATGACTAGAAGAAGAAAGATAAAGGAGGAAATGGTGGAAGGTTTAATAAATTCACCAAAAGTGAGCATCAACAAAAATTCACTGTCAGTAGAAATGAGCCCTAGAAATTGGGGAATGGAAATATTAAAGGAGGCTATTAGTGGTGGGACTACAGAGAAAACCACCTAAGGAGAAATTTCCCCAAGTTATAGAAGTTTGGTGGGTATAGTCACGTGGTGGCGACATGGCCAGGTTGATGACATGGCATTTTATGATGTGTCATAAATTCAAATGGTCACATATTTTGTTTCTGAGGTAGGATTGAAGAGAAATTTTATAACACTAGAATTGTTTTGATGAGACGAATGCAATGGTGATGTTGAACTAAGGTTTTAAGTAATTTGATGATATCAAAATTTTAGACCCCATTTCCATAAAGTCACCTTGGATCTTGGGTGAGAAGAGTAACCACCTCCTTTACTATCAGTTTTATGGTAAGGGTTAGGAGGGGTTTGTTACAAAGTGGTATCATAGCAACAATTTCAGACATTGGACCTAAAAAGGCTCACATGCACATGTTGTTGGATTGTTGGGGCCTGACCCAGGTTCAAAGGTGATTTAGCCAAAAAAATCCTTGTACTACTCGCCCTTTCGACAATAGTTTGTAGAGCATGAACTGAGGTCTAACCCAAAGTAGTATGGGAGGGTGCTAGAACCAAGTTTTCGCACCCTAGAGATGTTTGATGATTTTCGATGGCCCGCGGTTCGACCTTGCGCGCACGTCGCTACGCGCACTTACCTGTACCTCGCAGCCTGAGATGTTTCCTTCACGCAACCTTATTCGGAGGCCGAACAATGTTATTACCCAAGTCCTCACTAGTAATCTTATCTGATTTGATTAACATAGCTTATTTGTATGCTTTCAGTTATACTTAACAATATTCACAATTCATACAATTGCGCATAGTAAATAAACAATATAATTGCAATTCATATCCAACAGATAATAACCCAAGATAGATACACATAATTCAGATAAAACTTCTCTTTATTATTCTTTGTCTTTGGTTACAGACTCTATTATACCCTGTGCACTCAGCTGCAGGGGTCCATGTACTCAGTTGCAGAGCCTCTTCTTACTACTACTACCCAAGACACGCTTAGACACTTTCTCTATACTTCTATCTCATACTTTGCTCTTTCTACTTACTTCATAACTCTATTTTTCACTTAGAGCTTTGCTATATTTATACAATCCCATGGTCCACGAACCATGGGTAGGCTGACATTTCATTCAAAACTTAGGGCAGACAACCCTATGACTCTAACATACACTTCACGCTCTACGCCCGCAATTCGTAGAGTTTTTATAGCAATAATACTCAAAACATAGGCTTTGAGCCCCAAAACATGCTATGGGGGGATTCCATTCCCAACAGGCCCCCAACACAAATATCATGACTCGCCCTCAAGTCACTCCGGCAGCACGGCGATCTTGGCGCGGAGTCCCTCCAACTGGTCCCGAACAACTTGAATGTCGGCAACGTATTGAGCTACGGCCTGCTGAACTTACTGCATCCTCTCCTTTGTGGCCGAATTTTTTCCTTACATATATACCGGCATCTGCTGTGTATGTTTATAGTCCCACGCCCTTGTCTGGCTCCTCGATTCGCGAAGACTGTGCTTCGGCCGACTAGTCAGATAGTTAGCCCACTCATGTAGGGATTCAAGCAGCTGTCATTTACTTTGCCTGGGAAGGGTTCTCCATTCAGCTTGACTAGCTAGACCATGCCTCCGTCTGTGACTTCCTTAATCACGTATGGTCCCAGCCAGTGCATTTGGAATTTTCCTAGAAAATTTTCAAACTTACTGTCATACAGCAGCACTAAGTCGTTAACCTTGAAGGTGCGTAACTTGATATGGCAGTCGTGCCAAGATTTTTCACACTGCTTTTGTACCTGCTGATGAAACCCAACCAAAAATAATTCTTCCTCAAGTTCTTCCAATTGCGCAAGCCATTCCTCCAGAACTGTGTGATTCGTCATTCCTGTGAGTGTTGTTATTCACACGCTAGGTATGATATATTACATTGGCATGACCACTTCCACACCATAAACTAACCAAAAAGGTGTTTGTCCTGTCAATTTCTTGCACGTTGTCCTGTAAGCCCATAGCACGGCAGGTACGTGTAGATCCCAATCATTTCACTGCACATTGCACACTTTGTTCAATGCAGTCTCCAATATTTTCTTGAAAGCTTCTATAGTCCCATTGTCTTCTGGGTGGTACGGTGTACTTTTTTTATGATTCACCTGGAACTCTTCTATGAGCGCGCTAATGGTTTCATTCAGGAAATATGTTTTGAAATCACTCATTAAGATTTTTGGACACCCAAATCATGTTAACACATTGTCGAACAAGAACTTCGTAGCTGTGGTGGTCGTGCAGTCTTTGACCAGCTACGCTTCTGCCCATCGTGTCATGTACTCCTTAGCGGCGATGATGTAGCACATGTCTGTCTTTCCTTGAGGTTTAATCGGTCCTACAAATTCGATTGCCCATTTTTCGAACAGCTACAGTGTCATTTGTGGATTTAATGGCATCTCATCTCTCCACGATGGTTTTCCAGTCCTTTGACATATATCACAGGCCTTACAGTGCGCTTTCGAATCCTAGTGCAGGGTTGGCCACCACAGCCCTGCACGGAGAATCTTTTGTGCAGTTTCTCATCTTGCATAGTTTCCTCCTCCAGCACCCCCATGTGCTTCCATGGGGATCCGAATTCTTTCGAATTCAGGTACGTGTCTTCGCAATATCTCATCATTTCCCATTTTGCATAGGTGCCCTGCGATGACAGAAAAATACGTCACGCGCACCACCAATTCCTTCTTCTATTGGACAGAGTATTCCTTTGGTGCAGTCCCTATTGTCGGAAAGTGAAATATATCTTCGAAATATCCGTCCACGACACACACCGGAAAGAGTTGTGCATCATATAGTCCCTCCTTCGAATTAGTGGGTTCCTCGCCCGTCTCGATTCACAACAAGTGATTTGGTCTTGCATTTAGGTGTCTCGGTTTGACTATGACCTCAAAATCATATTCTTGGAAGAATAAGAGCCACCTGCATATGCACCCCCACAACACAGGCTTATTGACTAGGTATTTCAGCGCAGAATGGCCAGTATACATCTTGAAATGTCCTTCGAGCAAATAGTGTCAGAATTTTTGGAGCACGTACACCATTGCTAACCCCTCGTGCTCAGTGGTAGAATAGTTCTTCTCTACTTTGGACAACCTCCGACTTGCGAACGTGATCGGGTCATCCACGCCCTCCGCACCCTCTTGTGCAAGCACTGCTCCTATCGCAATACACGACGCATCAACATGTACATGAAACTCCACATCCCATTTTGGGAAGACCAGGATTGGAGTGGAGGCCAATTTCCCCTTCAAAAAATCCAAACTTTTCATGAAATCATCATTCTAGCAAAATGTAACATATTTTTTCAATAGTTTTTCCATCGGCGCGTTGATCTAAGCATAGCTCTTGATAAAGTTTCTATAGTATCCGGTGTGTCCCAAGGTAGCGCGCAGCTCTTTAACACTTCGCAGTGCTTCCAAATTTAGAATAACGGAAATATTCGCAGGGTCCACCATCAGTCCCTATTTGCAGACAACATGTCCCAACAGGTTTCCAAAGTGAACGAGGAATGTGCACTTCTTAAGGTTCAGCACAATCTGGTGTCATTAGCAAGTATCCAGCATCAAGCGTAAGCTTTCTTTATGGTTCTTAACTAATCTGAAGACAGTCTAATCATCCAGATAGACCTCCAATAACTTGTGGATGTATTCTTTGAACGCAGCAACAACAATACGCGAAAAGATGGCTGGCGAATTCTTCAATCCAAACGACATAACGGTGTATTGAAAGCATCCCCATTGCATTGTGAAGGTCGTTTTTCTCCTGTCTTCTAGTGTGATCTTGATCTGATGGTACCCTAAGAACCCATTCGTGGACGAGTATGCTTCCTGGCCAGCAACATTTTCCAAAACTTCATCTGTGAACGATGTCAGGAATGGATCGTGTACATATGCGTCATTCAGCTTCCTGAGGTCCATGCATATTCTTATTTCGCCCTTTTGCTTTTTCTCCTATACCACCATAGGACACCCAATCGAATTCTTCCACTGGCTCAATCATTCCAGCTGCGAGAATTTTGTCTAATTCTTTACAGACCTTTTCCTTATATTTCAGATTCAAGTGGTTAGGCCTCTGCTTCACCAGCTTCACGTCGGGTTTCAGGGTGATCTTTATCATCCCTAAGTCGCCAATGATCCCTTTTAAAACTGTAATTTTGGTCAGGAAGAATTCTTGGTCTTCGCTGAGTAACTCAGCAACCTCATCCGTTGTGGCATCATCCCAATAATCTCCAAGTGTTGCATACTTTGGTTCCGACTCCGTTCCAATGTTTACCTGTTTCATTTTTAGTGGTGCGGTGATGTCGGGATCCTCAATCAATGGTCCTCGAACCTCACGACATCCTTCCATTTTTGGAATGTTAATATTTCATGGGTCTTCATCATCCTCCTCAACATTTACATTATAACACTCTATCGTGTAGCTCAGCTGTGTCGCCCATTCTGGTTGAAGCACTTCCATTGGCTCCTGGGGTACTTTGAAGATAGCTGCTTTTACTGCTTGTAGCGCATCATCAACAGTATTCGACCAACGATCTTCAAACATCAAGGTTAGCAGGAATCCTTCATGCAAGATATCCCATTCTCTCGTGCCATGGCAAAGCTCTGTCTCAGTATACCAATTCATGGGTATAACATCCAGAGTATGACAGAACAAATGCACCCATTCAAGTTGTGGCTCTTCCCCGTAGACATTGGTCCATTTCGCGAGGTGTGTGTGTGGATCATCGCGTCCATCATACTTTTCTACTAACTGCATCTGTGGTTTCCCAAATCGTAGGTGCATCATCCTTCTACATCCACACAAATCCTCAAAGCTTCTCTCATGCGTACCCCACCACCATGTGGGTGTAGTGCGCAGTGCCCATTTCAGAGCATCGAACCACTGTTGTTCTGGCACTTCGCTTTCAAATTTTCTCAGAAAGTCATCCACCGCTGTCAATCTATCATACATAAGAAAATTTCTTGCCTCGGTTTTCACACAACGCAGTGATCTTATCATCATGTTGCAATTGAGTGTGGTTACCTTGTGCAGCCGATTCTACGATCACTCTATTTCTTCATTCGAATCTGAAGTGCAGGAGCTTTCGCACTCCCACGAAATCCTACCATCTACAGTCGGATTCACCCAATCCTGTCCATGCACAGTTATGTTGTAAATGCAATCGAGATCATCATCACTATCATCATCGCACACCGGTTCAATGTATCGTGCTCCCTCGGTCGGATCTAGCAGTACTACTACACGTAGTGACTTTTTCTCAAAGATCATTTTGCGCTTCTTCATATTTATGACTCCATTCATATCAGTGCCCAGCCTATGCCCAGTAGCGTGGGATAGGGATTGTTGTCGTTGACAATCTCTATCACTTCGAAATCCGCCAACGTGCTCGCACCTTCAATATCTACCATTACCTCTTGTAATCTCCCCATGGGTAGGATCTTCTGTTGGTTCGCCATTCGCAATTGAATATGGGACCATTACAACGTGGGCCTACCCATACGCTCCCATGTCTGCTTTGGTAGCACATTCGCATCTGATCCTAGATCTAGAATTACTTGATCCATTTCATATTCCCTGATTTTCGCAGTCAATCTCATTTCCCTTCCTATGTGTAATGCATGCTTTCCAAGTTTTCGGACCACATGCGGTTCTCCTCACCCCGCACACCTAGTGATAAGTTCCTGTAGCCCTTTCACAGCGTTGCTGTCGTGCAGTAGTTTCATGCATGTCTCCAGAAAAGGTAGTGATCATTGAAGGATCCATCCTTGGTTCTAGTTGATCCTTACTACCTGAAGTGGAGGCCTTTGTGAAGCTCTTCTTAGCTTCCATGAATGTCTCCTTCGCGCACTCTATATCAAAATTCTAGTTCTGTTGTAGGAGCTTTGTGAACCCACACACTTTCTTCTGGTTGCTTACCTTTATCATCTCCAGTTGTGATACCGCTTCTGAGCACTATGTTTACATTCGGGTCTTTTGGGCCCTCCTCAATTGTAGCAAATAAGTTGTCCGCAACCCCTTCCTGGTCCCATTCCACCTCATCCTCGTCCGCGCCCCTGAAATCCAGCACGTGCCATTCCTGCATTTGGGTCGAGGGCTCGCGTCTCAGTCTGTACCCTGTAGGCAGGAGTTCGATCCATCATTAGTTCATAGCTTCTACATGTGCGTTCTTCATGGCCTACCAACCTGCAGAAATTACAAAATAATTGTTGAGACGTCTGCATATACTTCTGCAATATATGACAGTTATTTGTAGTGTTTTTTCCTCTTATCTGACAAATCATGCACCATAATGCAGGCGCTGCGCTTGGTCCTACTTGTGCCTCAGGTGTCTTGTCCTATTTCAAACTCTGCATTTCCAGACACAAATTTTGCAGTTGCACGTGGATTTGTTGGACTCCCAAACCAGGATCTTGCATAGGGGTCTCATGTAATCTCATTGCCATCTCCAAGGCTTCGGCCTAGGTGGAAAGCTTTTTTTGTGACAGCCTCGTCCTTAAATGTGGTGTTAATGACGTGACAAACCATGCGCGGTGCTATCCATCCATTAAAGTCATGTTGGCTTCACGAATCAAACTCTTCAGTCTCTGGTCCAGATCATAGGGGGTCTTGCCTGGGAGCATTTTGATCTCCTTAAACCCGATAATTGTTTGTGTCTCCGACTTTGGCTTGCTAAATTCCTTGTTTAGCACAACCTATATTTCTGTGATTCCTGCGTTTGGATGGTCATTAGAATTCTTAATATACCATGTTAGTGCGCGATCCTACAATGCGCTCACCAACGTAGCCTTTTTTATTTTGTCATCCATCACTCCTTGTGCTTCCCATACTACTCTTACCATGAAGCAGAATTGATTTGGATCTTCATTCCCTACTCCTCTGAATACCAGTAGTTTGATCGCACTTTCCATACTGATCTGTGGTGGTGGTGGAGGTGGTGTGGGCGGAGATGGAGGTGACGGTGGTGAAACAGGTGGCGGTGTAGGTGGAGGTGGTAAGCGCGAATTTTCTGCCTTATCGGACTGACCGCGCTTCTCGAAGAAACTTTTGCGAGTTCTTCCTCGCTTTCCCGCGAGGGTGAAATTAATGGACTAGTTTCTAATTCTTCACTACTTCCGTTTCTATAGATCTTCCCACTTCGCATAGTCCCAAACATTAATTTATTCGCATAACCTCCTTTTCACACAATAGCATCTTAATCCAAGTATTCAAAGATTTAATATACTTACCTTGTGGTCCCTTGAGAAAGTGTTGTTCCGCCTCACTGTAGCTGACGGTCGTATCCACCGCGAACTCAATGATAAACCCTCTTATAATTTGATCGAGCTAATGGTCTACAGCACGTGCGATCCTATCTTCTGATTCTTCTAGTCTATGCACTAATTCTGGAGTCCACATGATTGGTTTATCGAGCCTGCACCTTCCGTGACTGTCTGCTAGCTTCGCGATCCACTCGTACAATTCAGAGGGGAAGGATGCAAAGAAAATTTCGTGGATTTCCGTATATAAGTAGCGCTCCAACCACTATTCCTTTGATACTTGCGGATTCCTATTTTCCTGTGCTGCAAACTCGTGAATCTTTTTGTCCAACCACCCTTCAATTTCTTTCTTCATCGAATTCCAGCAACATGACATCAAACATCCCCAATGCAGATCCCGGTCTCGGAAATGGAACCATTTGTTGGCTTGTTGGGGCTTGACCGAGGTTCGGAGGTGATTTAGCCAAACAAATCCTGGTACTACTGGCCCTTTCGGAAATAGTCCGCAGAGCTCAGACTAAGGTCTCACCCAAAGTAGTATGGGAGGGTGCTAGAACCAGGTTTCCGCACCCTAGAGATGTCTTATGATTTTCGATGGTCCGCAATTCGACCCTGCGCACACGTCGCTACGCGCACTTACCTGTAACTCGCAGCCTGAGATGCTGCCTTCGCGTAGCCTTATTCGGAGGCCGAATAATGTTATTACCCAAGTCCTCACTAGTAATATTATCTTATTTGATTAACTTAGCTTATTTGTATGCTTTCAGTTATACTTAACAATATTCACAATTCATACAAGTGTGTGCAGTAAATAAACGATATAATTGCAATTCATATCCAATAGATAATAACCCAAGATAGATACACGTAATTCAGATAAAAATTCTCTTTATTATTCTTTCTCTTCGGTTACAGACTCTATTCTACCCTGCGTACTCAGTTGCAGGGTTCTGCACACTCAGCTGCGGACTCTACTAGGCCTCTGCACACTGAGCTGCAGAGCCTCTTCCTAATACTACGACCCAAGACACGCATAGACACTTTCTGTATCCTTCTATCTCATACTTCGCTCTTTCTACTTACTTCTTAACTATCTTTTTCACTTAGAGCTTTTCTCTATGTATACAATCCCATGGTCCGCAGACGATAGGTACATTCAAAACTTAGGGCGGACAACCCTATGACTCTAAAATACACTTCGCACTCCGCGCCCGCAATTCGCGGAGTTTTAACAACAATAATACTCAAAGCTTGGGCTTTGAGCCCCAAAACATGTTGTGGGGGGGTTCCATGCCCAACACATGCTAAATGATTGACTGATATCCATAATACACCTGATCCATTAAGTTTTCTTTTATCATGACTAAATAATGTTGCAACGCATGGGTTATAGGCTTACTTACTGAACATGGTTACATTTTGACTGATATGTGATGGTTAAATATTAATCTATACCAAGGAGAAAAAGTAATATGTGTCAAATGCATGTTGCTTATTGATGGCTAACTTTGGTATGCATGTAAAGGAATATTGACGAGTATCTAGGTACCATAAGGAAAAAGGAAAGGATGAGTAGTAGAGATGAACAACATGGTATGAAAAGAACCCAACAGGGAGCTGAAGAAGAATCGGTTGGGAAAATGAAAGAGGAGGACACTCCTCAACTAATAGACACTCTTAGAAGTATAAGAGCTAGAATAAGAAGCTACAAGGCAGATAATGAAAATATTATAAGAGATCAAGAAAAATTAAATCACATACTATTGCAAAGCTTATCCAAATTACAGAGACAAAGACATCAGGAAGTTGGTGCTAACCGTCAGGACAAGAACAAGCCCAAGGATAGCTCATCATAAATCTACAGGCACAAAGGGAATGATAAGAAAGAGGAAGGATGTTGATCAAGAAAGAGGAGAAGACATGTGGAGGGAGGAACATAATTGCTCATCTCTCCAGAAGAGAATTAAGCAATCCTAGCCAATCATCAAATAGTGTAGCTACTAGATGTCATCATCAAAGGAAGAGTAGAAATTCTCCCATGCAAGAGGAATTCGAGAAAGAAAAAACCCCATCCTTTGAAATTAGAGGAAACTTTAACCTAAAAATTCCCACGAAATTTTAGCGTACATAATATGTAAACCAATCAAAATCCTTTAAATTTAAAAAGAGATAAATGTAAATATTTTGGAGGGAAAATAAAAATAAAAAAACTATTTTTTAACTCTATTTTTGGCTTATCTCCTTATAGGATTACTCAAATTTCAAGTGAAGATTCGCATTGGATGCGGAATTAAATTTCACATCCAACGGGTAACCATTATGCATACTTCTGAGAAGACCCACATTGAAAAAATTTGAAGATGCATTAAAAAAATCATGTTGAACACACTTTTTTAATGTATCTTCAATTGTTTTCAATGTGGGTCTTCTCATAGGTATGCATAATGGGTACCCGTTGGATGTGAATTTTAATTCTGCATCGAATGAGTGTCTACACTAGAAATTTGAGTAAGCCTATAAGGAGATAAGTCAAAAATATAGTTTAAAAAAAAATAGTTTTCTTATTTTCCCTCCAAAATTCATAGCTCCTATTTTATTATTTTTCCTTAGGAGGCCACTTTTAGGCTAAAATTTCCTCTAATGTGGAGAGTAAAGAAAGCAAAGGATGCAAAGACTTGGCTTTTGGGAATAAAGAAGTACTTCAAGTTGCATATACCAAGAACATGAAGGCCAAGGTATCTATTTTCAGCTTGAAGGGAAAATCCGAAGTATAGTGGGAGGATCTCACGAACATCAAAGGCATAAGAGAGAAGGAGTTGACCTAGAGGTTGTTGAAATTGGCAACAAGAAATGCCAAAAATAGAAATGCTATAAATAGAATTTTGGGATATACTCCAACTCTGTTGGAAATAGCAAAAAATAGAAATGCTAAAAATAGCATTGCTATAAATAGCATTTTGGGATAGATTCCAATTTTAATTAGTCCATGAATTAAAATTCGAATTTGGTCTCAGCAGTTGTGATAGATTCCAATTTTAATTAGTCCCTGAATTAAAATTGAGAATTAAAATTCGAATTTGGTCTCAGCATCTGTTTGAAAAATAATTAATTAATTCATCTTGAGTTAATTAGTTGGAGAAAATCAAACATGAAGTCTATGTGAAGACATGCAATCGTTATCCCTTTGATTGAGGAAGTTATCCCTTAATTAAGGAGATAAGGATGAGTTGTATTTGAGTTGTAATTAGTTAGCTCAGTTAACTGAGTTAAGTCCAGTTAAATTAGCTCCAAACTGTTTGTGGAACTAATTGTGAGTTCAGTAAGTTAATGCATGCATGCATGTAACTAGTGTTCTCCAGATAACTGAATATTCTCTCATAAATAACCAATGCATGTCAGTTCAGAGAAAGACCCAGTTGAGATTAAAGGAAGGGACAATGTATTATCAGTTGGAGAAATTTTCCTATAAAGGAAACTCATCCATGCAGAAGGAATTATCTCCTTCAGGATTGCGCAGTTATTTTCTAGTTTGGTGAGTTGTGCGAGAGGTGAATTCACACAGGTGGCAGCCAGAGGACCCAGGAGAAACTGCGCAAGGAAATAGGAGGCTTCAAGGACTGAAGGAAGGCATATGTGTTGTCTATTCTGTCTATGAGCTACAGTGAAGGTTGTACTGAGAGATGGATAGCTTGTGAGCTAAAGCTTTGTGTAATCCAGAGATATTTCCACTTGTATGATAATACAGAGATCGGGGTTTTTAGTTGAGGCTTTCCCCAGAGTATTCTTCTGTTTTCATGTGTGATTGATTTCTCCTTCTCTATTATATGTGTTCTATTTGATCTTGCTCAAAATTTATTAAGCTTTCGCAAGTTTGTTTGTAGAAGTAGATCAAGTATTTTTCTTTAGTATATTGCATTATCTGGTGATCTACAGTGGAAAATTCTACATGGTATCAGAGCAAAGGTGATCAAAGCGGAGAACAGTATACAAAGAAGGGAGAGAACAATATAAAAGGAAGGGAGAAGTTCGAAGTTTAAAGTTCTTGAGTGTAGGTACAAAATCGATGTCTTATCACATCTCAAATTTCACCAATGGCGTTCAATGGCTTGAGACTTGAGTATGCTCTGGATGGAAGCTTGAATTACATAGCCTGGAAGGATCGCATGGAAGCAGTATTAGAGGAAAACAGTTTGAAGGACTTCATTGATCAAGAAGTCCCCAAGCCAACAGCAGCTAATGACCAAGAATTGGCGGAATGGAAGAAATGTGTGGCGAGAGCGAGGAGGATTCTTCTGGAGGGAGTTCGAGACCATATAGTCTTGAGTCTCCATGGGAAGGAGACTCTGTTGTCAATGTGGAAGAGATTGAAGGATCTATATCAAAACAACAGTGACCATAGGAAGCTGGCTCTGAAGGACAAGCTTCGAAAAATCAAGTGTGAAAGAGCGACACGATCTCTACATATCTGAACAAGCTCACCACCTGTAGAGATGAGCTTGGAAGTGTAGGAATCACGACAGTCGAAGATGATATGGTGAGCCTTGCTCTCCTCAGTCTTCCTAAGAGCTTGCATAGCTACCAAGACTCAGTGAATGGAAGAGAGAAACTGCCAGATTGGCAATGACTGTGGTAGGATCTGATGCAGGTGGAGATCAGGAGAAGCACCAGAGATGGTTCTTCATCCAAGGAGGATGAAGAAAATCTCTCCTTAGCGAGTAAGGCAAGGAAAGGGAAGGAGAAGGATTCTCATCCCAAATCGAGTTCTTCTCATGGAGCGAAGAAGATTGACAAATCTAAAATGATATGCTTTAATTGTCATGAGGTTGGCCATTATGCAACTAATTGTCCATTGAAGAAATCCAAGAAGGGATCCTCGAAAGGATCTGAAGGTGGGGCATTAGCCTCTCAGTTCGAATTGGATTTTACCCTCATCGCATACATGGTTTCATCGATGATGGGTTGTGGTTGGTTTCATGGTAGTGGAGCCTCATTCCACATGACCGGCGATAAGAGTTTGTTTAGTACCTTGGAGGAAAAAGACCTCAAGATACTCACAGAGATGGGTGACGATGGAAGGTACCGTGTTTCAGGTGAAGGTATAGTTGCTTTTCAAAGGGAGCATGGAGCTCACATCACCTTGACAGATGTGAAGTATGTGCAAGGACTGAAGAAGAACTTGGTATCAATCGTGATGTTGGAGGACAAAGGCTATGATGTAGTCTTTAGTAAGGGAAAGATTTTCCTTAGACACATTACCACGAGATAGGTGAAGCAGATCGGTTCACGAGTCAAGAACCCGTATTCTCTTGAGGTTCATGATGCATGCAAAGCCTTGAGGAGCAAGGAAAATGTTGGAGACTTGGTAGTTGAGAAGGAGAGTACATTACCTTTCAACATGCAGTGCTAGAAGAAGTCTCAGACAATTGTGGAGGAGCCACAATTGGTGAAGCAGCTTTATGAGGTTGTGGAGCAGCCACAACTGGAGAAGAAGAGAGGAGACCGAGTGGAGGCATCCATTCATGCAAAGACCTCTAGTAGGGGGAAATTTCGAGCCAACTGGGCAGAGGGATCACATGCATCCATACCTCCAAGTGTGAGGTGGGACAATGTGAAGTGATAGTCCCAAGAAGGCTAAAATAGGGGTAGGATCCTTGAGGTACCTAGCCTCTTTGATTAGACCTTGCTACGGGAGCCATGACGAGGAGTACCAGGACTAGCTAAGTGGGTAGAGACAAAAGTGGATGGAGAGGCAGAGAAAGCTTCAGCATCAGAGGGTTTTTCTAGCCCAACAGGGAGGTCAGTTGGGAGATCAGTTACTTACTTCTCAGTAACTGAGTTGCAGTGCAACAATGGGTAGCATGATGCAACATGATGAGAGGAGGTGCAATGTAGATGCAGTACTGGGAGACAGGACCAGTAGCAGCATGGATGCAGCAGGAGGAATCAGTGTGATTGATGCAGTCATAGATCAAAGTGATAGAGGCTAGAGCAGTCAGATACTGAAGAGAATAGAGGTGCAGAGTTTTCATTCAACGGAGGCAATAGCAGTCAGAGGCTTTGATGACAGAGGAATCATTCTGATTCAAGTTGTATATTTTTTTTTCTGTAGTTGCTGGAGCAACAACACTTGAGAGAAGTGTTGCATGCAGAACATTCCAAAGGTTCAGGATCAGGTTCTAGTTGAATGCCTTTCATGTTGAGAGGGAGTGTTCAAAATGGCAACAAGAAATGTTAAAAATAGAATTGCTATAAATAGAATTTCAGGATATACTCCAACTCTGTTGGAAATAGCAAAAATAGAAATTCTAAAAATAGCATTGCTATAAATAGAATTTCAGGATAGATTCCAATTTTAATTAGTCCCTAAATTAAAATTGAGAATTAAAATTCGAATTTGGTCTCAGCAGCTGTTTGAAAAATAATTAATTAATTCATCTTGAGTTAATTAGTGGGAGAAAATCAAACATGAAGTCTATGTGAAGACGTGCAACAATTATCCCTTTGATTAAGGAAGTTATCCCTTAATTAAGGAGATAAGGATGAGTTGTATTTGAGTTGTAATTAGTTAGCTCAGTTAACTAAGTTAAGTCCAGTTAAATTAGTTCTAAATAGTTTGTGGAACTAATTGTGAGTTCAGTCAGTTAATGCATGCATGCATGTAACTAGTGTTCTCCAGATAACTAAATATTCTCTCATAAATAACCAATGCATGTTAGTTCAGAGAAAGACCTAGTAGACATTAAAGGAAGGGATAGTGTACTATCAATTGGAGGAATTTTCCTATAAAGGAAACTCATCGATGCAGAAGGAATTATCTCCTTCAGGATTGCACAATTATTTATGAGTTTGGTGAGTTGTGTGAGAGGTGAATTCACACAGGTGGCAGCCAGAGGACCCAGGAGAAACTGCGCAAGGAAATAGGAGGCTTCAAGGACTGAAGGAAGGCATATGTGTTGTCTATTCTGTCTATGAGCAGTAGTGAAGGATTGTACTGAGAGCTGGATAGCTTTTGAGCTAAAGCTTTTTGTAATTCGGAGATATTTCCACTTGTATGATAATACAGAGATCAGGGTTTTTAGCTGAGGCTTTCCCCAGAGTATTCGTCTGTGTTCATGTGTGATTGATTTCTCATTCTCTGTTATATGTGTTCTATTTGATCTTTCTCAAAATCGATTAAGCTTCCGCAAGTTTGTTTGTAGAAGTAGATCCAGTATTTTGCTTTAGTATATTGCATTATCTGGTGATCTACAGTGGGAAATTCTACAAAAGTTTGAAAATTACTTCCAAGAAAAGTACCTATTAAGGAATATTATGACAACAGAGCCAAGGATTTTTAAAAGCACAAATTGGCACATATGACACCTGAAGAATATACCATCAAATTCTTGGAGCTACCAAGGCATGTACCTTATATAAGGGATGATAAGACCAAGATCTAGAGGTATTTCAGTGGATTACCACAAGCATCCCAAGACAGAATAAAATTTGATGATCCTAAGACTCTAGAGGAGTTCATCTAAAAGAATAAGCATAGTTATGAATAGTATAAGCATAAGATTGAAGTTCAGGATGACTAGAAGAAGAAAGATAAAGGAGGAAATGGTGGAAGGTTTAATAAATTCACCAAAAGTGAGCATCAAAAAAAATTCACTGTCAGTAGAAATGAGCCCTAGAAATTAGGGAATGGAAATATGAAAGGAGGCTATTAGTGGTGGGACTATAGAGAAAACCACCTAAGGAGAAATTTCCCCAAGTTATAGAAGTTTGGTGCAAGGTTGCACAACATACATTAGGCATCGACCATGAATGATGTGACATAGAACATTCCCAAAATATATGCAACATTGTATAATAGAAAAACAAACTATTAAGCAATGATCATTCAAATAGAAGGTATGATCAAAAAATCTTCAGTCTCATTTTTAATTGATGCAAGATCCAGTTTGAATTATATCATTCCTAAGGTTGTGGAAAAATGTGAATTTCCAGAGAAAATCAATGAGGAATCATGGATTGTTTAGCTAACCACTAATATAAATAGATGAATAATAGATATGTTTGAATCCTTCCCTATACAACTCGGAAACATCACTACAACAATTAAACTGAATTTATTGTCTTTGGGATCATATGATGTCTTGATATGTATGGCTTGGCTAGCAACCCATAGGACGAAGGTGGATTGTTACGATGAGGTGTTGGAATATTTCAGTGATGAAGGTGACCTAATTACTCTACAAGGTATGAAAAGGCCAATAACATTCAAAACAATCTTTTTGTTCCAGGTGAAGTGTTATAGTAGGAATGGTTGTGCCCTTTACTCCATTCAAATCATAGAGGAAAAATGAACTAGCACAGATCCCTTTGAAAATTATCCAAATATGAGCCAATATAGTGATGTATTTCTAGAAGAATTTCAAATAATTTTCCCAACCAAGACATTGACTTCACAATAAAATTGATTATGGGAACAACGCCAACAACGAAATCCCCATATTGCATGAGCATGCTCGAGCTCATCGAACTAAAAATATAGCTGAAAGAATGGATGGAAAAAAGTATATTTTGCGCATTGTATCACCATGGGGATCCCCTGCATTATTTTTTAAGAAAAATGATGGAATGTTGTGTTTTTGTATCAACTATAGGAAATTAAATAAGGCCACTATGAAGCATAAGTACCCACTACTGAGGATTGATGATCTATTTGATCAATTGAGAGGGGTCGCAGTCTTTTCAAAAAATCAATTTAAGGTCATTTACTACCAAGTCAGAATCAAGGAGGAGGACAAGGAGAAACAAAGGCATCCCCTTGAAGCCAAAACAGCTCTGATACTAAATGTAGGTTTTAACCCCGTACAGAAATTACCTGCATATGAATTCTAAAACAAAGAAAATAAACAATGAAAGAGCATAACACATAAAACACATATACACAGAGATTTTCCCCTGGATCCCAAAATCGGGACTACCAGCTTGATTTTTCATTATTTTCCTTTCAATGTTACAATACATATTTATGCATGCCGAAGCATACAAAACCATGGACCAAATACCATCGCGTCCAAAACCATGTGCGTAAAACATGCACAAAACCATAGGTAGGTCCGCCCAACCCCATAGAGTGGGGTTACCTACACCCCTTAAACCCCCTATGCCCCCCTTCTAACCCCCCAGTTAACTACATCAGCTAGTCGTGGAAAGAATATAACACAACCCAACATTATCCCACTTGTTGTTTTCTTTCCACAAGGGGCCACAGGAGAGCTTAGTCATTTATCCAGCCCTACAATGCCCATTGTTTCTCTATACCAAGAGAACTTCTCAGAGCTCACAGATTTTGTCAATGCATCTGCAGTATTCTTCAAAGTGTCCACCTTTACTAGCAACATCTTTTTGTCTTCTATCATATCCCTCACAAAGTGATATTGAACATCAATGTGCTTTGTCTTTGAATGATATGCGGGGTTCTTTGCCAAGAAAATTACACTTTGGCTGTCACAGTCTATCCTTATATCTCCCTGTACTAACCCCATACTTGAACATAATCTTTGCAACCAAACTTCTTCCTTGCTTGCATAAGTGGTTGCCATGTATTCTGCCTCTGTAGTTGATAGTGACACTACAGATTGTTTCTTACTTATCCAACTGACTGCACCTCCAAATAGGTTAAACACATACCCACTTGTAGATCTTCTCTGATCCAGATCTCCAGCCCAGTCCACATCAAAAAACCCATAGATATCCAAAAATCTGTCCAATCCTAGTCTTCCTTGGTAGCACAAACCATAATCACTAGTGCCACGCAAATACTTGAAAACCCGCTTCACTACTGTCCAATGCTCCTTCCCTAGTTTTGACATAAGCCTACTCAATACTCCCACTGCATGTGCAATGTCTGGTCTAGTACATACCATCGCATACATCAGGCTATCGACTGCACTTTCATATGGAACATGGGACATATCCTCTTCCTCTTCTTGTGTCTTGGGACATTGTTTAGCAGATAACTTTACACCTACAGGAATAGGAACCTTCACCGGTTTACTATCCAACATATTAAACCTCTGCAATATTTTCTTGACATACTTCCTCTGGTTTAACCAAAGCTTCCTCTTTGTCCGATCTCTTTTAATTTCCATGCCCAAAATATAGTTTGCAGCACCAAGATCTTTCATGTCAAATTTGGAGGACAAATGGGTCTTCAAATCCTGGATAATTTCTTTGTCATTTCCAACCAGCAACATATCATCCACATACAAGACCAAATAAATAACATGGTCACCAATTAATTTAAAATACACACAGTGATCTAATTTTCTTCTGGTGAAGCCAAGTCCCCATCTAAATGTAGAAAATTTATGATACCACATCCTTGGTGATTGTTTTAACCCATACAGAGACTTCTTTAACTTGCATACCAGTTCTTTCTTACCCTTCACCACAAAGCCTTCAGGCTGCTTCATGTAGATCTCCTCTTCCAGATCCCTATGAAGAAATGGTGTCTTCACATCCATCTATTCTACCTCAAAATCAAAAGCAGGAACAACAGATAAAATTAATCTAATAGAAGTTACCTTGGCAACAGGAGAAAAAATATCTCCAAAATTAATTCCCAGCACCTGGGAATAACCTTTTTCTACCAACTGAGCTTTGTCTTTCTCCACCTTTCCGTCTGCATTTGTCTGTAGGTTTTAACCCTGTACAGAAATTACCTGCATACGAATTCTTAAACAAAGAAAATAAACAATGCGAGAGCATAACCCATAAAACACATATGCACAGATATTTTTCCCTGGATCCCAAAACCGAGACTACCAGCTTGATTTTTCATTATGTTCCTTTCAATGTTACAATACATATTTATACATGCCGAAGCATCCAATAACATGGACCGAAAAACCATCGCGTCCAATACCATGTGCGAAAATCATGCACAAAACCATAGGTAGGTTCGCCCAACCTAATATAGGGTCCAAAAAAAAATTTCCCGGGGCGCTGCCCCGGACCCCGTAGAGGGGGGCTACCCGCCCCCCTCTAACCCCCGTTTAACTACGTTGGTTAGTCATGGAAAGAATATAACACAACCCAACAATCTCCCACTTGTTGTTTTCTTTCCATAGGGGGCCACAGGAGAGCTTACTCATTTTTCCAGCCCTGAAACACCCATTGTTTCTCTACACCAAGAGAACTTATCAGAGCTCACAGATTTTGTCAATGCATCTGCAGTATTCTTCAAAGTGTCCACCTTTACCAGCAACACCTTTTTGTCTTCTATCATATCCCTCACAAAGTGATACTGAACATCAATGTGCTTTGTCTTTGAATGATAAGCAGGGTTCTTTGCCAAGAAAATTGCACTTTGGCTGTCACAGTCTATTCTTATAGCTCCCTGTACTAACCCCATACTTGAACACAATCTCTGCAACCAAACTGCTTCCTTGCTTGCATGAGTGGCTGCCATGTATTCTGCCTCTGTAGTTGATAGTGCCACTACAGATTGTTTCTTACTCATCCAACTGACTGCACCTCCAAATAGGTTAAACACATACCCACTTGTAGATCTTCTCTGATCCAGATCTCCAGCCCAGTCTGCATCAACAAAACCATGAATATCCAACACTCTGTCCAATCCTGGTCTTCCTTGATAGCACAAACCATAATCACTAGTGCCACGCAAATACCTGAAAACCCGCTTCACTGCTGTCCAGTGCTCCTTCCCAGGTTTTGACATAAACCTGCTCAATACTCCCACTGCATGTGCAATGTCTGGTCTAGTACAGACCATTGCATACATCAGGCTACCGACTGCACTTGCATATGGAACACGGGACATGTCCTCTTCCTCTTCTTGTGTCTTGGGACACTGTTCAGCAGATAACCTCACACCTACAGGAATAGGAACCTTCACTGGTTTACTATCCTGCATATTAAACCTCTGCAGTATTGTCTCGACATACTTCCTCTGGTTTAACCAGAGCTTCCTCTTTGCCCGATCTCTTTTAATTTCCATGCCCAAAATATAGTTTGCAGCACCAATATCTTTCATGTCAAATTTGGAGGACAATTGGGTCTTCAAATCCTGGATAATTTCTTTGTCATTTCCAACCAGCAACATATCATCCACATACAAGACCAGATAAATAACACGGTCACCAATTAATTTAAAATACACACAATGATCTGCTTTGCTTCTGGTGAAGCCAAGTCCCCGTATAAATGTATCAAATTTCTGATACCACATCCTTGGTGACTGTTTTAACCCATACAGAGACTTCTTTAACTTGCATACCAGTTCTTTCTTACCCTTCACCGCAAAGCCTTCAGGTTGCCTCATGTAGATTTCCTCTTCCAAATCCCCGTGAAGAAATGTTGTCTTCACATCCATCTGTTCTACCTCAAAATCAAAAGTAGCAGCAACAGATAAAAGTAATCTAATAGAAGCTACCTTGGCAACAGGAGAAAAAATATCACCAAAATCAATTCCCGGCACCTGGGAATAACCTTTTGCTACCAACCGAGCTTTGTATTTCTCCACCTTTCCTTCTGCATTAGTCTTCTTCTTGAACACCCATTTGCTGCCAATGGGTTTCCTTCCAGCCGGCAACTCTACCAGATCCCAAGCCTCATTTTTGTGCAAAGATGCCATTTCATCAACCATGGCCTCTTTCCAGAGTTTTCCATCCTCTAAATCCACTGCTTCCTTCACAGTTCTGGGATCATCATCAGTAACAGACAAAGCAAAATTTGAACTGAAAGCAGATGGATTATACCTTTCTGGCTGCCTTCTTTCTCGACTTGATCTTCTCACAGCCGGAGTTTGTGGCTCTTCATCTTCTGATTCCTCCTCTGTTGCAGAGTCTGATTCTTCCTCCTTTGGCTCAAACTCTATCTTCTCAGGTTCCTTTGGTTGGACTTCATGTTGAATAACATCTTTTACCTCTCTGAACACCACATCTCGGCTGTACACAACCTTCTGTGTGACTGGGTTCCAAAGCTTATAACCCTTTAAACCATCCTTATACCCAATAAAGATGCACTTTTCAGATTTACTATCCAACTTGGTTCGTTTCTCCTTTGGAACATGTACATATGCATCACATCCAAATACCCTCAGATGTGAAAGAGAGGGTTTCTTACCAGTCCATACTTCTTGTGGAGTCTTATCCTCCAACGCTGATGAGGGTGATCTGTTGATCAGGTAACGTGCAGTATCCACCGCCTCTGCCCAGAATTCCTGTCCTAACCCGGCACCACTGAGCATGCTTCTTGCCCTTTCCATCAATGTCTTGTTCATTCTTTCTGCGACTCCATTTTGTTGAGGTGTATATGGAGTAGTCTTCTGCCATGCTATACCACACTTCTTACAAAATTCTTCAAATTCCTTGCTGCAAAATTCTCCACCATTATCTGTCCTCAACACCTTTATCTTCTTCTCTGTCTGATTTTCCACCAGAGCCTTAAATTCTTTAAACCTGTCAAAGACTTCAGATTTCTTCTTAAGGAAATATATCCATGTATTCCTTGAGAAGTCATCTATGAATGATACATAGTACATAGACTTACCCAGTGATGGAACCTTCACAGGTCCAAACACATCACTGTGCACAAGCTCTAATATTTGTTTCGTCCTCTTACCACCAGAGGGGAAACTCACTTGATTCTGCTTCCCATACACACAATTTTCACAGAAATCAAAATCCAGAGAGCTATCATTCATACCTTCTACCATACCTTTACCATGAAGTATTCGAAGGCCCTTCTCTCCAATATGTCCAAGCCTTTGATGCCACAACATGGTCTTCTCTCCAGAGACCACTAGATTTTCTACTCCATTTTCAGGAACCATAGAACTATTGCACCCATCAACAACAGTGCTACCTTGCAGCTTGTACAGAGTTCCAATCCGAACTCCCCGCATCAATATCAGTGATCCTCGAACCATCTTGCAGGTATCTTTCTCGAACACCGTCTTTACACCTGCATCATCTAACTTGCTTACAGAAATCAGATTTCTGGCCAATGCAGGAATATGTAGAACACCCGGAAGTGTTCTAACCCTTCCACCTTGCAACTTCAACTTTACTTTTCCCCGACCAATGATTCTAGCCTTCCTATCATCTCCTAAGAAGACATCACCACCATCGTATTTCTCATACTCGCAGAACCACTCTCTATGGGGAGTGAAGTGAAAGGATGCACCTGAGTCCATCAACCATGCCTCATGATCTACATGTGTACTTGAAGAAGCCAAGTACACATCCCCACCTTCATCTGAGGTGGTTTTCGCCTCTGCAGAAGGAGCATCATCAGATCCCTTTCCTTTATCAGGAGCTTTAGATTTACAATCCCTTCTGAAGTGCCCTTCCTTTCCGCATTTCCAGCACACCACCTTTGTAGGTTTTCCTGGAGATTTAGATCTCCCTCTAGATTTAGATCTCCCACTCGATGACTTATTTTTGTTTCTGTTCTGGGACCGTCCTCGTACAGACAAGGCATCACCATTCTGGTTGTCCATATTCTTCCGTCTCATCTCCTCCGTCAGCAAGGCTGAGACTATTTCATCAAACTGCAAAGCAGTTGCATTGCTACCTATTGCAATAACCAGACTATCCCACGAATCTGGTAGAGAACACAATAGACTGATGCACTTATCTTCATCTGAAATTTTAATATCAACAGATAATAACTGACTTACCACAGTATTAAACGCATTCAGATGCTCTGTCACCGAGTCTCCATCTTTCATCCTCAGGTTATACAGCTTTTTCCGCAGGAACAATTTATTCACCAGAGACTTAGATTGGTACAAAGTCCCTAACTTGACCCACAAAGCCTTCGCCGTAGCTTCCCCTGATACATTCAACAATACTGAATCTGAGACACACAATCGTATTGTGCTCTTTGCCTTCCGATCCAATTTCTTCCATTCTTCATCGGTCACTCCCGATGGTTTAGTACCCGAATCTACCGCGATCCATTGATCTTTATCGACCAACAGATCCTCCATCTTGAGTTTCCACAACTCAAAACTCTGACCATTGAACTTCTCAATCTCGATCTTTCCACTGCTCGCCATCTTCTTTCACCACCAGAATCGATCTCGCAGATCTCCCACTGAACAGGGTCTACCACAGGCCCGAGCGAAACCCCTCAGCAACAAAGGCGTCCCCTTGAAGCCAAAACAGCTCCGATACCAAATGTAGGTTTTAACCTTGTACAGAAATTACCTGCATACGAATTCTTAAACAAAGAAAATAAACAATGCGAGAGCATAACCCATAAAACACATATGCATAGATATTTTTCCCTGGATCCCAAAACCGGGACTACCAGCTTGATTTTTCATTATGTTCCTTTCAATGTTACAATACATATTTATACATGCCGAAGCATCCAATACCATGGACCGAAAAACCATCGCGTCCAATACCATGTGCGAAAATCATGCACAAAACCATAGGTAGGTTCGCCCAACCTAATATAGGGTCCAAAAAAAAATTTCCCGGGGCGCTGCCCCGGACCCCATAGAGGGGGGCTACCCGCCCCCCTCAAACCCCCCGTTTAACTACGATGGTTAGTCATGGAAAGAATATAACACAACCCAACATTGTCTTCTTCTTGAACAACCAGTTGCTTCCAATGGGTTTCCTTCCATCCGCAACTCCACCAAATCCCAAGCCTCATTTTTGTGCAAAGATGCCATTTCATAAATCATGGCCTCTTTCCAAATTTTTCCATCCTCTAAATCTACTGCTTCCTTCATAGTTTTGGGATCATCATCAGTAATAGATAAAGAAAATTTTGAACAAAAAATAGATGGACTATACTTTTCTGGTTTCCTTCTTTCTCGAACTGATCTTCTCACACTCGGAGTTTGTGGCTCTTCATCTTCTGATTCCTCCTCTACTGTAGAGTCTGATTATTCCTCCTTTAGCTCAAACTATATCTTCTCAGGTTCCTTTGGTTGGACTTCATGTTTAATAACATATTTCACCTCTCTAAACACCACATCTCGGCTGTACACAACCTTCCTTGTTACTAGGTTCCAAAGCTTATAACCCTTTAAACCATCCTTATACCAATAAAGATGCACTTTTCATATTTACTATCCAACTTGGTTCGTTTCTCCTTTGGAACATGTACATATGCATCACATCCAAATACCCTCAGATGTGAAATAGAGGGTTTCTTACCAGTCCATACCTCTTGTGGAGCCTTATCCTCTAACGCTAATGAAGGTGATCTATTGACCAGGTAACATGCTGTCTCCACCGCCTCTGCCTAGAATTCCTATCCTAACTCGGCACCACTAAGCATGCTTCTTGCCCTTTCCATCAACGTCTTGTTTGTTCTTTCTACAACTCCATTTTGTTGAGGTGTATATGGAGTAGTCTTCTGCCATGCTATACCACACTTCTTATAGAATTCTTTAAATTCCTTACTCCAAAACTCTCCGTCGTTATCTGTCCTCGTCACCTTTATCTTCTTCTCTATCTGGTTTTCCACCAGAGCCTTAAATTCTTTAAACCTGTCAAAGACTTTAGATTTCTTCTTAAGGAAATATATCCATGTATTCCTTGAGAAGTCATCTATAAATGATACATAGTACACAGACTTACCCAATGATGGAACCTTCACAGGTCCAAACACATCACTGTGCACAAGCTCTAATATTTGTTTCGCCCTCTTACCACAAGAGGGGAAACTCACCCAATTCTGCATCTCATATACACAATTTTCACAGAAATCAAAATCCAGAGAGCTATTACTCATACCTTCTACCATACCTTTACCATGAAGTATTCGAAGGCCCTTCTCTCCAATATGTCCAAGCCTTTGATGCCACAACATGGTCTTCTCTCCAGAGAACACTAGATTTTCTACTCCACTTTCAGGAACCACAGAACTATTGCACCCATCAAAAATAGTGCTACCTTGTAGCTTGTACAGAGCCCCAATCCAAACTCCCCACATCAATTCCAGTGCTCCCCAAACCATCTTGTCGGTATCCTTCTCAAACACTGCTTTTACACCTGCATCATCCATCTTGCTTACAGAAATCATATTTCTGGCCAATGCAAGAATATGTAGAACACCCAGAAGTGTTCTAACCCTTCCACTTTGCAACTTCAACTTTACTTTTCTGCAACCATCAATTCTAGCCTTCCTATCATCCCCTAAGAAGACATCACCACCATTGTATTTTTCATACTAGAAAAACCACTCTCTATGGGGAGTGAACTGAAAGGATGCACCTAAGTCAATCAACCATGCCTCATGATCTACATGTGTACTTGAAGAAGCCAAGTACACATCCCCACCTTCATTTGAGGTGGTTTTCGCCTCTGTAGAAGGAGCATAATCAGATCCCTTTCCTTTGTTAGGAGATTTAGATTTACAGTCCCTTTTGTAGGGCCCTTCCTTTCCGCATTTCCAGCACACCGCCTTTACAGGTTTTCCTAGAGATTTAGATCTCCCTCTAGATTTAGATCTTCCACTCGATGACTTATTTCTGTTTCTGTTCTGGGACCGTCCTCGTACAGACAAGGCATCACCATTCTGGCTCTCCATATTTTTCCATCTCATCTCCTCCGTCAGCAAGGATGAGACTATTTCATCAAACTACAAGGCAGTTGCATTGCTACCTATTGCAATAACCAGACTATCCCATGAATCTAGTAGGGAACACAACAAACTAATGCACTTATCTTCATCTGAAATTTTGATATCAACAGACGATAACTAACTTACCACAGTATTAATTGCATTCAGATGCTTTGTCACCAAGTCTCCATCTTTCATCCTCAGGTTATACAGATTTTTTTCGTAGGAACAGTTTATTCACCAGAGACTTAGATTGGTACAAAGTCCCTAACTTGTTGTTGAGCCTCAAAACTGCCCTTTCCTTAGCAACTCTTCTCATCCCTTTTCCTTGTTTTTCCATGAAGAAAATGCATCCCTATCATCAATAACCAGTATACATTGCCTTAAGGAGAACATTTTAGTGATTTAAATGTTATGCTTCTATGTTTTTTTGTTTGAATAAGTTTTTGTCTTTTAGCTACGAAACGCAGCCCATTCTACAACTAATCGGTTGTTCCGTAGCTACTTCCATGCTTTAACAGGTTCCAGGTGTCAGAAGGAGAAAACAACTACATGGGTAGATTGGAAATCATCATGACATGGATCGTGTCCTATTCACCAAGCCCGGGTCAACAAGGAAGATGGTACAAGACTTCGGTCAATGGAGAAGTCAAACGTAGAGACCGAAGGCAACAGGACTCTGTTTTCTAGATAATCAACACGTTTCATAGTGATGGGATCCGAAACAACTTCCTGAACCCACGGACTCCAACAGCCATCTATGCAACCGAATCCAACAACCATCATCTTAGATTTATGTCTCCAGCAGCCGAGGAAGAAAATTCTGTGTGCCTGTCTGCTACGTGTTTTTGGCTGTAGCTTATTTTTCTCCACAAACAGTTGCATAATTTTCTTATAAATACTTGTGTAAAGAACTCAGAACCAGTTCGAATTTCCTCATGTATTAAGCTTAGACTACTATTCTGTAATTTTGAAAAACTCATTCTCTGTTTTTAATATGAAGACTGTGTGGTTTATGGATATCTGAAAGTGTTTCTTGGAGTTTGATTAAGTACGCATAACTTGATCAGTTGCAGAGGGCCCCTGCACTGACTGAGGTTTTATTTCATTTTGTTTTATCTTTTCTAGTTAACTATAAATTCACCGTTTCTTCCATAGTGTTCATAACCATTTACTAACCTTGTTTATAATGCAGTCTTTATCATTTTCTTACTAATGTAGAATAGCTTCTTTCAGTGTAGAATAGCTTTCTCTTTGCTTAATTTCTTTCTAGTTTTTATCAGTAGTTAGAAGTTGAATTCAGTAGTGTAGAGTAGTTTGTTTCATTTGTTGTTTCATTAATCTTTAGGTTTTCAATTAAACTGATCAGTACCATTATTGCTCTTGCCATTTCCTTACTAGTTTATTGACTCATGGTGTAGATGAATGTTTCTAAAGAGCCCTTCTAGTTGATAACTCATCTTAAACTAAGTGGTTGAATACTTCATTCATGCAATGAGTCTTTTCTACATTTTTGTATTTATCTTTTCTAAGAATAATGAAGTACAGAATTCCTCAAAATTTCATCACAAGGAGGTTTTTTTCCCAAAATTGAGAGGTAGAGTAACTGAGCACGTCATTTAGTTTTTATAGTAGATTAGTTGTAATTTCATTTTCAATCTTAGTGATTCATTTAGTTTTGTTCTTGTAACAGAATAGACAATAGTTGCAATTTCACTTTCAGTTTTCAGTATTCCATTTAGTATTGTTTTTGTAATTGAATAGATAGTAGTTGCAATTTTACTTTTTAGTTTGTAGCTCATGATTTGGAAATAATGATATGACTAGAAATAGAAACTCTGTTTTTGTTTCTTGACTAAACTTTGCTTCCACATCTTACTTAAGCTCTTTTTAGCTCTCATTTCTTTATGTTCTTAGCAATCTTTACAGAAGTTGGATTTAATATTTTGTTAAGTACATTGTAAATCATTAGGGATTAAAGGATCAAAAACCCCCAAAACAACATAAAACTCAAAAACAATGAAGTAAGAAGGGTCATCTAGCACATATAGTGCACTACGCTTCATCAGTTTACGATACCCAGATTGATCATTTATGTAGAGCAATTTAGGACACTAAATTGACCAAACACTTGTCCCACAAAGCCTTCGTCATAGCTTCCCCTGATATATTCAGCAATAATAAATCTGAGACACACAATCGTACTATGCTCTTTGCCTTCCGATCCAACTTCTTCCATTCTTCATCAGACACTCCCATTGGTTTAGTATCCGGATCTACCGCAATCCACTAATCTTTATCCACCAACAGATCCTCCATCTTGAGTTTCCACAACTACAAACTCTGACCATTAAATCTCTATATTTCCATTGCTCATCATCTTCTTTCACCACCAGAATCGATCCCGCAGATCTCCCACTGAACGGGATCTACCACAGGCCTGAGAAAAAACCCTCAACAACAAAGGCATCCCCTTGAAGCCAAAACAGCTCTGATACCAAATGTAGGTTTTAACCCCATACTGAAATTACCTGCATACAAATTCTAAAACATAGAAAATAAAAAATGTGAGCATAACACATAAAACACATATACACAGAGATTTTCCCCTGGATCCCAAAACCAAGGACTACCAGCCTGATTTTTCATTATTTTCCTTTCAATGTTACAATACATATTTATACATGTCGAAGCATCTAATACCATGGACCGAAAACCATCGCATCAAAAACCATGTGTGAAAAACACGCACAAAACCATAGGTAGGTATGCCCAACCAAATATAGGGCCCAAAACCAAAATTTCCTAGGGCGCTGCCCTGAACCCCATAGAGTGGGGTTACTTGCACCCCTCAAACCCCCTGTGCCCCCCTTCTAACCCCCCGGTTAACTGCGTCGACTAGTCGTGGAAAGAATATAACACAACCCAACATCACCATGGGGATCCCCTGCACTAGTTTTTAAGAAAAATGATGGAATGTTGTGTTTCTGTATCAACTATAGGAAATTAAATAAGGCCACTGTGAAGCATAAGTACCCACTACTGAGGATTGATGATCTATTTGATCAATTGAGAGGGGTCGCAGTGTTTCCAAAAATCAATTTAAGGTCATTTACCACCAAGTCAGAATCAAGGAGGAGGAAAATCACAAGACCAAATTCAAAATGAGGTAATACCACTATGAATTCATATTGGTTCCATTTGGACTCACAAACACTCCAACAACTTTTATGTGCCTTATGAATAATGTGCTAAGGCCATTCTTGGATAAATTTGTGTTGGTATTGTGGATGACATCTTGGTGTATTCAAAGAATGAAAAGGAGCATGAGGACCACTTGAGGGTTGTGCTACAATTTCTCAAAGAACATAAATTATATGCCAATCCTAACAAGTGCGAGTTTTTCCAAACCTAGGTTCACTACTTGGGTCATGTAATATCAAATGAAGGAGTGGATATGGATCTAGAGAAGAAAAAAGCAATAGCATATTGGCCCACACCCTATAATGTGACAGTGGTTAGATCATTTATGGGATTGGTTGGTTACTATCGAAGATTCATTCAAAACTTCTCAAAAAGTGGGCATCCCATCACCGCATTGTAGAGAAAAGGAGTAAAATTTCAGTGGACATATGAATGTGCAACTAGTTTTCAACAACTGAAGAATTTACTCACCCATGGACCTATCTTAAGTATAGTTGACCCAAAAAAGGATTGTGTTCTTTGCATCGATGTTTGTAAGGAAGGAAATGGTGGAGTCCTAATGTAGGAAGGGCATGTGATCTACTATGAATCAGGGAAGCTAAATGAGCATGATACATGGCAAACATCATGGAATTTCACTGTCGGAGGCAGTGCAAGTCAATAAGCTACTAGCCCAATCCTCTGAATATTGGTGAAGGGTCCACAAAACCATGGTGCCATATTAGCACATGATCCAATCCACAAGGAGCTATTCTTCAATTTGATACACAAGTACACCTATTCCCCAACCTGGAACTCCTTGAACAACTTGTTCTTATCTGCATAACTATTCTACCTATCCTGTGTTGCCTTTAGATTCTTCTTGATCACTTGCATCTCTTGCTCCATGTCTGCCAACATATCTGGTCTAATCAATACTATGCTAACCAGATCACTCCAACTGATAGGAGTGTTATAACTCCACCCATGTAATGCCTTAAAAGGACTCATCCTCAATGATTCCTTATAACCGTTATTGTATGTGAACTCTACCAAGGGGAGATACTCTTCCCATTTTTGTTGTTGATGCATCACATACATCCTCAACATGTCCTCTAATATCCTATTGGCCCTCTATGTCTGTCCATCTATCTGTGGATGATAAGTTGCACTAAAGGCCAACTCTATGCCAAAACCTACAAATAACTCCTTCCAAAATTTGGAAGTGGACTTCACATCCCTGTCTGACACAGTCTTCTTTGGAACACCATGTAGTCTACACACATATCTTATGAACACTTGTGCCACATCACTAGCTGAGAATGTAGACTTCACTGGAATGAAGTGTGCAATATTTGTAAACCTTTCCGTAATGACCATGATCGAATCATGTTGACTCACTTTCTTCGGCAACCCTGTGATGGAGTCCATGGAAATGACCTCCCATTTCCATTTCAGAATCACGATTAGTTGTAGCAGTCCACCTGGAAGTTTACATTCTACTTTCACTTGCTGACAGTCAAAAGATCTAGCCACAAACTTTGCTACATCCCTCTTCAAGTTCGGCCAATAGTAAGATCTCTTCACTGTTGTTAGTGTCTTCTAGTGACCTGGGTGACCTGAATATGGTTTTGCATGAAACTCCCTCGAGATCACCTTCTTGAGGTCACTGTCATCTGGCACATATATCCTATCTTAGAACCTAACCAATCCATCTGCTACAAGACAATAGTCAAAATCTTGTCTTCTTGCACTTGTAACTATACAACTACCTGTACATGTACCTACACCTGTACCATCACCTATACCTATACTACCACCTATACCTGTACTCTGCTGCAACTTGTGCACAATATCCATATATTTGACATCTTATTGTCATGGCCACAAGATCCTGTCTTGTAAATCTATCCCATAAGAGCTCATAGTTGCTAAGTGATTTACCTGCACCTGCCTGTTAAGAGCATCTGCCACTCTGTTCTCTTTACCTTTGATGTATCTGATTTCAAATTCGAACTCACTGATCATGTCCAAACACTGATCCTACCTACCATTCAGATTTGGTTGGTCAATAGATATCGCAAACCACTATGATCACTCATTAATGTGAAAATCCTACCCAAAAGATAGTGTCTCCACATTTTCAATTCATGTATGATTGCTGCTAACTCAAGATCATGTGTTAGGTATTTCTTCTCATACTCATTTAGTTTCCATGACTCATATCATACTACCTGTCCATCCTACATAAGGACTCCACCAAGTCCTCTCTTGCACGCATCTGTGCACACAACAAACTCTCTATCCGGATCTGCAATCTTTAATACTGGTGCATGAGTCAACAACTACTTGAGCTGCTCAAAACTAGCCTCACACTCCTTTTTCCATTCAAACTTCTTACCTTTTCTTTACAAATTTGATAGGACAAGAAATCTGCGAGAAGTTCTTGGTGAACCTCCTATAATAGCCTGCGAAACCCATGAAGGATCTCATCTCATGCACATTCTTAGGAGCTACCCAGTCCATGGTGGCCATTATATTTTCTGGATCTACTGCAATGCCCTCCTTGTAGAAAGCATGCCCCAAGTAGTGTACCTCATTCTGAAAGAAACTTCACTTGTTGAGCTTAGAATACAACTCATGCTCTCTCAACAATTTCAATACTGCTGCTAAATGCTCGGCATGCTCTTTTTCATTTTTAGAATATACCAATATATGATCAATGAAAACAATAATGAACTTATCCAAATATGGACGCAATATATTATTCATCAAGCACATGAATGTAGTTGGAGCATTAGTTAAGACAAATGGAACGACAACAAACTCATAATGCCCATATCTGGTCCTGAACGCAGTCTTGTAAATGTCTTCTTCCTTGATGTGTACATGATGATATCTGGATCTCAATTCAATCTTTGAGAACATTGTTGCTCCCTTCAGCTGATCGAACAAGTCATCAATCCTCAGTGATGGATACTTATTCTTGATGGTCACTTTAATCAACTTCCTATAGTCAATGCATAATCTGAGAGTACCATCTTTCTTCATTACAAACAACACTGATGTGCCCCAAGGTGATACAATTGGCCTAATATATCCATTGTCCAACATTTCCTTCAGCTATAATTTTAACTCAACCAACTCAGGTGTGCCCATCATGTAAGTTGATTTTGATGTTGGAGCTGCCCCTGGCACTAACTCAATAGAAAATTCTACCTCCCTATGAGGTGGAAACTCTGTAATGTCTTGTTTTCAGTGTTGGCCCCGCCAACATGTTAGGGGATCTCCCCGGTAAGAAGTCCCAATTAAACCTTATACCATTTGGTGTAGGAGTCCCAATAGTGGGTTGTACAGTAATTCCTTGACCGTGGTTTCGCACAGAGGCAAGTAAGATGTCCCTATTGGTAGCAAGGGTGTGACATATGCAGTAAGTCAAGGAAGGTGCATGAGCGGTTCTATCACACTGAAGGTGAGGTGAGTGCACCCCTTGGAAACCTGTGATAGCATGGAGTTAAGAAGGGAATGCACGAAAAAATATGCATCACAACATGGAAGGCAAGTTAGCTAGCAATGTAAAGTGATGGTTAAACCAACAACACATTTCAGAAAGATTCATACATACACGTACAGAAATACTACACATGCATGTGTAAGAAAACATATACATATATCATTTAGAGTACTGAAGATAGCTGAAATGGAATACAACATATGCATAAAACATGTTGGCTTTGTTATATTAAGAAGTGTAAGTTCCAGTCATACAATACATCCATCAACCACTAGTTCTGACAACGGAACATTACATCCACTGTCGCCTGCTCCCCCAAAGAGATATACTAGCTCTGCACAGTGGAGAAGCCAAGGCTCGTTACAATATTGTCCAAGCTTTCTCTAAGATACTCCTATTGGAAGCTTGGCTGACCAAAAGCCTCTACAATGAGTTATGAGGGATTATTTATAACAAAGGGTGGGGTGGCCTTTGACATTCCCCTTTGTAACAGTTCATCTACCCTCATGAGTCTTCATATACTCTATGACTATTACATCCAACTATCGACACTTGAACTTCCACTTGACAAGACATTACATACAATCTACACATGTACCCATGTGAGACAAAATGGCTTGAGATACATCACTAACACTCGAACCAACTCTTTGACATCCTTGTGATGGTCAATGGTGGTGAACTAATGCCAACTTGGTCATCCATGATAGTGTCTGTGCACTCAATGGTGACATCTTGTTGAAGCGAACTATTGCCTCTGTTGCATCCAGGTACACTGATATGGCTCCTCCATCCAACTCATCTAATAGCATGTGCATGGTCGTCCTGGCTGTGACCGGACTGGCAACATGTTGATGCATAGAATTTTTACTGATCTCCAAGTATGTGTTGGCAGTCGTGTGCATCAAATTGTCAAAATACATGTTCAGCTCCAGTTGGACTTACTTCTTGTCTTCACCTCGATGAGTGTGCCAAATGGGTGGATCGCATTCGTGCGCACAATGACATGCATGCTATTTAATTCCCTTGCATGTGATCAACAACACTGCTCACCTTGTCTGCTCTATGCCAACAGCTAAGATGGATCCATAACTTGTACAGGCACAGTTTCAACCATCTATGCATGTTGTGCCCCCTGCTATACCTGTTCCTGCTGTAACGCATTCTCTCGTCTATGCAGCTCATGTTCTTCCTTGAGTTTCTACTTCAGCACATGCAACTCCTTCTATGTTCCATTCTCTACCTTCACGTGATCTTCATGTCACGTCATCACCTCATAGCCTCAATCTCCAAAGCTTCTTTCATCTTGAGTGGATATGATTTGAACTTGTAGCTTTGCTCTGCCTCTATGCAGTCAACAACCTTCTTCTTGCATTCGTCAAGTGTAGGTGTGTTTCATCCTATTGTTGATGATGGTGTTGCTCATTGTGATGTCGTTTCCATTGATCTTGATATCCTTGTCCATGAAAAACTTGATGTCTTCGTGGATAGGCAAGTTGATAGACACTTGACTGACTACATCCCAAGTTGCGCTCTTAACAGTGTCGTTGACTCTGCTCTCCTGGAAGTCATTGCACTTGTGCTGTTGAGAGACAGATGAACACCTGTGATGCTTAGAGACATAGCAACACTCATGGCAAGCAATATGTCAGTCGAAAACCAAAACAAACTTGAGGAATGACTTGCAGCATACTTGTGTGATTGTACGTGAAGGTTACGCAATTTCCGCTGAGAGGTCAGGAGACTGACTACCAAAACTATGCAAGGCACAGTCTGATCTGTCAGGAGGCTGACTAACTATTGGAACAACGCAATGCAAAGTCCAGCCTAGCCTGTTGAGGACTGAAACTATGCAATGCGCAATTTCAGTCACAGTGACATGCAACCAGCAAACTGCATTGCGCAGTTTCTATGGCCAGCAGGACACTGCCTCGAAGAATTGTGCAATGCAAGCCTAGAGGTTAGTGTTGGGCCAAACTTTCACAATTTCTATAGGGAAGGTAGAGCCTTCGCTTCCAAAAATGCACAATGCTAGACGGGAAAGGCACGGTCCGAGCCAAGGCAACCCAGTTTGGCTGACAAGCGACTGAAAACATGGGAAGTCTGAATGCATGGTGCGATGAGTGCAAACAAGAGTGGATGATCATACATGCAAATAGCAAGTGTAGGATTCAGAAAATGGGAAATCATGCATGTGTGTGAAGCGAGTCGCCGCGACGACGATCATTCATGTAAAACAATGTCATGCTTGCGATAGTAGTGAGATGTGAACGAAAACTAAAACAGTGCTTCTACATGTTAACATACATTAAAGCGACAACAAGCGTTCACTGAAATCAAGTAGACAGAACTCACACAAAGCAAAACACAAAAAGCGACAGAAACGCAGTGCAAGACATGCAAAGTGGGCTTACCCCAAAACAACTGAGATGAATGTGCCAACAACTCCTAGATGCAATTTGGGATGTCAAATATGCAAGGTTGATATAAGGAATGATCTGTGCAATGTTTGTTTGATGAGTTTTGATAAAATCGCGGTTGTGACGCACATGCCACAAATCTAGGAAAAGTGACACTTAGCAAGAGGTTTCTGAAATGATCCTTGCATGTAACCTCCAACTACTAAAAATAAATCCATAAATCAAGGGATTCCTTTGCATGCTACCTTGGGAGAAGCAGTCCATGCATGCAAATCAGTTTTTCTCAGTCCCGGAGGGAACCGGCCAACCTAAAGTCACATGCATTGCTCTACGAGCCTGAGATGAAAATTTGCGCAGTTTCTAGGCTGAGAAGAAATTGTTGTCCCAAAGTGATTGCATAATTTCTGGGAGGAACAGGTGACTATGTCCCAGGATTGTGCAGTTTCTGGGCTGAGCAGCTATCTTGGGTCAGACCTCACAATTTTCTCAAGGAAGCCTGTTTAACTGCATTGTGCAATTTCTAAGCTGAACAGGAACCTGGATGGATTTGTGAAACTTTTGCTAGCTGTTGGGCATTTCTAGGAGCAACAAGTGACTGTTGCTTAGAATTGCACAATTTATGGGCTGAGAAGCTATCCTGGGATGAATTGCACAAATTTTGAGAGGAAGATTGTCAAGAAGAATTATGCAATTTCGGAGCCCAGCTGGGTGTCTAAATGGGTTTGCGTAATTTCGGGAGGGAAGGCTGGTTCCACTCTTGAATTGTGAAATTCCTAGAGGGAGCTTCTCAACTAGCAACTCATACTGAGTTTGGAAAGATTCATGTGAAGGGGATGGAATAAACTTGCATGCACAAGCTGACGAGACTCTACGAAATAGGTGAAGATGATGTGATTAACAGTGCAATACATGCTGCTGAGGATGGTTAGTAGGGAGGCTCCAAAATGAAGCTTAGGCAAAAATTTTAAGGGTGGTTGTATCTGCTATAACACTTGGTGACACACTAGTAGAACTTCAGCTCTCTAAGTGGACCTTGTTCATGAAAAGAAAGTCTAACACCTCTAGAAGTATTGTTCAATTCTCTGGTCATCTTAGTTTCCACACTTTCTTGATTGTAAAATGTAGCATCTACCAAGCTCTTGGTCATTCGACACACATTCCAAGCCAAGTGAACACAGTTGTTTCGATTGGGGTTGAGGGGTATATTGGTGCACAAGCAGTATAGTCATCATAGTCTTAGTTTCATCCATGGTGTTGCTCCACTGTCAGTAGGCCTAGACAGTACCTTGGCGGAGTTACTTGCATCGCCTCTCTGCGCAGGAAGCCTTTCTCTTCTTTCGTCTTATTCATTTTTCATTTTTGAATTTTTTTCAATTTTCATTTTTTCATTTTTCATTTTCATAACTGTGCATAGCACTTATTCATTTCAGAGGCAAAAGAGGGATCCCGACTTATTGAGAGAAGAAGAGGTTGTTCCTTTAGATAAATATTTTATTATATACCTCTGACGTGATTGTTAAGTTTTTCCCCCTCACCTTACTCTACTTTGACTGAGCTACCAAGGGTTAACCCAAAAACAACCGACTAGAGTAGGTGACACTAGTTAGCATGCAAGTGTTGTGTTTTCACCAAGGTTCACTTCAAACAGTATGTATTTTCCATTCATATATCATGGAAGAAAAGTAATAAGTTCTTCATACAGAGGCAGAATGACAGATAACCAAGTAGTGATAGCTGCACAAGGCCTCTTATACCTTACCTTGCTTGTTTCAAGAGTCATGCATGGTTTCATGCGAAACTAACATACGAACCAAAATAATCAAACAAACAAAAACAAAGTGAAAGCAGAAGTAAATGTGAAAGAAAATTGAGTAAGCAAACAAACAAGCAGACAAACAAACATGCAAAGAAAGCAAGAAAAAAAGCATGCAAGCAAGCAAACTGAAAGCAAACACTACTCCTACTCCTAAGCTAATGGTGCATGGGCCTGATCACATGAAATGATACTTCCAATGCAGTGATCAGCGCATTGGTTGACCCATGTTGGTGAAGGCTTGGTCCGCGAGCAACCCAGTTGTGCGAACCAACAAACAAGAAAGATATAACAATGAAGAAAAACACACTTCAAGTATAAATGTGTCCACGGAACATAAGTGAGTGCAAGTACATGAAATGTAGTCCATGGACTTATCCCAATGTTGTGCAACACTGCATGCTGCTGTGAAGCATATGCATACTCTTGACTATGACATGCAAGAAAATGAAAGAAACAAATAAAACCTGTGTCGTACACTTGTGCTTGCAATGTAAGATTCCTCCAATGCATGAGTGATGGGATTGTGCAGTTCAAGTTGAGGAAGTATGATCTGTGTGTGAGATTGATCTTCAATGCATACAAATGAGTGATGAGGAGCCTCAGGTGATTGAACAATTTCCTAATCAGAAGTGAAACCAACCTCAGGACAGTGAGGGCCTGACATAACCATCAGCTCGAGCTGAAGTGCCTCAACAGTCTGGGTTGTTTTGACTTCGTCGTCAAATAGATCATCATAAACAGGTGGCTTTGAAAAATCAACTATGATAGAATCATGATCATGATCGAATATTGGAATAAATAGATCATGATAGGTACGATCAGAAAAATAAATGATTTCATTGGCACCCTCATGATTTGATAAATCAAACAGAGGGGTAGATGAAAAGAGGACAAATTCATCCTCTATGTTTCCGAAAAAGGAAAATGAAGGTCAAGTGGATTTTCAATGAATAATTTACCCTCTTCATTGTCAGATGATGGATTGACATCTGGTGTGTCCTGTAAGTGATCAACAATGGGTGCATCCATAGATGAAGATACACATGCGAAATCATGGATGGTAGGTTCGCCACAGATGTCAAGAAAGAACGGAGGAGGCTTAGATAGAAGGGAGTCATCCTTCACCGAGTGTTGATGCTCAAGCTCACAGTCATACTCTTCATGAATGACAACACATGTTGGTTGTGCAACACCAACTTTGTCAATGGCTTGATCCTCATTCACAACAAGTGTAGAGTCCGGAATGGAAGAACACAAGACAGTATCATCCAAAGGATCATCTGAGTACGAAGATGGAGGTTGTGGTATAGAATGAATATGACAACTCAATGGGCTCACAACCAAATCTACATGAAAATTAAGCGAAGTGATGTTGGGAGGATATGGTAGCTGAACAGATGTGTGTGAATGTTCTCCCACATCACTCTGCAGTGGTGGAGTTGTTTGATGGGGGGACAGCAGACAGTCACTTGTGACAGTGATTGTATCCATCTATGATTGCGCAACTCCATCACAGAAGTATGCTAAGTGAGGCTTGGGCTGAAACGTTTTCTTGGGATGGAATGATTTGTTAAGAAAGTGCTTGAATCTATCCCAAAGATAAGGAAATTTCATCTGGCTCTTTGGAGCTTGAAACTGCAAATCATGGAAGCACTGCCAAAAATCCATGGTTGATTCATACGGAGCCATCTGTTGTTGTAACATTTTGTGGTCAATATGTTCTGGATTGAAATGATATAAAGTATCTTCAATGATATCACAGAAGTGCTTAAGTGAGTGCACACTGTCAGTCAGTAGGCTGCATAGCCACCGATGTGGGGATTCGCAAAGTGTGTATGTAAGCAGAAGGTTGGCCTGTTCGTCATAACATCCATCTCCCTCATCAAGCATGGCAAGGAAGTCATGTAAGAACATAGGCCAGGCCACTTCGCCTTCACCATGATACGTGTATGTAGACAAGAGATCCAAAAACTACCTCATGATGTGGACAAGTTCAGCATGCGAAAAACATCGTGGAGGGTTAAGAGTGCAAGACTCCATGATAGATATGCAAAGGTTCAAAATAGGATGAGAGGACATAGCTTGTCATCTGGCCCTCCTTCTAGTGCCATAAATTTTGATGGTGTTGGACCTGCCAAAATGGCAGGGGATCTTCTCGGTAAGAAGTCTCAATTAGACCTTAAAGCATTTGGTGTAGGAGTCCCAGCTGTGGGTTGTATAGTAATTCCTTGACAACGGTTTCGCACAAAGGCAAGTAAGATGTCCCGGTTGGTAGCAAGGGTGTGACATATGCAGTAAGTCAATGAAGGTGCATGAGTGGTTCTAACACACAGAGGATGAGGTGAGTGCACCCCTCACAACCAAATCTACATGAAAATTAAGCGAAGTGATGTTGGGAGGATATGGTAGCTGAACAGATGTGTGTGCATGTTCTCCCACATCACTCTGCAGTGGTGGAGTTGTTTGATGGGGGGACAGAGACAGTCACTTGTGACAGTGATTGTATCCATCTATGATTGCGCAACTCCATCACAGAAGTATGCTAAGTGAGGCTTGGGCTGAAACGTTTTCTTGGGATGGAATGATTTGTTAAGAAAGTGCTCAAATCTATCCCAAAGATAAGGAAATTTCATCTAGCTCTTTGGAGCTTGAAACTGCAAATCATGGAAGCACTGCCAAAAATCCATGGTTGATTCATACGGAGCCTTCTGTTGTTGTAAGATTTTGTGGTCAATATGTTCTGGATTGAAATGATATAAAGTATCTTCAATGATATCACAGAAGTGCTTAAGTGAGTGCACACTGTCAGTCGGTAGGCTGCATAGCCACCGATGTGGGGATTCGCAAAGTGTGTATGTAAGCAGAAGGTTGGCCTGTTCGTCATAACGTCCATCTCCCTCATCAAGCATGGCAAGGAAGTCATGTAAGAACATAGGCCAGGCCACTTCGCCTTCACCATGATACGTGTATGTAGACAAGAGATCCAAAAACTACCTCATGATGTGGACAAGTTCAGCATGCGAAAAACATCGTGGAGGGTTAAGAGTGCAAGACTCCATGATAGATATGCAAAGGTTCAAAATAGGATGAGAGGACATAGCTTGTCATCTGGCCCTCCTTCTGTGCCATAAATTTTGATGGTGTTGGACCTGCCAAAATGGCAGGGGATCTTCTCGGTAAGAAGTCTCAATTAGACCTTAAAGCATTTGGTGTAGGAGTCCCAGCTGTGGGTTGTATAGTAATTCCTTGACAACGGTTTCGCACAAAGGCAAGTAAGATGTCCCTGTTGGTAGCAAGGGTGTGACATATGCAGTAAGTCAATGAAGGTGCATGAGTGGTTCTAACACACAGAGGATGAGGTGAGTGCACCCCCTTGAAACCTGTGATAGCACAGAGTTAATAAGGGAATGCACAAGAAAAGATGCATCACAACATGGGAGGAAAGTTAGCTATCAATCCAAAGTGACGTTAAACCAACAACACATTTCAAAAAGATTCATACATACATATACAAAAATATCTACACATGCATGCGTAAGCAAACAGATACATATATCATTTAGAGTACTCAAGATAGTTAAAATACAATACAACATATGCATGAAACGTGTTGGCTCTATTATATTAAGAAGTGTAAGTTCTAGTCATACAATACATCCATGTCCAACCACTAGTTCCAATAGCATAATGTTACAATCAATGCCGCCTGCTCCTCCAAAGAGATATACTAGCTCTACGTAGTGGAGAAGCCAAGGCTCGTTACAATACTGTCCAAGATTTCTCTAAGATACTCCTATCAAAAGATTGGCTGACCAAAAGCCTCTATAATGAGTTATGAGGGACTATTTATAGCAAAGGGTGGGGTGGGCCTTGACGTTCCCCTTTGTAACAGTTCATATACCCTCATGACTCTTCATCTACTCTATGATTGTTACATCCAACTATCGACACTTGAGCTTCCACTTGACAAGATGTTACATACAATCAACACATGTACCCATGTGAGACAAAATGGCTTGAGCAAGCCATGCAAGACATCACTAACACTAGGACCGTTGTGGTGATACCAACTCTTTGACATCCTTGTGATGGTCAATGGTGGCAAATTGATGCCAAGCTTGGTCATCCGTGATGGTGTCCATGCGCTCAATGGTGACATCTTGCTGAAGTGAACTCTTGCCTCCATTGCATCTGGGTACACTGATATGGATACTATGTCCAACTCGTCTGATAGCATACACATGGTTGTCTTGGTCATGACCAGACTGACAACATGTTGATGCATAATGTCTGGATTGATCTCCAAGCATGTGCTGGTGGTCGTGCGCATCAACTTATCAAAATACATGTTCAACTCCAGTTGGACTTACTTCTTGTCTTCGCCTCAGTGAGTGTGCCAAATGGGTGGGATTGCATGCATGCACACAATGACATGCATGCTATTGAATTCCCTTGCATGCGATCAACAACACTTCTCACATTGTCTGCTCCGTGCTAGCTACTGGGATGGATCTATAACTTGTACGGGTGCAGTTTCATCCATCTGTGCATGTTGCGCCCCCTATTGTACCTTTTCCTATTGAAACTCATTCTCTCATATATACAACTCCTATTCTTCCTTAAGTTGTTGCTTCAGCACATGCAACTCCTTCTCTGTTCCATTCTCTGCCTTCGCGCAATCTTCATGTCACGTCGTCATGTCATAGCCTCAATCTACAAAGTTGCTTTCGTCGTGAGTGGATTTGCTTTAAACTTGTAGCTTTACTTTGCCTCTATGCTGTCAACAACCTTCCTCTTTCATTCATCGTGTGCAGGTGTGTTGCCTTCTATTGTTTTTGATGGTGCTGCTCACTGTGATTCTATTGCCATTGATCTTGATATCCTTGTCAATGAAAAACTTGATGTATTCATGGATAGGCAAGTTCATAGACACTTGACTGAATGCATCCCCAATTGCCCTCTTAATAGTGTCTTTGACTCTGCTCTCCTAGAAGTTGTTGTACTTGTGCTGCTGAGAGATAGATGAAAACCTGTGATGCCTAGAGACATAGTAACACTCATGGCAAGCAATCTGTCAGTCAAAAAACAAAACAAACTTGAGGACTGACTTGCAACATACTTGTGTGATTGAACGTGAAGGTTGTGCGATTTCCACTGGGAGGTTGGGAGACTGACTGCCAAAACTGCACAAGGCACAATTAGGGCTGTCGGGAGGCTAACTAACTACTGGAACTGCACAATGCACAGTCTAGTCTGGCCTGCTAAGGACTGAAACTATGCAATGCACAATTTCAGTCAGTAGTGACATGCAAAAGGAAAACTGCATTCTGCAGTTTCTGGGGCCAGCAGAACACTTCCTCCAAGAATTGTGCAATGCAAGCCTAGAGGTCAGTGTTGGGCCAGGCTTGCACAATTTTTGGAGGGAAGGTAGAGCCTTTTCTTCTGAAGATGCGTAGTGCTAGTCAGACAAGGCACAGTCTGGGCTAAGGTAGCCCAGTCCGGCCGACGGGTGACTGAAAACATAAGAAGTCTAAATGGATGGTGAGATGAGTGCAAACAAGAGTGAATGATCATACCTGCAAACAACAATTGCAGGATTCAGAAAATGGGAAAGCATGCATGTGTGTGAAGTGATTCATCATGATCATGACTGTTCATGCAATACAATGTCATGCATGCGACAGCAGTGAGATGCGAACAAAAACTGAAACGGTGCTTCTACAAGCTAACATACATTAAAATGACAGCAAGCGTTCACTAAAATCAAGAAGACAACACTCACACAAAGAAAAACAAAAAAGCGACAAAAACGCGCAAAACATGCAAAGCAGGCTTACCCCGAAACCGCTGAGCAGAATGTGCCAACAAATCCTAGATGGGATGTGGGATCTCAGAGCTGCAAGGTTGATGTGAGGAATGAGCTCTGCAACATCTGGTGGATGAGTTTTGATAAAATCAAGGTTGTGATGGGCATGCCACAAATCTAGGAAAAGCGACACTTGGCGGGTGGTTTCTAAAATGATCCTTGCATGTAACCTCCAGCTGCTAAAAATAGATTGATGAATCAAGGGATCCATTTACATGTTTCCTTGGGAGAAGAATTCCATGCATGCATATCAGTTTTTCTTAGTCTTGGAGGGAAGCAATCAACCTGAAGGCACATGCATCGGTCTACAAGGTTGGGATGAAAAATTGTGCAGTTTTTGGGCTGAGCAGAGATGGTTGTCCTAGAGGGATTGCGCAATTTACGGGCTAAGCAGTTGTCTTGGGTCAAACCTCAAAAGTTTCTCAAGGAAGCATGTCTGACTGCATTACGCAATTTCTGAGCCCAACAGGCTACCTGACTTGATTTGCGCAATTTCTGCTAGCCACTGAGCTAGCTTTCCTAGAGAGATTGTGTAATTTCTGGGAGCAACAGGTGATTGCTACCCAAAATTGCATAATTTCTAGGCTAAGCAACTGTCTTGGGATGAATTGCATAATTCTGGAGCCCAGTTGGGTTTGCGCAATTTCTGGAGGGAAGGCTGGTTCCCCTCCAGAATTGCACAATTCCAAGAGGGAGTTGCTCAGCCAGCAACTGATACTAATTCCAAAAAGCAGCCTATGAAGGGGATGGAACAAACTTACATGCACAAGCTGACGAGACTCCATGAAAGAGCTGAATTTGATGTGCTTGATAGTGCAAGACATGTTGCTGAGGATGGTTGGCAGGGAGGCTTCAAAATGAAGCTTAGGCAAAATTTTGGAGGGTGGTTGTAGCCACTACAACATGTCCTCGAGAAATACATCCTAAAATTGATGCAAAATCGGGTACTTGTTCAACACATCTGCATCCTCAACCTCCTTACCCTTATCACTAGAAATGTTTACTACAATTATCTTGCACCCTCTCCTTTGGCTACACTTTACTTGTATAGTTGTTACCATCCTAACTGATGTGGCCTTTTTCTTACCTTTTAATACTCTTGGTTCTCCCGTGTCATCAACACATTCAATAGCTTTATCATAGCATTCTACCTTGGTTCTATGTAGATACAATCATTCCATGCCCAAAAACATATTGTATGAACCCAATTGTAATACATTCAGATGTGTTGCGGTAGGAATACCTTAAAATCAAATGTACAAGCTCCTTCCCAATGATGAACTTGCTTCTTTGTACCTGTAGCCAACTGCACTAACCAAGATTCTTCATGCAATTCCTTACTCTAACCACACTTATCCACCAAGTCATGACTAACATAGCTATAATTATATCCAGGGTCAATCAAAATAGAAATAATTTGATCACAAATCTTACCTTCCATCTCAATGATAGATGCCTGGTGTTCTGCTTGTCGGTTTTCCACTACTGCATAGATACAGGGAATACTCTGACCAACATCCCCAACAGCCTATGCCTCTTGTCACACGGAAAGAGTCGACGGTGCGGACACAACCGACCTCCCTAGAAGCCTAAGACTTTCTAGTGACAAACAAGACAAATGAGAGCAATCCTTCTCTAAACATGCATTACAATATGAGAAATCAAGTGTTTAGATCTTACCTGTAACCCAACGCTATTGTAGTAGTCCAGCTTCGTTGATCCGGATGAGCTCCTCCTTCTCTTCGAAACCTGCATTCACCAACAGTCACACAATTAAATAGCACCTGAATATCACATAAAATAAAACACATTTAACATATAGACCAAGGAGTATATGAAACAACTCATAAATAACAAATTGTTGAGAAGAATGGACTAATTTGTATTAAAGGTAACAAAAGGAACCATTACAACCTGAGCCTTGGTGTTGTGCAAGTTCCTCCCAGGGTCCACAAGAGTTCTCCTTTACTCTGATCAGCTCACCTACCTCCCAATGGAAACAAGTAAAGATGGTAATCTCTCCTCACAAGCTCTCACAAGGAAGTCCTAATTCCAGCAGCATCTACCCTTAGGAATGTTCAGCTTTCAACCTCCCCTCCCTCTGGCCTAATGCATGTATTTATAGTGCTGTAGAAGAACTTAATCAGGTCCACCATCAATGGGATAAGCCCCTCTTTTGGGTGGGTTAGCTCCCTTCTTGATGGGATAAGTTCCTCTTCTATAGGGATACATGAACCATCTGGAGGCGCTTCATACACATCAAACAAGCTTCTAGAATGCTCTAGAAATGACCACAAGTAACTTTTTTAAGATGATACTTGCGCCTTTTGACCTTTACAGGAGTACGCACCCATCCCTTTACATACAAAGCGTACAAGTACGCAGGTATTGTGAACTTGGGTTGCGTATACGCAGGTAAGGCTGAGAGAAACTGTGTACCAGAGATAACTTGACTTTAAATGACTTTTCTCTCTTTCTTTGAGTTCGACAAGGAAGGCATAGGCATGAGACTTGCCAAGGAGGACAGTATGACAGTGGATGGAGCCATACTAACTGCAAATAGTCATGGTGACATTTTTTAGTGTAACAGATTGCCCCCTAAAGTGCGGAGCCTGTAGTAGACTAGGGTTTTATATGATCTAGGAAGGGTGAAGTACTTTATCATTTCAAGGAGTATCTTGCGGAGAGCCTGGTCAGAATCTGCAAATATTCAACACAAAATATATTTAAGATCGTATCATCGCTGAGGTAGGCATTCCCATACTCGGATTGAAAACTTTAACTAACAATCTAACTACTGCTCTGATACAGGAATGATTTTGCAGTACATCACAATTATAGACTTTGTAGACACAGTATGGACGCAGCCATCTGTTTATGATTAGTCTACTATATAATGAATACAAAACTCCTTGCAGCCTGGATGGTGGAAACTAGATCCAGGGTCTTCATTTCTACTTCCCGAATTGGTACGATTCTATCCATGTGAATAAATGAGTCGATGTCGAACATGGTAGAAACCACTTGATTACCAGTCGATGATGTAAACTGTTAACAAGTGTGAGAGAAACCACCAGTGATGTCAATGGTTCTCAAAGTATCCAGTACAATCCATGAGATGTGAATAAATGTGTTGATCTCGAACATGTCATGGAATCCTTCGATCGAAATTCAATGATGTAAACTGTCGTCGAAGGCGAGAAATCTGCCATTGATGCATGCGGATCTCAAGGTACTGACGATTCCTAGATCATCTTTCTAGATAATGTGTTGATGTCGATAGAAAGCGATCTGTCATAGGCAAGCCCACAACACGAAATCATAAATCAAGTTGAAGAAATGTAGTTATAAGGACTGACTCAGGGATGGTCAAGATGGATGACGGATATTTTGCAGATGAATGGTTTATTTGTAGTGACCTCTTGAACACATAACGACACGATAGATGGCTTGGTGAAATTTGACCCAAAGTTAATACCCGGCTGAAGACTTTCAATGTGGTTCAATCAACTGTGAGGCAAAGGATTTCCCAACCCAGGTGAATGAAAAGTGTCGTGTTCAAGAGTGGTGATAAGGTTTCTTCTGAGACAAAGGATAACAAATAGACTCATTTTCCTCTCTTTCCCCCACCATTTCTGGCAAGTACCTCTTTATTTTTTACAAGCTTGAGGAGGATAACATATGCTTGATTATAAGCTCATCCTTCGGATGAGTCCAACTTAGTTTAGATTCGGACCCTAAGAAGGAGTGGTCCGTTCCTGTTTGTAATCGAACAGGTCCTTTACTGTGAAATTTTAACGAGTCCAGTATAGGATAAACTCGGCGTTTTTTCAATTTTAGAGAGTCTGAAAAAACTAAAGAAGACTCCAAGGTGAACTTTTTCGTAAATTTGTGTCTCCCAAGCCCGAAAAAGTATAAAATAATACCTGAGAGAACCGCTTGATCTTGCGACCAAGGAGTACTTTCATGTTTAGTGCCGTTGACCTGAAAAGTAAAAAACGATCAAGGACACGTCATTTTATTTCCAATATCGAGTTTGAAACGACAAAAACCCGGCAATCTTTTCGTGTTTTTACGGTCAAAAAAGGGCTATAAGAGGACCATCTTTTAATTCCATTTTAACGAGTGTAAAAGAAACACTCGGCAATATTTTCATGTTTTAGGAGTCAGAAAAGGGCTTAAAAGATGACTCTGAGGTTTCACTTTTTCATAACTTTTAACGAGTTTGAAAAAATGATAAAAATATACCCATATGGCCGACTTTCAATTTAATTTACGAGCAGGAAAAGACGGAAAGAACTCGGCATTTTCATTTGTTTTACGAGAACGAAAGATACCAAAATAATCTCGGTATTTTCATGAGTTTAACGAGTCTTGAAAATAACTAAAATTGACTCGAGATAGGTTTCATTTTTACAAAAGCTTGAAACAGAGAAAAACTATGCTTCAAAGTAGTTTCATTTTTACACAAGCTTGAAACAGAGATAAAACTGTGCTTGATGCCCCCTAAGCATAACTGCTAGAGCGCATGCCCCCCAGCTTCATTTCATTCAACCAGTTGGATGAAATGAAGGTTGAGTTACGAGATCATTTGAAAGACTTGACCTAAAACTGTAAGAAAATTATGCAAAAAACTGAAATAACTAACCTAAATACTTAACATTTATGAGAGCTAGTCAATCTCTCGACTCAAGTAGAGGAGGATTTGTTTCATTTTTTAACGAGCTTGACACAGGAAAAGAACTATGCTCGGATTCGGTTTCATGTTTACGCAAGCTTGAAACGAAAAACTATGCTTGTGATAAGTTCACATGCCCCCAGCATAATGACGCAAAACGAGGTACATGCCCCCCAAGCTTCATTGCATTCAACCAGATGGATGGAATGAAGGTTTACTTTCAATATTTAACTTGAAAAGGGATTTGTTTCATTTTTAAGGAGGTTGACACAAGAAAAGAACTATCCTCATACCTGATTCATTTTTTGACGAGGTTGACTCAGTAACAGGAACTATCCTCAAGCTAGCCTTGGTGTTGTGCAAGTTCCTCCCAGGATCCACAAGAGTTCTCCTTTACTCTGATCAGCTCACCTACCTCCCAATGGAAACAAGTAAAGATGGTAATCTCTCCTCACAAGCTCTCACAAGGAAGTCCTAATTCCAGCAGCATCTACCCTTAGGAATGTTCAGCTTTCAACCTCCCCTCCCTCTGGCCTAATGCATGTATTTATAGTGCTGTAGAAGAAGTTAATCAAGTCCACCATCAATGGGATAAGCCCCTCTTTTGGGTGGGTTAGCTCCACTCTTGATGGGATAAGTTCCTCTTCTATAGGGATACATGAACCATCTGGAGGCGCTTCATACACGTCAAACAAGCTTCTAGAATGCTCTAGAAATGACCACAAGTAACTTTTTTAAGATGAAACTTGTGCCTTTTGACCTTTACAGGAGTACGCACCCATCCCTTTACATACAGAGCATACAAGTACGTAGGTATTGTGAACTTGGGTTGCGTATACGCAGGTAAGGCTGAGAGAAACTGCGTACCAGAGATAACTTGACTTTAAATGACTTTTCTCTCTTTCTTTGAGTTTGACATGGAAGGCAGAGGCATGAGACTTGCCAAGGAGGATAGTATGACAGTGGATGGAGCCATACTAACTGCAAATAGTCATGGTGACATTTTTTAGTGTAACACCTCTTGTGCATTGTATATCTTGGGTCTACCACTCTGAAAATGTGGACAATATTTCCTACGATGTTCCCCTCCACAAGTGCAACAACGTACAAGTTCCTTACTCTGCTCCTCTAGCAAATGTCCCTGCCCTTTCTTTGATGAATTGAACCGCTTAGGTGGTGCAACATTTTCCTTGTTACCTATGTCCCATGGTCTTGCTCACTTCTTGTTCCATTTTCCTTTGTTCTTAGCATTACCTCTCCAATCTGGCTTAGTCTCAGTTCGGTGCTTCGATTGTTCATAGCAATGCTTTAGCTTCCGAATGGACTCCTCCAAAGATATAGGCTCATCAAACTCAATCATGTCCTTGAATGCAACTGATAACCCACTAATGAACCTTTGAATCTTAGCCTTCTCCTACTTGATGTAAGGTACATACCTCAATAGTTCCAATAACTTACTATTGTACTCATCATCAGTCATAGAACCCATCTTTAGCTCATAGAATTCTTTTTCCCTATCATCAAAGTATCTCTTTGACCAATACTTCTTGTTGAATAGTAGCTCAAATTCACTCCAAGTCAGATCTTCCTCATTTATGTCCCTAACATTCTTCACATATTCCCACCAGATGTTTTCTTTACCTTTAAGACTGAAAGTATCCACTCTAGCTTTCAATTTCTCTGAGTAGTCATGTAACATGAAGAACTTCTTCATACTGAGTAACCAAGCCTCTGCATCCTATGATCTCTTTACCTTTGGACCATCAAAAGTAGGTGGATTTTCTTTCTTAAACTCATCCAACAAGTATGCCCTATCAATCCCCTTGTAAGGATTATATTAGTGATGATCATAGTGCTTATCTGAATCAGAACTAGAGTCATACATGTGTCTATCCCATATCCTCTCTAGAGTGTCCATAAATCTACCATCTTGTATTGTGTCATCTCTATATGATCGGTGACTGCCATGTGATATACTACCATATTCCCCATCAGTTTTGTCCTCCTCCTCATGACTGATCTAAAGCGGCCCTTGTCGCTACAAATATAACAAGCTCTAAAGTATACTGCATTTACCTCTGCTAACATTTCCTATGACTGTATGATTCTATCATTATATGCCTTACAAGTCCTTATCTCTTCCTTTAAGCTTCTTAGTGTCACTACCAAGTCAGAAGATTTCCCAACACCATACTTCTCTTCAGATTCATAGGGAGAGTCTTTGTAGTCAACCATCTTGCTATCCATTTGATGTTTCTTCTTGCAAGCTATATCATGTCAGCTAAACCAAATCACAATAAACCAATGTACCTTAGTATAGCTCGGGGAGGATACCTTGTCTGCAATATCAACAAATAAGTGTGATACATGTATAACATAATCATAGCAATATATGAAAGTAATACATAAGCATATAACCATGCATCATCATTCTAGCTAGGGTCTAGTCATCAACGCATGAACTTAACAAAAACATACACTACAACCTCATGCATAACAACATCCACTACATCACGAGACACTTGAAAACATGAAAACATGAATATGCATAAGAAATACATAACTATACATACCCTAACTACATGCATGACGACATAAACTGTACCACTATAAGTGGACCATGCACAACAACAATGTAAACAATACACCAACCTACATGCGGATAGCACTCAAGCACAAGTACGGGTCACACCCACACATAACACATATAGTCAAGCATAAATGAAAAACACTCATAACAACATGTATCATCATGTAACCCAGCACACAAGAATGATGCATACGACCAAATCATACAATATGTAACCAAGAATACCAAATGATACATGTAAGCAATATATAACAACATATAACAAGTCATACACTCACAACGATGCATCCAAAAAAATCACACTAAGTTCCACATGAAAACATCATTGCAAAATGATAAACATCATGCAAATGAAACAAGCATATGGAATTCAAGTCTGAGAAACACACATGCAACTGACATGCATGCATGACCAACACAAAGCACATCTAGTCTGAGGGGTGAACCATGGCTCTGATAACACTCTGTAACACCCTCCTCCCACATCTACCCAAGCAACCGACCAGTCAGGGTAAACATGCGACGAGAGGTCACTATGATATGATTCAATCTCCTAAGTCACATTAAGGAAGTGGAACCGATGGAAACACACCATACAGACATCCAACATCATCAACAGAACCCTCATAAGACAAGTCAGACACTCAAACAGTATGTCCTTGGGTCCCACTTTTGTTTTAGGTCTCTTAGATCATATTCGCTCTCATGTTATGGGCAAGGGAGTGACCAGCAACCTAAAGTCACTCTCACAGGCCTGCCTACCAATGATTGTGGACAAAATTCTCCAATGTTGCACCAGCGACCCTGATATTTAAGCCACTTTTTCAGGCTCAGAGCCCAACTCACTGCCCAGAATGGACCCATCTCTTCAAATCAGTAAGATAACATGGAAATGACAGTATTGAACAAAATATTTGTTCAAAACCTTGATTGGACCCCTACTAGCCATGACATGCATTTCGTCAAACATATTGGAAATGTGTAATGTACAGGTGTAATACATAGTTTTGAGCATATGGGTCTCATACTTAGTTGAGAATCACTACGAACCATTGATGCCTCAACACATAAACCACCATTTCATCCATTAGTTCATACATACATTGATCATTCAATTATAAGTAAAAACATGATGAGAGCCACACATGGTTGTTGTCATAAAACACATACATAACCAGCATAATAGCAACAGAAAATACTCATGAAAGTACAACCATATTGACCACATATAATTCATCAAAATACTCATAAATACAAGGAGAAATAAGGCTTTCATTGATGATGCAAAATCCAACCCAGGATGGGACTTCCACGTTCCACCTTACCATAGAATGGTTGATCCAAATCTATCTTCAACCATTCACCCCCATGCCATATTCCAAACATCAATGTGGGGTCTCATAAAAAACATCAATGAAAACTCATCTAGGGCTTCCAGAGGCCATCCACTTCGACCCATCAAATAGTGATTCCACCTCACAGTCAGACATCACTAAACCATCATTAGATCTGTCTCTATCCCAGCCATCTAGGGCTCCATAGTGTTGTTCTAGCCAAGGCTCCAGGACTAGTAACTCAACCCACCAAGGGCTCCAGAGCGTTTTTCCAACCAAGGCTCCAGGACTAGTAACTCAACCCAAGATGATACATGGCTCCGGAGAGTTTGTCCAACCAAGGCTCCAAGACTAGTAACTCAACCCAAGCTAAGGAACAAGAGGACCAACCAAAAAAAAATGAAAGTAACCCACAATCACCATGGCTATCTAGGAAATGACAAGGCTAGGCAATCTACTATCGATCCAGGAAATCCTCCATGCTAGTGACAAATCACAACCAAAAATCCACATGCATATGCCATGCATGCCAAAACTAGTGAAGAAATCATACATGCAATTCAGTACCTGCAAGAAAATCTGATGTAGTTGCTGATGTTGATGCCTTCTTGCACTTTCCTGCTTTTCCTTTGCCTTCTTGCCCCAAGAATCCAAGTATGCCACACCCTCCAAGAGTGCTCCAAGAAAACTCTAAGTATCCAAGAGTATGATAGAGAGAGAGAATAATGAGAGAGAGCTCCAACACTGAACTATCAAAAGGTTACCAATTTATCCTCATAAGCCTTTTTATGAGTGAGGCCTCTATTCTTTTCATTTTCCATTATTTTCCTTCATTTTCCTCATCACATGCAACCTATGACCTTTCAATGCCTTTTTCTCCTAATTTCCATTATTTTCATAAATAAATGTGCCAAAAATTCCATTTTTCCTTTCCAAAGCCTTAGTCGTTTCCTTTTCCAGTTTCCTTAGCCATTACACAATCACAAGTGATCCCCATCACTAGGATCTTTCCCACCATTCAAATTGGAATAAATGTCCCATCATCTGTGGTTATTATTTTTTCCTTTTATTAACTTTTATTACATGGAATTTTCACTAGGGTTGTTGCAAGCATAATTGGTTAAGTATTGACCAGAGGCTGCCTATGAAGCAACGAGATAGATTATACTTTTGCAGAGATTTTTCAGGCTTGAACAAAAATTATATTTCTTCTCTATTTCCTGACTAACGCAATATATAAAGGAAGGGATTTTGAGCAGTTTCTTTCCCCTTAGATAAATCTTTGAGCAGATGTGATTGAAACTTGTCTCATATTTATGATATGATTTCTTGATCGATTAATTTTTTCTACTGATGAGTAGAGTAGATTCAAATATTTTGTTTTAGAATATTACATAAGCAGTTTGAATCTACAAGGAATTTCTACATGGTATTAGAAATAGAATCACAGTAGACAAGAGAATTCGAAATTTGTGCAGGAGGTTTGAATTACAAGATCAGTGTTGCAGGTTTTCTCCATGACTGAGAATATGACTTCCACCAGACTCAGGCTCAAGTATTCTTTGGAAGGAACCAAAAATTTTGTGGCATGGAAGATCCATATGGAAGTGGTATTAGATGATAATGGGCTATTATATTACATCAATACAAATGTAGTTAAAACCCCAGTAGTTGATGCCCATGATTTCGCTCAATCGAAGAAGGATGTAGCTAAAGCAATGAGGATAATATTGGAGGGAGTTCAAGATCATATTGTCTCGAATCTCCATTTGAAATGTAGAAAACACTGACAGACTTGTTTGAGAGAAACAGTGACCACATGAAGTTGGCACTCAAGGACAAGCTTCGAAGTATCAAGATTCAAAAGAATGATACAATCCCACAGTACCTAAGCAAGTTTACACATTGTTGTGATGAACTTGGCGAGGTCGGTATGACCGTCCTTGAAGAAGATTTGGTAGCTTTAGCTCTATTGGGTCTTCCCAAGAGCTGGCATAGTCATCAAGATTTCATGAATGGTAGAGACAAAATATCGTGTTGGGAGCGGTTATGGTATGATCTAGTGCAAGAAGAAATAATGTGGAAAAACTGAGATGGGACCTCAAGAAAAGAAGAGGAAGAGGACCGTTCATTTGTCAGTAAAGAAAAGAAATCCAAGGGGAAAATGTTCCAAGACAAGGAGGGCAATAAAAAATATTTTTCCAACATCAAATTCTCTCACTGTCATGAATTCGGGCACTATGCCACAAAATGTCCATAGAATAAGGCAAGAAAGGAGGAGCCTGCAGTAGCAGCAACAGTTGAATATCTAGCTTCACAATTCGAGCTTGATTTTACTCTCATTGCATGCATTGGAAGAACAGTAATGGTAAGTGTGTCGTATCTGGATATTGGTTCCTCATTCCACATGACGAGGAATAGAGATATCTTCAATGACTTGGAGGAGAAATACCTCAAGCAAAACATTGAGTTTGGAGATGAAGGGAGGTATAGCGTGACCGCTATCGGTACAACTACTTTTCAGAGGGAGTCTGGATCCCCTATCAGACTCGAGGATGTGATGTTTGTTCCAGGACTAAAGAAGAATATTTTTTCCGTCACGGTATTGGAAGACCTTTGTTAGGATGTGATATTTATAAAAGGGAAGGTTTTCCTTAGACACGTCGCCACGAGACAGGTGAAGAAGATCAGTGTGTCAGTCAAGAACCTGTATTCACTTGAGGTCCAATATGCATGAAAACCCTTGAGAAGCAAGGCAAAGGTTAGAGACTTGGTGTTTGATAGGGAGCATTATTTACCTCTAAAAAAGGAGCCTGAGACGCAGCCTTAACAAGTTTTGGAGTAGCCACAAATGGAAAAGAAAAGAGGAGACATAATGGAAACATCCACTCAAGAAGAGACCTCTAATAGGGGGGAATTTTGAGCTAAGTGGGCAGAGGAATCACATGCATCCATACTTCCATGTGTGAGGTGGGGTGATTTGAAGAAATAGTCCCAGGAGTGCAAAAAATCGGGCAGGGTCCATTGAGGGTTTTTTTGTCTCATGGATCACTACCTTTCTATGGGGGCACAGAGTATTCAGTAGCAATATGATCAATGTTAGTAAAATACTCAGTAGTGCAAAGGAGTGTTGACAAAAAAGCAGGAGGCTCAGTAGTAGAGTCAACAACAACACAGTTTTCCTAGTAGACAGTTGTAGACATAGTTGATTCAGCTTTTGTTTTTTTTATGCTTTTCAATTGTAGATGTTGCAATAGCAACAACAACAGTGAGAAGTGTTGCATGAAATACATTCCAAAGGTTCTGGATCAGGGTAGATTTGAATCCATTTCTTATCGAGAGGGACTATGGAAAATGGCAATAGAAAAATACTAATTTAATTTTCCCTTGAATTGAATTAGGTGAAAATTGTAATTCCACATCATAAGACAACAAGAATGTGTTAACTAAGTTAATTTCACTTAGTTGGATCAGTTAATTCAAGTTGAGGGCATAACTTAAGTCATGTAGAATGATTCCTAAATTTTAGGAGCCTAGGGTGGGTTTAGTTTGAGTTGTAATAGTTTAATTCAGTTAAACTAAGTTAAAGTCAGTTAAACTAGTTCCAACTATTGGAGGAACTAGTAGGAGGTCTAGCAGTGGGGTGCAACTTTAGTGTTCAACCAGTTAACTGATAAATCAGCCATAATTAAATCATGCATGCATGAAATTTGAGTTACCCAGTTGATATTGGAGTTCAAGGGAAGTGTACTATTAGTTGTATAATTATCCAAGTTGTACAGGTGGTGCATGCAGTCAGAGAAGGGCCTATAGGGATTACGCAATTCAGGATGGGGATTTCCCTAATTAATAGGGGTCAAATTCCTTGAGAAAAAACACAAGGAAATAGGAGATTGGTGGTTATCAAAATTGGTTAAGTATTGACCAGAGGCAGCTTTTGAAGCAGCGAGATAGATTATACTTGTGCAGAGATTGTTCAGGCTTGAACAAGCATTGTATTTCTTCTCTATTTTCTGACTAATGCAATACAGATAAGAAGGGGTTTTGAGTAGTTGCTTTCCCCTTAGATAAATCTCTGAACATATGTGATTGAATCTTGTCTCATGTTTATTTTGTGATTTCTCGACCGATTAATTGTTTCTTCTGATGAGTAGAGTAGATTCAAGTCTTTTGTTTTAGCATATTACATAAGGAGATTGAATCTACAAGGAAATTATACATGGTATGAGATATAGAATCAGAATAGATAAGAGAATTCAAAGTTTGTGCAGGAAACATGCACTCAAGAAGAGACCTCCAATAGGGGGGAATTTCAAGCTAAGTGGGCATACGGAGTACATGCAGCCATACCTCCAAGTGTGAGGTGGGGTGATGTGAAGCTATAGTCCTAGGAGTGCAAAAATTGGGCCAGGGTCCATTGAGGTATTTTTTGTCTAATGGATCATTACCTTGCTATGGGGTCCCACAATATTCTGCAGTAGGAGGATCATTTTCAGTCAAATATTGAGGAGTGCAGAGGAGTGTTGATAGCAAAGAAATAGGCTCAATATCAGAGTCAGTAGCAACGCATTTTTCCCAGTAGATAGTTGATTGAGTTTTGTTTCTTTTTTATGCTTTTCAGTTTAAAATGTTATAGTAGAAAAAACAATAGTGAGAAGTGTTGCATGAAATACATTCTAAATGCGTTGGATCGAGGTAGATTTGAATCCATTTATTGTCGAGAGGGAGTGTTGAAAATGGCAACAAGAAAATCCCGATTTAATTTTCCCTAGAATTAAATTAGGAGAAAATATTAATTCCACATCACAAGACAACAAGAATGAGTTAACTAAGTTAATGTCACTTAGTTGGCTAAGTTAATTAAGTTGAGGGCCCAACTTGAGTCATGTAGAGTGGTTCCTAAATTTTAGGAGCCTAGGGTAAGTTTAATTTGAGTTGTAATAGTTTAATTCAGTTAAACTGAGTTGAAGTCAGTTAACTTAGTCCCAATTGTTGGAGGAACTAGTAGGAGGTCTAATAGTGGGGTGCAACCTCAATGTTCAACCATTTAACTAAGAAATAAGCCATATTTAACTCATGCATGCATGAAATTCGAGTTACCTAGTTGAGATTGGAGTTCAAGGGTAGTGTACTATCAGTTGTATAATTTTCCAAGTTGTACATGTGGTGCATGCAGTCAAAGAAGGGCCTATAGGGATTATGCAATTCAAAATGGGGATTTCCCTAATTAATAAGGCGCTAATTCCTTGAGAAACAACGCAAGGAAATAGGAGCTTGGCAGGCAACATAATTGGTTAAGTATTGACCAAAGGAAGCTTGTGAATCAACGAGATAGATTATACTCGTTAAGAGATTGTTCATGCTTGAACAAGCGTTCTATTTCTTCTCTATTTTATGACTAATACAATACAGATAGGAAGGGGTTTTAATTAGTTTCTTTCCCCTTAGATAGATCTCTAAGCATATGTGATTGAATCTTGTCTCATGTTTATGTTGTGATTTCTTGATCGATTAATTATTTCCATTAATGAGTAGAGTAGATTCAAGTATTTTTTTTTTAGCATATTACATAAACAGTTTGAATATACAAGGAATTTCTACAGGACAGTGTGACTGACATGTGTGAGTAGTTGCAGGGCAACATGATTGGTATTAGCGTGGCAAGGTAATAGTTGATGTGTTTATATAACTAACAGTTGGGTGATGTGACAATACATAGTAAGACTCGAATGCAGCAACGTAAAATTTAAAAGAAAGGAATTGAGTGAGAATTCCTTTGGCTATGTTTGGAAACCACAATTCCAAATGAATGAGTGCTTTGCATGAATACATGGAGTCTTATTAACCTTGATTTTGTCTCACATTATGTGGATATGTGTTATATTCTTGAACATGTATTTAACATGTATAAAATTTGGTTTCTAGTTATAGCTAAATTTGTCAAGGGAATTAGAGTCCCTTGAGAGATGATATATGTACATATTCAGTTACAAGGCAGCATGCTTGGCACAACAAGGTAGGGTAAATAGTATGTTGTTACGTTTATTTGTGCACTGACATCTATGTGTTTATGGCAGTATGATGCAGGGATTGCATGGAAAAAGAGATAGCCATGAAATCTTGAAGAAGGTTTAGGTTGAATTTCCCTTGGAGGCATTAGGAACCCATGGGATTGAATCATGGTGTTTGTTGGGATTTTGGTGCCTTAGATATTTTTTGATTTTTTTTAGCTCAGTTTATGTGATTTTATTGTCTCCGCTACAAGGCCTTGCCATTTTGTTTGTGGTGTCGTGTTGCTATTGGTGTTTCATGGTTTTCTTCTTGATTTTTTTCTTATTCTTGCATTTATGTTTTGGGGTCTTGGGAATTGGTTGCGAAGGAGGAAGTTAATGGAGCTCGAGGAGAGTTGAATGAAACCCGAGAAGTAATGTAGGACCCAGATGAAGATCGGTGCATGTATAAAGGTCGTTGAAGGCAAGAGTATGACAACTCGTTGGGTTGGTTGGTTCCACAGGGATGAATGGATAGTGGAAAGATAGTAACGATGAAGGTAACGAGGAAAGGTAACGTGAATGGATTTGAGGCGTCAGATGCCTTGACTATGTTGGCAATTGTTGTTCTCAATGTTGTGCATGTTGTGCATTGATAAAGGAAGTTATCATAACCTTGACCTTATGATATCTGGTAATTATTTTATGATCATGACTATGTTGATGTCTATATGTATACATGTGTGTATGTATGTCGTTGTCTGAAACGGTCTTCATAAATCATGATTGTTTAATGCTAATGTTTATATGTATGTATGTATGTATCTATCTATCTATGTATCTATGTTACTATCTGACAAGGTTGTCAGAGATCATTCAACTATCTATGTATCTATGTTACTATCTGACAAGGTTGTCAGAGATCATTCAACTATCTATGTATCTATGTTACTATCTGACAAGGTTGTCAGAGATCATTCTTGTGGAGGAATGATTGATTATGAAAGTGAATGGCATGAAAGAGATTCCTGGTCTTATGGGGAATCAAGTGGGAAGAGTAGTCTTGACAGATCTATGAGGTCAGTGTCATATGGATATGAATTGATATTATATGCTTGTATTATGCCTATGTTTATGTTATGGACAGGCCATGCTGAGGGATACATCAACGGAATGAAAGTAGTGTGCTTTGTTGCATGTTGGGACAAGCATGGATAACACACTAGAGGCAAGGTCATTTGGTAAGGATAGTGTGGTATTAGGATGTGCAATACTAGTGTTGTGTACATGTAGCATATGTAGTATTGTGTACATATGACGTTGTAGGTCTGTTGTATATATGGTGTTGTGTGTATATTTCATATGTAGTATTGGGTATAGATGGTACTATGTACATGTTGGATATCTGTTGTTGTGTGCATGTTGGATATGCGGTGTTGTGTGCATATGGTGTTGTGCACATGTTGGATATGCAGTGTTGTGTACATATGGTGCTATGTACATGTTGTATATGCAGTGCTATGAACATATGGTGTTATGTGCATATTGTACATGTGGTGTTATGTACATATGGTGTTGTGTGCATTATTTTACATGTGGTATTGTGTGCCTCTGGTGCCATGTACATGTTGTACATGGCGTGTTGTGTGCAGGTGGTACTATGTACATGTTGTGCATGTGGCTCTATGTACATGTGGTGTTGTGTACATGTTGTGCATGTGGTGTTGTGTACATGTTGTGCATGTGGTGTTGTGTACACATTATACAGGTGGTACTGTGTACATGTTGTACATGTGGTACAGGTGTACATATGGTATTGTGTGCATGTCGTACATGCTTTTTTGTGCACATGTGGTATTTGGTGCATGTTGTGCATGTTGTTTTGTGTATGTGTGGTACTGTGCATGTGAATTGTGTAGTCGTGGCATTGTGGCATGTGAATTGATTATGTTGTACTCTATGTATGTATTTGTATTGTGTTATACACTGGGTGTAGGTGTATGTATTGTGTTGTGTTGTACACCAGGTGTAGGTTTATGTATTATGTGGTGTTTTACATTGGGTATAGGTGTATGTGTTGTGTTGTACACCTCGTGTAGGAGTATGTGTTGTATGCCGGGTGTAGATGCATGTATTGTGTGGACTTGTATGTCGTGTGTGGTTGTATGTGTGTGACACATACTATGTGTATGTGTACGTGGTTGAAGAGAAGGCAATGGGTGTTTGTCGGGTGTGGAAACCGATCTGGTGTGCTTACAAAAAGGACAAAGGCTAAACGTAGAAGTGAAGGGCTGATTAAAGGATAAGTATCAGTATTTTATTTCAGTTTTATTATGCATGTGATCTATGATTTTGATTTATGATGGTTACATGTGATCTATGATTATGGTTTATGATGATTTCATGTGATTCACAATTTTGATCTATGATGGTTGTGTTTTGAGCTAACCAGATGTGGTATGTCTATACATAATTCTTTGATCAAAGAGTTAGTCTATCTTTTTGTGACAAGAAGAAAACAAAATTGCAAGTGTACCTTGTTGATGAGCTACCAATGAGGTATGATTTGGATTTATTTCAATTCATTTGAGTCTAATGGAAATGATGTGCTTGGTACAGTAGAGCATGAAAATGCATGGTTAGGTGTTTGAAACTAACTACAAGAATTAGTATAAGAAACAAAAAGGAATTGGAACATGCAACCATATGTTGGTAAAGCATTTCAGGAGCAGGGCCATTGTGGGACACTAGTACCCAATAGTTTCCATTGATTTACATGAGAATGCTATGACTGGTATGATGGTTTTGAGGCAGTTATATCCCTTGGTTATTTGAACTTTCAATGTGAGGAAGCCTTGCCAAGGGATGGATCACCTGGGAAGGGGAATGTCGAGGAACTTAGAAGGTGTGTGACTACACATAAGGGGGTGATCGGTTTGCCTGAGGGACTGTGTAGAAGATAAGGGAATGACAAGAAATGGATTTATTTGGTCATTATCATTCCAAATGGGATCAGACGCACATTAGGAGTGTGCTCTGGAACAATGAGCTGATAATTGTTCATTGAGGGAACAAGTAGCACTAGACATTGGATGGAACTTTGACTTTGACAGTGGATTATGGACTTGTTGGGAAGGAGGTGAATCCTAGTATTACTTTTGAGGGCGGAGGTGTGAGACTTTGTGTTCCCTTGTTGCAGATGCAAGCATCATATCCTTTTATTTGATGGTTGAGTAAATGTGCATATAAGTATATGTGGTTTTTATACTGTAATGAGTTGTGTTATAAAGCTCTAGTATGCGGTATGTTCTTTTGTTTTCAACAGTGGTCATTATAATTAATTTAGCGAGCTGTATTATAAATCCCCATGGGAAGAATGTTCATTTTACAGCTGTTTTGCTGGATATAGGTGGCATTGAACACCAAGGACGGTGTTCCCCTAATGGGGAGGGTTATGTAACAAACTTAGTAAAAAATTCATGTAAAAAAACTATAAGATCAAGGTCATGGGATATGTAATCCAAGTTGAATGTTGGGCAAAACATCCTAGTTTGGGTGTTCATTTCGTTATTATGGCTAAGGAAATTAGAAAAGGAAATGACAAAGGCTTTTGAAAGGTATGAGGCATTAATTGGCATTTTATTTATGAAAATAAAGGAAACTAAGAGAAAATGAAGGTGAAGGTCATAGGTTGCATGTGCGGAGGAAAATGAATGAAAATAATGGAAAATTGAAGAAATTAGACACCTCATTAATAAAAGGGCTTCTGAGGATCATTCGGTAAACTTTTGGTCAGTTCAATTTTGGAGCTCTATCTATTCTCTCTCTCTCTCTCTCACTCACTCACTCTTAGACACTTAAGGCATTCTTTTAACACACTAGCATTGGAGGAAAGAAGGAAAAGGAGGGACAAGAAAGCAAGAGGAAGCAAAGATCAAGCATGGAAGAGTAGGATCAAGAGGCTAGTGGGATTACATGCAGGTATCAAGTTGCATATATGATTTCATTGCTATATTTGGCATGCATGGTAAATGCATGTGAGTATTTGGTATTTGGTTCTATTGTTGTCACTGGCATGGGTTTTTACAGGTGTGACAGTGATTTTTAGCCTTGCCTTTCCATTTATGGATAGACATGGTGTGATGGGTTCTCTTGTATTTGGTTGAGTTGGATTTTCAGATGATTTCGAAACTGAGTGAGATGGTCCCTGAAGAAAGAACACAAGACCTAGGAATCCCTAGAGCGGAGAAGGTGGGATTGCAAAAAAGCCATATTTTGTGTGCCTCGATGGGCCTATAAATCTTCGACCAGTGAATGGTGAGATATTTGATAAAGCCTAGAGGTGTGTGCCCTTGATCAAGCCTAGGAATCCTTGACTGGTGAATGGTGAGATATATAGTAAATCCTGGAGGGTGGAATCTTTATTAGGCATAAGAATCCTCGACCGTTGTATGGTGGGATATACGAAAAAATCCTAGAGACTAGGAGACAACTAAATTCCTCACTATGTAGGTGGAGAAATCCAATGACATTAATGATTGTTTAGGGCCTAATGATCCAATGGGGATTAAAATAAAGCCTCAAGAAACCTAGTTTTGTTTGGTTTTGAGTCCCACATTCATGCTTGGGATATGGCACAGGGATGATTTACTGAAATAAAGATTTGATTCAACCAATCTATGGTTGCATGGTTCGTGGAGGTCCCAAACCTGGTTGGCTTTTTCATTCATTAATAAATTCTCTTTCTCCTTGGTATTTCATGTGTAAATATACTAGTTCATATGTGTTTCTTATGGTTGTTATATCCTTATTATTTCTATTGGTTATGAGTATGTTTTATGATAGACTTGATGTATGTCTCTCATCATGTTTTGATTTGCAAATGAATGTACAATGAATATATGACCTAATATATGAAAATGCAGCAATTGTGATAGAGCAACAATTCTTCTTCACAAATCTCAAATAAGTATGAAATGCCTATGACCAGATATGTTGTTATGACCTGTAAATTACATGTTGGTGACATGTTTGGTGAAATTCTTGTCATGCCTAGTATGGGTCAGGTCAAGTTCTTATACCAATGATTGCATTAGTAGCCTTATTCAATTGCTATTTATCATTTCTTAGGGTTTCATGAAGTTCTGGGCAATTCCCTGAATCTTGTCCCTGAAAAAGTGGCATAGAATCTAGGGTTGTCGGCTCAAAACTAGTTGAAAAAATCCACAGTTGTTACCATGCCTTACTATGGAAGTGACTGGAAGGACTCATTTGCATGCATGGCTTATCATGGGATCGAATGAGGGTATAGATCAATGAAATGTCAATTTGTATCAGGGGTTGGTCACCTGGAAGGGTTGGTTGGCTTCTAAAGGTTCTCTAGCATGTGTGGAAGGTCAGAATGGTTTTCATTTTGTTGGTTTCATTTCCTTAACTGTACATGGGGAGTCGAATCACATCATAGTATCCTCTTGTCACATGTTTACCCTAGTGGACCGGTTAACTTGGGTAAATGTGGGAAGAGGGTGTTACATGTGGGCATTCCATGACATGATGCCCCATTCCATGACATGATTCCCTTCGATTGGCTGTGTGTTCACCAGAACTGAGGTCGCATGGGTCACATAGGAGAAAGATCCTTTAACCTCTCAATAAGAATGGAAATCAGATTCTGAAGTCCCATAGCAAGATCAACAGAAGGAGCACCTAGTTTATAATCCTGAGGATATCCCACCATTGATTCAATCTACATTTCCTGTTCTAAAGCATCATGTAGTCTATCAATATTCTATTGCGACGACGAAATCCTAGTCATCGGTAGCAAAGCCTTAATAAAGAAATCCCTCTAATGAAGAGGATCAATGAGGTATGATATTTTATTGATAACATATTTGAATCTCTGCATGCACTGCCAAGAAGATTCTCCTTCTGTTTGATTAATATCCAACAATTTTTCCAAGACTTTCTTATTAGACCGAGGTAAATTAAATTCTCGAATAAATTATCATTTAAAAACATCCATAGAGGCATTGGGATTTGCATCAATCCTCTTAATAAACCACCGAAGTGCCCTACATTTTAGAGTAGTTTGGAACTCAATAATTTCAGTGGCATCAGGAGTCTATCGAGCACTCCAAACAACTTCACACAAATACCAATGTTGTTCAACATCTTCGCTACCTTGTCCTGAAAATTCTGGATATCGGGTAAGTGATTCGGCCATAATTTCAGCCACGATTATGTTCCCAAGCTGAAAAATTATAAATCCCTTGGAACCTAGATGAAAGTGATTAGTTGAGCTATACTGAACACCATTGTTCGAACTACTTCCTCCACTAGAACCATCGACACTATATCTAGAATATAATTGTTGGAACTTATAAGGATATTCCGACACATAGGAAATAGTTAAGTATAACTTGGTCTACTGTAGAGTTAGGTAAAGTGTGTTTCTTTACTATGTAATTTTGTAACTTACAATCTGATGGTCGTGATATGTTCTAGACATGAAGTGATCTGACGGTTCATTCTCTCCTCGGTATTACCGACACTTGATCTGTGGCTTAACACCTGATTGGTCCATGATCTCTATTTAAAGAGCATGGAGGGTCATTTGTAGGGTGACCATTCATGAGAGAAGCTTATGTAAATTTTCTTTCTTTTATTAATAAATTGTCTGAAGTGGCCGCATTGGCTCAGGCCGTGGATTGTTTCCCTCTTTGAGGGTTTTAACCACGTCAAGAATATTGGTGTATTGATCTGTGATTTGTTTGTGAGTGGTGTCCTTTGGTGTTCTATTTAAGGAAATTACCCTGTAAATTCATACATGGCATCAGAGCCAAGTTGAGGGCAGCATCTGTTGGTGATCCAAATCCGAAGTCGCTAGAACTGCATCTGACTATCATTTCCTAGATCTACTGTTTCTTACAGCTTTCGGGCCGAGAGGATTGCTCTATTGCATTAGGAGCATCTATTCCAGTAAGGAACCCCTTTCGTTTCACGCGAAAAGGTTTTCAATAACCATAGCTACGCCATTTTTAAGATCTAGAGGTATACAGTCTTTTTTTGCAGTTTTATTTATTTATCTCTCTGTTTACTTCGATTTCTTTATCTCTCTATATTTTATTATCGGATCTATACCTTTCATTTCTATGTATGCTATTTTCCCCATGACTATGTGTAATATGGGCAAATTAGAAACAGAAAGGAAGGATTTTTCTCATGCATATGCTCTTTTTTGTCGCGCCTTAATGTGATTTCAGAAAATCAGAAACATTGAAGAAAATATTTAGTTTCCGGTGAAAGCTAACTTCAAGCCATAAGGTTTGGATTTTTTTGCATATCCGTGTTGGGTTGTGTGGTTTTTTGTTTTGTAGGCAAACATGGATTTTCCAAGTAAGCATGCATCCCAAAGATTCAGTGACTCAAAAAAAAAAAAAAAACAAAACAAAAACCCTTCTTCTTTTCCAAAAATTACTAACCTTTTAAACTAGCTCACTTGGTCCAAAGTTACTTTATGAGAATAGAGGTCTTGGGTTCAAGTCTTTCTTTTTGTTGAGTTACTTTTTCGAAAAACACATGTAGCTTATGTTTTAAAGTTACTTTATGTAAAAGTGTTCTCACCCATTATAAAAAGTGAGTCACTTATAATTCTAAAGTCTCCTTATCTTTTATTTAAGTTACAATTTAGTGGGTAACTCATAAAGTATCATTGTAAAAGTGACTTTCACTTATTTATAAAAGTGGATCACATATAATATTTTTTTTAAAGTGAGCTAATCAGATTAAGTTTGGAGGGGGGGAGATTTTTTTTTAAATATAACATTAGCATTCACTTATGCACATTCACGCACTTTGTCAACATCTTCAACAACTTTTCTTCAAAAAGTCATAACTTCTTCATCCGGAAGCCGTTTTCAAAGCCATTTTTTTTAATTGGCCTAATTTTTCAAGATATTTCTATTGGAACACTTAGTTTCAGAACCTACAGCATCATTTTCTGTTAAAATGGAAATTCCACACCAAGTTATTCTTGACAGCACCAACTACTTTCAATGGGTCTCCTACATGGAGGATTTACTTAGAAGTAAAGGTCTTTATAGAATAGCCTCAGACCAAGAGTCTAAACCTAAAGATGAAGATAAGCAAGCCAAATGGGAAAATAGGAAAGATCAAGCACGTGGGTTGATAGGGATGTCTATTTCTCCAGACCTTAGATTCCATATCACAGAACTTGATACCCCTAATGAAGCAATGAAACAACTCAATAAAGTTTTTGGAATTAAAAATGAAATTAGAGCCCATCAACTCGAAAATGAGTTGCTTACGTTGGACCCAAATAATTTTTCTTCCATTGAAGATTTTTTGTCCAAGTTCAAGACCCTTAGACTTCTCTTGGAAGGTGTTAAGGTTAAGAAATAAGATGGTAGCCTTATCTATTCCATTCTTACTAAGTTGGGACCAACCTACTCTATGTTTGTTTCCACCTTCCATTCTACTAGAGAAACCTTTATTTCTCAAGGACAAGACTACAAGTCCCCCTCTTTTGATGCCTTTTGTATTTCTTTAATAAGAGAACAATAAAAAAATTACATCTTGGTCTTCTTAACTTTGGAAACTCCTCTAAGAAAGCCTTAGTTTCCCAGCAACAACCAAGTTCAAAGAATCCTAAGACGCAACATCCTAAAAAGAATGGTCATAAACCAACCAAGGGTCCTAAGCACTTTCAGTCTAAAAATGAAATAATTCAAAAAAATGATAAGGAAAATAAAAACAAAGGGAAGAAGACTCATAGACATTGCAACTTTTGTAATCGAGATGGTCACTTAGAATCTGAATGCTTTAAGAATATGGAAGCCTTGGAAGCAGCAATGACGAAGCTTAACATCCATTTGGATCACTCTTCAACTTCAACTTCATCTTCAGGAATAGCACTTTCTACATGTGGTTGTCAAGCATCTCAGTCTGGCAATGCACTAAATGTATCTTATTCTTCTCATTCTCATGAGTGGCTCATTGATTCTGGAGCTTCTTATCACATGGCCAAAAACAAAGCCATGTTTTCTTCTTTAAATGATTGTAACACCAAAAATATATATGTTGGTGATGATAGATCTCTTAGTGTTGTAGGGACTGGAACTATTCATCTAGACAATGATCAATTTAATGATGTATTATGTGTTCCAACCTTATCCTGCAACCTTCTATCTGTATATCAGATAACTCATTCAGGTGAAGGTAAAATCATTGAATTTTCACCTCATGATGTTGTAATTAAGGACCTAAGAGATCTTAGACAGATTTTAGCTACTGGCATTGTTGATTATTCTACAAGGATGTATAAGTTTAACAGCTTTGGGTCATCAACTCTTCCTTCATTATTTTTTGCCCATAATGATGAAGTGAGCAAACTTTGGCATAAGTGATTTGGTCACTTAAACTATTGCTCCCTTCAAAATCTACGTAAAGAAAATATGGTGACAGGTCTTCCTATGGTATCTTGTAAATATGGTGTTTGTTCTGGATGTATACTCAGAAAACATCACCGGGATAGTTTTAAAAAACGTGCCTCTTGGCACACCGCAACCCCTTTACAGCTGGTGCATAGTGATTTATGTGGTTCACTTTCAGTTGTTTCATTCTCTTGCTACAAGTATTTCTTAAATTTCATTGATGATTTCTCCAGACACACTTGGGTATACTTCTTAAAACTCAAGAGTGAAGTCTTTAGCATGTTCTTGGCCTTTAAGGCCTTTTGTTGATAAACAATCTGGACATCAAATTCTTAAGCTAAGATCTGATAATGGCGGAGAATATGTTAACAAAAAATTCATCAACTTTTGCACTGAGCATGGAATTCAAATGCAACATATTGTTCCATATACTCCACAACAAAATGGTGTAGCTGAAAGGAAGACTCACACCTTAAAGGAAATGACTAATTGCATGCTTCAATCTAAAGGAATTAGCCTTAATTTTTGGGCAGAGGCAATTAACTATGAAAATTACATAGTAAATCACACTCCTACTAAGGTTTTAAAGAATAACACTTAAGAAGAAGCATGGAGCTCAATTAAACCAAATGTAAGTCACTTTTGTGTTTTTGGAAGTGAAGCACGAGCCCATATTCACGATGAGAAACATAAAGCCTTAGAACCTAAGAGTGAAAAATGTATTTTTGTTGGATATTTTGAAGATGTCAAAGGATGTGCCACCTCTCTCTATCCCTTCTACTTCTGAAAATATTTCTTCTTTAGATGATGAGAGCAAGGATGATAATCCTCCCCCACCTTCTCAGGATCCTCCTTTAGCTCCTCAGCTTCCAAAATGGGTCTGTGCTACTCGGGATGTAGTAGGTTCTCTTGTAGGTGATCCTACAGATCAGTGACATACACATTATCAGTTTGATAGAGTCTCTTCTTTACTGACTCAAGCTTCAGTGAATTATGATCCTAACACCTTTGCAGAACTTTCAGGCCTTCCAGATTGGGATGCAGCTATGAATGAAGAATATCGTTCATTATTAGCAAATGATACATGGGATCTTGTTCTCTTCCATGGGGAAGAAGGCTTGTTATATGTAAATGGGTTTATAGAACCAAGTTTGAACTAGATGGAAAAGTTTATAAACATAAAGCTCGTCTTGTTGCTAAGGTATTTTCACAAGTTAAAGGCATTGGATATACTAAAACCTTCTCCCTTGTTGCCAAAATGAACTCTATCTGCCTTGTTCTTTCCCTTGCTGCCTCTTTCAAATGGGAAGTCCATCAGATGGATGTTAAGTCCGCCTTCTTGCATGGGGACTTGCATGAAGAAATCTATATGGAACAACCTCCTGGATTTATGCAAACAGACTCCAACCTTGTATGTCAGCTTAAGAAATCCATTTATGGTCTCAAGAAAGCCCCTCGGGCTTGGTATGCCAAAATGGATAACTTTATTTTAGATACTGGCTTTTCTAGGTGTCATTCTAACAATATTGTCTACACCAAGAAAGTGCATAAGTCTCTTATCATTCTTGTTCTTTATGTTGATGATCTTATCCCTACTGGTAGTGATCCCAACCTTATGAACCATGTGAAGTCTAGCCTTAAAAAGCAGTTAATGATAGACTTAGGAAACTTGCATTATTTTTTTGGTCTTCAAGTCTTGCAATCCAAAGAAGGTATTTCCCTTTCCCAATCCAAGTATGCCTATGATCTTCTATGCCACTTTCACATGGAAGATTGTAAACTAGGCCCTTCTCCCTTTCAACCTAGAGCCAAACTTTCAGTCACTTGTACTTCCCTTGAAGTTGATGCTACCTTATACCATCAACTTGTAGGAAAACTTTTATATCTAACCCATACCCGTCCTTACCTTTCCTTTGTTGTTGGCCTTATTGCTCGCTTTATGCAAAACCCACATGAAGGTCATTGGAGGCATCTAAAAGAATACTTCATTATGTTCAAGGTACAATTCAGTTTTGGATTCATTACAGTGCAGAAGCATCTCCTCTATTGGTTGGTTTCACTGATTCTTCTTGGGCTGGTGACCCTGATGATCGGAAGTCTATTGCAGGTTATGTCTTCACTCTTGGTTATGGACCTATTACATGGGCTTGCAAGAAACAAAGTTCCATTCTCTTTCTTCAACAGAAGCAGAGTATCATGGTGCCATATAAGATAGTAAGGAATCCATGTGGCTTCGTCAGACCCTGTCAAAGTTTGGCTTTCAGCAGCATCATCCGACTACACTTTGGTGTGATAATTCCAACATCATCGCAACAAACACATTGAACTACACATGCACTTCATCAGAAATCTCATTCATGACCATGTTCTTGAAGTGCAATATTTTTCAACCGATGATCAATTTGCAGACATCTTTACAAAGGCTCTCACAGAGGCAAAGTTTACTAAACTTCGATTTATGGTTGGAGTTCATGAAGTTTTCACTAAGGGGGGATAGGATCTAATTCCTCCTTCCTTCTCCTATTGTGTCATATTTTTATATCATTCAATCCTATCCCAAGTTGTTCTTATGGGGGGATGTTAGGATATTCTGACACATAGGAAATAGTTAAGTATAACTTGGTCTAGTGTAGAGTTAGGTAAAGTGTGTTTTTTTACTATGTAATTTTGTAACTTACAATCCGACGGTCACGATATGTTCTAGACATGAAGTGGTCTTATGGTTCATTCTCTCCTCGGTATTACCAACACTTTATCCATGGCTTAACACCCGATTGGTCCATGATCTATATTTAAAGGGCATGGAGGGTCATTTGTAGGGTGACCTTTCATGAGAGAATCTTATGTAAATTTCCTTTCTTTCATTAATAAATTTCCTGAAGTGGTCGCGTTGGCTCAGGCCGTGGACTACTTCCCTCTTTGAGGGTTTTAACCACATCAAGAATACTGGCGTATTGATCTGTGATCTGTTTGTGAGCGATGTCCTTTGGTGTTCTATCTGGGGAACTTACCCTGTAAATTCTTATAGAACTTTATAGTCTTAGTTAGCTTAGAAAATAATTGATTAGGATTTTGATACACTATCAAGGGAAGGTTAGGGAGAGGAGGTGTTGTATTGGTATGCTAGGGGCTATAGCGGATGGGGATTGACTCATCTTCAAAGAAAAATCTTCTCGTCGCAAAGTGCAGGTCATCATCTACTTGATTATGCTCCACAAACATCATAATTGGTTGTACAGATGGCTCATGCATGTGAAATCCTCCTAACTCTGAGTGGGGTCTATTAATACCAGCTAAAATTCCTGCAAAACTAACACTGACGTCTCCTATTTCACTAAAAGAAGATCCCCTATACTCTCTTTTTCCCTGCAACTCAGGATTATCCATGTTGTGTTTCTGCGACGTTGAACTTATCATCGCTTCTCCTATCTTCTTCTATGCCTAATTTCCTTAAACTTCCTTTCTCTCCACTCATCAATTGTTCTCACCCTTCGAAATGCTCTAAAATCTTGTACCTTATGCAAATCTTCTTCATCCATCACAACAACCCCTCATTTTCCTCAAATAGACAACATTCCTCCGCCTAGATTTGACCCCCAACACTAAGGGTTTTAAATGGCCATTTGACCTTCTTGGAAGATAAGTAGATTTTCTTCAACCATCAAAACTTTGATCTAGAGGGAATCTCTTTCAGCAATCTTCCCCGCAACTCAAAATTGAAAAATGCTTCCATTATAGAAAATTACTAGTGATCTTCGGCTACAAACTCAATAATATAGCCTTCTAATGTCGCATTTACCCAAAAATCAATAGCCCTTGTCATATCTGTATCTAATCGGTGGATTTCATCCAAATTAGTTGTCGACCAATATTTATGAATCCCAGGCCGACTCATAACCCCTACCTTGAATCGCAATTGTTTTAACCAATCATGTAACTTCTCAGGGAATTCACACCATAAGATTTCATATTGGTCACAAGAAGGTTCAACATACAAAATTTATGTTTTAACCCATTCCAAGTTCTTTTTCCTTAGTTGGGCTTGTTGCAAAATAAAATGATCAACTTTCTCATGCCACCAATTTTGAATGCCTCTACTAAACATTATAGATACCATGATCTAGATCCCTTTTAAGGCTTAGGGACCCGACAATGAAACTATTTGTTGGTGAAAAATTTAAAGCAGTGGAGACCTAGGGTTTGGCCTAAGTTTCCAACAAAGGAGTTCATCGTAGTCTAAATTTTCACTGACATTTTCACTCCCTTCGTGCAAAGGATCGTCTCTCCCGAGGTGAGCTAGAACCATTAGAAAAAATAAGGGATCTAAATCAGTATTGACTATTCCACAATTGTCAATATATCATTTGTGCCACTAACCATTTTATGACCCATGCAAACACATTACAGCCAAGACATGCATGCATTCATAAAAGAATAAGCAAATAAATCATTTATTTAAAGGAAACAAGAAATTTTTAAATAGGGATACACATCCATTGAATCAAACAACAAACTTGTTGGATCCTCTCAAATTAGACATTACACCACATTTTACAATACATGGTTTAAAACTTCTATGCAAATGCAGAGTCCTACAAGTAACTAGCAACAATAGAGACAATGTAGATCAAGGTTCTATGTATGAAAGACTACCCAATTTGTCCCTCTATGTCTTATTTTATAGGCTCACTCAATTGATTTGGTCCTCACGGAGGTTGATTGATCCCACCATTGATTTGGTCCTCTTTGAAAAAATCCTAGTGCCTTTTCCCTTTTTCCTATTGATTCTTTCAAAATTAACCCTATTTCATGTTTCCACGACACACTTCCCTGTTTTTCGGCTGCCTAGGTCCCAATGTTTAATCTTCTACCGCATTCATATTTCTGGTGACCTACTTCTAATGTATTTATCCATGTTTCCTTAACAGTTGTTGTTTTCCATATTTCTTCAAAAAAACGAAGGACCTAGCAAGTGGAAAACTAAAGTCCCATCTTCAATTGTCTTTTGTTTCTGAATTGTAATTAGAATGCTCTAAATTGAGAGTTGGGAATTTAAAGAATGTTTCTCTGTAAATATTGCATGATGTTGTTGCATGGTCATTGTGTATTTAATTACTTGAATGTTTTATGAATTATTTTTATGAGCATTTACCATGCAACTATGTGGTTCTAGTCTGAAAATGAAATTCTTGTAGGCTTGTGAAAATGTCGATTTATGTGCATGTATACATGGTTTATACCTGTAGTAGAACTGTAAAGAGAGATTCCCTATGATTTCGTGGAATATTGATTTCTTGGTGGCCTTCTTGACTCTGCATGCTTTCTTCCAGCTTATATAAGCTAGCTATGTTTATTTGTTTCTCAGATAGAAACTGTAGATCTCATAGTCAAGTTCAATATGTTCTCAGTATGATATTGAGGACTCGAGGGGATGAAAGGCACGAATAGGATGAATGGACAAGTCCTTGGCCTGAATGGACAAGTCCTTGACCCAAGCATTGTATTCATATCATCAAGAACCCTAAGATGGTATTCTTGTGTAAAGTATAGGAATTTACAGGGTAAGTTCCTCAGACAGAACACCAAAGGACATTGCTCATAAATAAATCACAGATCAATACACCAGTATTCTTGACATGGTTAAAACCCTCAAAGAGGGAAACAGTCCACGGCCTGAGCCAACACGGCCACTTCAGACAATTTATTAATAAAAGAATGAAAATTTACATAAGCTTCTCTCATGAACAGTTACCCTACAAATGACCCTCTATGCTCTATAAATGGAGATCATGGACTAATCGGGTGTTAAGCTATGGATCAAGTGTCAGTAATACCAAGGAGAGAATGAACCATTGGATCACTACATATCGTGACCGTCGGATTGTAAGTTACAAAAGTACATAGTAAAGAAACACACTTTACCTAACTCTACACTAGACCAAGTTATACTTAACTATTTCCTATGTGTCAGAATATCCTAACAGCGCCCCTTAAGAACAACTTGGGATAGGGTTGAAGGATGTAAAAATATGACACAATAGGAGAAGGAAGGAGGAATTCGAGCCTATCCCCCCTTAGTGACAACTTCCTGAACTCCAACCATAAATCGAAGTTTAGTAAACTTCGCCTCTGTGAGAGCCTTTGTAAAGATGTCTGCAACTTGATCATCTGTTGAACAATATTGCACTTCAGGAACATGGTCATGAATGAGCTTTCTGATGAAGTGCATGTGCATTTCAATGTGTTTGTTGCGCTGATGTTGGATTGGATCTTTGCATAGTTGAATGGCACTTTGATTATCACACCAAAGTTTAGTCGAATGCTGCTACTGAAAGCCAAACTCTGACAGGATCTGACGAAGCCACATGGCTTCCTTACTAGCTTCTACGTCACCACGATAGTCTATTTCTGCTGAAGAAAGAGAAATGGCACTTTGTTTCTTATAAGCCCATGTAATAGGTCCTGAACCAAGAGTGAACACATAACCTGCAGTAGACTTTCGATCATCAGGGTCACCAGCCCAATCAGAATCAGTGAAACCAACCAATAGAGGAGATGATTCTGCGGTGTAATGAATCCCAAACTGAATTGTACCTCAAACATAATGAAGTATTCTTTTAGCTTCTTTCCAATGACTTTCATGTGGATTTTGCATAAACTGAGCAATAAGGCCAACAACAAAGGAAAGGTTAGGATGAGTATGGGTCAGATACAAAAGTTTTCTTACAAATTGATGATATAAGGTAGCATCAACTTCAGGGGAAGTACAAGTGACTGAAATTTTGGCTCCAGACTAAAAGGAAGAAGGGGTTGGCTTACAGTTTTCCATGTGAAAATGGCGTAGAAGATCACAGTCATACTTGGACTGGGAAAGGGATATAACTTCTTTGGATTGCAAGACTTGAAGGCCAAGAAAATAATGCAAGTGTCCTAAGTCTATCATTTCAAACTTCTTTTTAAGTCTGGACTTCACATGGTTTATAAGGTTGGGATCACTACCAGTAAGGATAAGATCATCAACATGAAGAACAAGAATGATAAGAGACTTGCCCACTTTCTTGGTGTAGACAGTATTGTCAGAATGACACCTAGAAAAGCCAGTTTCTAAAAGAAAGCTATCCATTTTGGCATAACAAGGCTGAGGGGCTTGCTTGAGACCATAAAGGGATTTCTTAAGTTGACATACAAGGATAGAATCTATTTTTATAAAGCTAGTAGGTTGTTCCATATAGATTTCTTCATGCAAGAAGGTAGATTTAACATCCATCTAATGGACTTCCCATTTTAAAGAGGCAGCAAGAGAAAGAAAAAGGTGGATAGAGTTCATTTTGGAAATAGGGGAGAATTTTTCAGTATAGTCAATGCCTTCAACTTGTGAAAAACCCTTAGCAACAAGACGAGCTTTATTTTTATCAACTTTTCCATCTGGTCCATACTTGGTTCTGTAAACCCATTTGCATCTAACAAGTTTTCGTCCCTTTGGAAGAGGAACAATATCCCATATATCATTTTCCAATAATGAACGATATTCTTCATTCATAGCTGCGTCCCAATCTGGATGGCCTGAAGCTTCTGCAAAGGTGTCAGGATCATAATTCGCTAAAGCTTGAGCCAGTAAAGAAGAGGCTCTATCGAACTGAGAACGTGTATGTCGCTGATCTGTAGGATCACTGGCAAGAGCACCTGTTGCATCCCAAGTAGCACGAACCCATTTGGGAAGCTGAGGAGAAGGATGAGGATCCTGAGAAGGTGGGGGAGGATTTTCATCCTTGTTGTCATCATCTAAAGAAGAAATAGTTTCAGAAGTAGAAGGGATAGAGAGAGGTGGCACATCCCCTAAACTAGGCTCGTAGGCCGATATATTTTCAGCAAAATTTACATCTCTTCTAATGATAACATTTTTGGACTTAAATGGAATAAGTCTATATCCTTTGACATCTTCAGAACATCCAACAAAAATACATTTTTCACTCTTAGGTTCTAAAGCTTTATGTTTCTCATCTGGAATATGGGCCCATGCTTCACTTCCAAAAACACGAAAGTGACTTACATCCGGTTTAATTGAGCTCCATGCTTCTTCTGGAGTGATATTCTTTAAAACCTTAGTAGGAGTGCAATTTACTATGTAATTTGCACAGTTAATTGCTTCTGCCCAAAAATTAAGAATAAGTCCTTTAGATTGAAGCATACAATTAGCCATTTCCTTTAAGTTGTGATTCTTCCTTTTAGCTACACCATTTTGCTATGGAGTATATGGAACAATATGTTGCATTTGAATTCCATTCTCAGTGCAAAAGTTGATGAATTTGTTGTTAACATATTCTCCGCCATTATCATATCTTAGCTTAAGAATTTGATGTCCAGATTTTTTTTCAACAAAGGCCTTAAAGTCCAAGAACATGTTAAATACTTCACTCTTGAGTTTTAAGAAGTATACTCAAATGCGTCTGGAGAAATCATCAATTAAATTTAAGAAATACTTGTAGCAAGAGAATGAAACAACTGGAAGTGGACCACATAAATCACTATGCACAAGCTGTAAAGGGGTTGAGGTGTGCCAAGAGGCACGTTTTTCAAAACTATCCTGATGATGTTTTCCAAGTACACATCTGGAACAAACACCATCTCTGCAAGATACCATTGGAAGACTTGTCACCATATTTTCTTTACATAGATTCTAAAGGGAGCGATAGTTTAAGTGACCAAATTGCTCATGCCATAGTTTGCTCACTTCATCATTATGAACAACAAATACCGAGGGAAGATTTGATGACCCAAAGTTTTTAAACTTATACAACCTTGTAGAATCATCAGCAATGCCAGTAGCTAAAATCTGTCTAGTATCACTTATGTCCTTAATTACAACATTGTGAGTTGAAAATTTAACGATTTTACCTTCACCTGAATGAGTTATCCGATATACAGATAGAAGGTTGCAGGATAAGGTTGGAACACATAATACATCATTAAATTTACCATTGTCTATATGAACAGTTCCAGTCCCTACAACACTAAGAGATCTATCATCACCAACATATATATATTTTTTGTTATAATCATTTAAAGAAGAAAACATGTCTTTGTTTTTGGCCATGTGATAAGAAGCTCCAGAATCAATGAGCCACTCATGAGAATAAGAAGAAGAAGACACATTTAGTGCATATCCAGACTGAGATGCTTAACAACCACATGCAAAAAGTATTATTCCTGAAGATGAAGTTGAAGTTGAAGAGCGCTCCAAATGGATGTTATGATTCTTCATTGCCGCTTCCAAGGCTTCCATATTCTTAAAGCATTTGGATTCTAAGTGGCCATCTCGATTACAAAAGTGGAAATGTCTATCAGTCTTCTTCCCTTTGTTTTTATTTGCCTTATCATTTTGTTGAAATAATTTTTCATTTTGAGACTGAAATTGCATAGGACCCTTGTTTGGTTTATGACCATTCTTTTTAGGATACGACTTCTTAGGATTCTTTGAATTTGGTTGCTGTTGAGCGGCTAAGGCTTTCTTAGAAGAGTTTCCAAGATTAAGAAGACCAAGATGTAAGAGTTTTCCTTGTTCTCTTATTAAAAAATCACAAAAGGAATCAAAGGAGGGAGACTTGTAGTCTTGTCCTTGAGAAATGAAAACTTCTCTTGTAGAAAGGAAGGTGGAAACAAACACGGAGTAAGCTAGTCCCAACTTAGTAAGAATGGAATAGATAAGGGTACCATCTTCTTTCTTGACCTTAACACCTTCTAAGAGAAGTCTAAGGGTCTTGAACTTGGAAAAAAAATCTTCAATGGAAGAAAAATTATTGGGGTCCAACATAAGCAACTCATTTTCAAGTTGATGGGCTCTAATTTAATTTTTATTCCAAAAACTTTAGTGAGTTGTTTCATTGCTTCATTGGGGGTATCAAGTTCTGCGATATGGAATCTAAGGTCTAGAGAAATAGACATCCCTATCAACCCACGTGCTTGATCTTTCCTATTTTCCCATTTGGTTGCCTTATCTTCATCTTTAGGTTTTGTTTCTTGGCCTGAGGCTATTCTGTAAAGACCTTTACTTCTAAGTAAATCCACAATGTAAGACCACTATTGGAAGTAGTTGGTGTTGTCAAGAGTAACTTGGCATGGAATTTCTATTCTAACAGAAACTAAAGTTGTATATGATGAAAATAAGTGTTCCGATGGAAAAATCTCGAAAAAATAGGCTGATTAGAAAAAACGGCTCTGAAAACGACTTCCGAATGAAGAAGTTATGGATTTTTGAATAAAAGTTGTTGAAGATGCCGACAAAGTGTGTGAATGTGTGGAAATGAATGATAATGTTATATTTAAAAAAAAAACTCCCCAATTTCAAAACATAAATCTAATTAGCTCACTTTTAAAAAAAAATTATGTGACTCACTTTTATAAATAAGTGAAAGTCACTTTTACAATGGTACTTTATGAGCTACCCACTAAATTGTAACTTGAATAAAAGATAAAGAGATTTTAGAATTATAAGTGACTCACTTTTTATAATGGGTGAGAACACTTTTACATAAAGTAACTTTAAAACATAAGCTACATGTACTTTTTGAAAAAGTAACTCAACAAAAAGAAAGACTAGAACCCAAGACCTCTATTCTCATAAAGTAACTTTGGACCAAGTGAGCTAGTTTAAAAGGTTAATAATTTTTAGAAAAAATGAAGGGTTTGTTTTTGTTTTTGTTTTTGCATGCTTACTTGAGAAAAATCTTTTTTTCCTACAAAACAAAAAACACTAAACCCAACATGAACTTAAAAAAAAAAAAAAAAAAAAAAAACTTATGGCTTGAAGTTAGCTTTACCCGGAAACTAAATATTTTCCTCAATGTTTCTGATTTTCCGAGATCACATTAAGCCGCGGCAAAAAAGAGCATATGCATGAGAAAAATGCTTTCTTTTTGTTTCTGATTTGCCCATATCACATAGAGTTGCGAGGCAAAGAGCATACGTAGAAATGAAATGTATAGATCCGGTAATACAAAAACAAAGAGCAAAATAAACCGAAATAAACAGAGAGAAAATAACTAAAAACTACAAATAAACAATGTATACATCCATCTTAAAAATGACGTAGCTAGGGCTACCGGAAACCTTTTCGCATCAGAAGAAAGGGGTTCCTCACTGGAACAGATGCTCCTAACACAATAGAGCAGTTCTCTCGGCCCGAAAGCAGTCACAAACAATAGATCTAGGAAACGACAATCAGATGCAGTTCTGTCGGCTTCAGATTTGGATCACCAACAAATGCGGCCCTCAATTAGCTCTGGTACCATGTAGGAATTTACAGGGTAAGTTCCTCAGACAGAACACCAAAGGACACCGCTCACAAACAGATCACAGATCAATACACCAGTATTATTGACGTGGTTAAAACCCTCAAAGAGGGAAACAATCCACGGCCTAAGTCAACATGGCCACTTCAGGAAATTTATTAATAAAATAATGAAAATTTACATAATCTTCTCTCATGAACGGTTACCCTACAAATGACCCTCCATGCTCTTTAAATAGAGATCATGGACCAATCGGGTGTTAAGCCACGGATCAAGTGTTGGTAATACTGAGGAGAGAATGAACCGTCAGATCACTACATATTGTGACCGTCGGATTGTAAGTTACAAAAGTACATAGTAAAGAAAAACACTTTACCTAACTCTACACTAAACCAAGTTATACTTAACTATTTCCTATGTGTCGGAATATCCTAACAGAAAGCTCAGGAGGGATAGCACTAGTGTGTGTGCCTCATAGGATCCCAAGGGTGAGAATTAGACTCTAGCATAGGTCCAATCTCTTATAGAAACATTGTGGCCAAGCCATGGTTTAGCTTTTAAAAATTGTCTCTAAGCGACCTTTTCGATCTAGGCTTTGGATAGTACCACCAGAGCCTCAACCAGGTATACTTATGCGTCAGCGCAGTAAGGTTCCCTTACCGTATCATAGCCCAAACTCATCTCATTACATTGTGAGAAAGTGTGTAGGATGGAACCTTATATGGATGCCTATCATTAATATGCTCCCTTAACTTAGTCCCAATGATCAACATATAACCATAACCAATGACCAAGAGTGGGTGTTGCATGAACGAATGGCTAAGATTGAGCATGAGAATATTGACGACTCATAAGAAATATGGGATGATGTAAACTTGGAGGGTTGCATCCCATAAGCCATATAAAGTCACACACAATGGATAACACCTAGGATAATGCAAGCCTAGGAGTAGTTGGCAGCGGAAGATGCAGGGATTGGAAGAGTTTCAGAGCGGGAGGTCCCTAGAGGAAAATCCAAATAAGCATTGGTGGAGATGCCCAAGAGGACGTAGGGCTCGTTGTCATGGAAGGAGAAAGGACCAATCGTGAGCAATGGATGTGTGGAGAGGCATGGGACCACAACACACAGAAGCCCGAAGATCCCTATTCCCAGAAGTTCAAAGGTGAAGCATGCTCAGGAGGGAGTGGGATGACGTACGCTTAGGCTTCGGTGGGAAACATGCAAGCTCGGAAATCCATTCATTGGATTTAGGTGGGCTAATAGATGGGTCAACTCAGAGGGTCAACCCCAAAGTAAATATTAAGCAGGTAATTGCAAGGGGGCATACTAATAGAGCCCAGGTGATGGGAGGATTGGCAGTAGATAGCGACCCATTGTATGGTCAGTACTATTTTCTAATGCATTAAAAATTAAAATGATCACATATTTTGATGCGGAGGTCAGATTGAAGAGAAATTTGATACCACCAGAATCGTCTTAATGAGATGAATGCAATGGTAATGTTAAACTAAGGTTTTAAGTAATTTGATGAGATTGAAATTTTTAGACCCTATTTCCATAACATCACCTTGGATTTCGGGCCAACATAGTACTCACCTCCTTTGACCAGTGTTGTGGTAAGGGTTAGGAGGGGGTGTGTTATAGCCTCATGTACCATAATAATATTGTCTAGTATATACTTGTGGTTGAGAAATCCTCCCTACTTTTCAGAGATCAATCTCAACATCAATTTCTTTGGACAACTTGGAATTATTTTTGTCAAAATATTATAGGAAGCATTACATAGTGAAATGAGACGAAACATGTTGAAGGTTGAAACATTAGACTTCTTAGGAATCGGGGCTAAAAATTTGAATTCGTTCTTCCAACTACCTTACCCTTTGACTTACTCTAGTTGAGCATTCTAATTAGATATTTCTTAATTAGAGGCCAAAGAGCTCAATAGAAGCTTATTGGGATACCATTGAGTCATGGTGCCTTATCGGGGTCCAAAGCCCAGATTGCATTTATGACTTCCTCTTTTCTTATCTCTTGCATTAAATATTGATTCTCTTCTTCAGTAATATTTGAGAGGGATGAGGACAAAAATTCTTTAGCCTTTCCATTATTTCAAATTCCCTTTGAAGAATATAAATCTTGAAAGTACTTGAAAGATTCTTCTTTTATCTCTAATAATTTTGGGATTGGTGGCTTTCCTTCTAGAGTGATCTCCCTCAACCTATTCCTTAACTCTCTTTCCTTGGCCTACTTATGGAAGAATGATGTGTTCTGATTTCCTACCTATATCCATATGCTTATGGACTTTAGTCTCTAGATCTCTTCTTCCTTCCTATTTTCCTAGAATATTTGGTTATTTAAGATCTTCTCCCTTTCTAGATGTCATTACTCCACTTAGTTGTTTTCCATTATATTTATATGCTACTCTAGCTCCTAAAGCATGTATTTTCTTTTCTTACCCAAGAAGACATACATTTTTTTGCCCATGTTCTCAGTGCTTGTTTCACCATCTTTATTTTGGATTCCCAGATGAAGGTTGGGGATCCCACCACACTAGTGATCCATGCTTGTGAAATTAAATTCTAGACCCCCTCTTCTTGCAACCATCTAGGATTAAATCTGAAGGGGATAGGCCCAAGATCTTCTTTTTCTTCCAAGACTAATAATATTAGGTGATGGTCTGACTCACCTAAACATAAAATGGAAGAATAAGGATCCAAACCATTGAGGATCCACAAACTATGGATTAAGAATCGGTCTAGTGAGGCTGAAATATGCCCATAACCACTTCTTCTATTTGTACAAGTAAAATTTCCTCTCCTTATCTTGACATCGATCATGTCTCAATCTATAATGAGATCCTCCATTTATTCTCTAAATGGATCTCACACAATAATTTCGCCTTTTCTTTTAGATGAAAATAATGTAGTATTGAATTCCCCTTTGACATTAGAGCTCTGATTATAATTGTCATTCTTTAATGTGAGGAGCTTTTCCCAAAAGTATAACTTTTCCTCGTATGTAGAAGGGGCATAGACATTTATCACTATGATCATTTCCTTTGTGTCCTTCCTTTCCAAAATAATGGTGATCTAGTTCATATTTCTTGTGCATTCGACCAAGGAAAATTTACTTTTATTCCAGAAAAATACCCAATCCTCCATAGGCTCGCCAAGAGCTCTATTTTACTCCATCGTTATCCTTCCAAAAAAAACCACTTTTTAAATTGTCTTCTTCTAACTTAATCTCCTACAGAAAAAGAATATCGGGTTTTACTAACTTAATTACATCTTTAACTGAGAGGGATTTAGAGGGACCTCCCAATCCCCTTATATTCCAAGAGAGAAATATCATCATTTAGTAGACGAATGAGCTTTGGAACTTCCCTCGGTTAACCATGTTGAACTTTTACTTCCAGAAGACTTTAACAAGTCTAATATCTGCAATTAGTTGCCCAACTTCTTATTTTTCTCGACTTTGTTTTCTCTTATCTCCTTCCTGGAATGCATTCCCTTTTTCTTAGCAATGCTCTCAGTCTTCTGGTTGCTTGCTTCCCTATTTCCTCCTAGAGTTAGCATCATATTCCTTGTCATTATTTTCCTTGGATCTTCCTGAGAATATCTAGCGCCTTTAGGGGGACACAAGTTGAGCTAGCTGATAGATGACAGGGCCACCCTTGACTTGAGGAGGGATCAACATCTACGATGACTAAATCTCTTTGGGTGTGTCCTCCTTTTGAGATTCATTGATTCCCCTTATTCAACTATAAAATCCTCAATTTTCTATGCTGGAAGCACTCGTTAGGTATCTTGCGCCATCTCTTCCAGCTAGTTTTCTTCAAGGGACTGCAAAACCCCAAAGAGGATGGGATGCTATTTATGATTTGCATTCTTATTGTTTACCAAGTCTCTCTTATTTCCTTCTTTTCTCTAGGTTTGCCACTGCTTTGTTTGATTTTCAGCAGAAGTCTTACTTTTATTTGCTTGAGAATTCTTGCAATCCCGAGCGAAATGTCTGTATTCATGGCAGACCTGACACTTGAAGGGGAGATGCTCATAATCCAAAATTTGGCAGTGTTTCCAACCTCCCATCATGAGGAATATATCTATAGGAAGTCCCTTCTCCAAATCTACCTCGACACATATTTTTTCAAATGCAAAGTTGCCTCCCTTAGGCTCAACTCTATCAATATATTTGCCTACGCCATTTCCAATAACACAAACACAATCGTCACTCCAACAAGACAGATGGAGTTGAGGGAGCTTAACCTACACTTGCACGTCATTAGGGATGTCTTCCACCAGATTTAAGTCTAGAGACCATCTGTTTAGATGCATTCCCCTATTGCTAAAGAAGTAGGGGCCATTTATGAAGATGACCTCTTTGTCCTGCTTGAACTTGAAGAGGAAGGAAAATCAATCGTTCCCGACAACATAAATGCCCATGTTTCCTTTCATCTTGCTTTTCTAATTCTTCTTAGTCCACAATTCCATGGATTTGGGCAAAGGCCACATCTTGGTGAATTTTCCAACCAAGGCACGATTTTTGAAAGCCAAATTAGAGTGGTAGAAAACCAAGGGCATTGCCATGGATGGGATTCCCTTCATTCTTTTAACAAACTTGGAGGGGTTGCCCTTTGATCTATGTTTCACCAGGAGGGGTGCAATCAATGCCTAGAATGCCTATGCATCATCAAGCGAAGGGCGAGGAGCTTCCTCTAGGCTGGCCATGGTGAGATTGCAGATGGATTGCAAGCAACTAGGGTTTCAAAGAGAGAACATGGTTCATAACAAAGGCAATCAATACTTTAATTTTATATAACTATATTTTAAATTAATATTTTTAACTTTTCTTTCTTCTTTACACTTTTAAAATTTATCTATATTTAAATCCATACTTTAATTTTATATAACTATATTTTAAATTAATATATTAATATTAAATAATTTTATTAAACGAGTTGTCTTTAGTGAGACTTTTTGGAAGCTTTTCCGGTGGGTTTTTCCGGTCTAATTTCTCTAAAATCCGGCAGGAATTTATTGAAATCACAAGCTTGATGGGTAACCCTTACACAATCGAAGTTCCCTAGGGGTTTGGGTTTTTCAGGGTGCTGAATCCATATATATAGTAAAAAAACAACACAAATCAAAATTTCACCTCAAAAATTTCCACCGACACTAAAAAGTCCAAAAAATCACACTAAAAACAACTCCATTAAAAAACATCTTTATAATTTTTAATATCCACGGCAAATTTAACTAATATTACATTTTTTTTTTCTTAAATTAATACCACCCTACATTACACGTTATTTGCAACATATACTTCCATCACACTTTTAATTTCAAAATCAAGCCATTATTTTAATGTGTTTGTGAGTTAAACTTAAAAGTACCACATATCACATTAAATATTTAAACCTAATGTACTTATATGACAATCAAAAAAATAAGTATGTACTTGTTATCTCAGTTCAGAGTGACAAAAAGAAATAAGTAGGTACTTGTTATCTCACACAGTGACATATAGTGGTGTTGTTTTGCTATTAATGGGAACCTTACACAAATTTTCTAATTTTTTTCCTTTTTACATAGTTTAACTTTGAGTTTTAAGGTTTTTGAGCATGAAGTGACCCAACAACACCACCAAAGCTCCAGAGCCCAAAACATGGTGACAACATTGTCCTTCCTTCCGTTCTCCTGTCCTGCCTTCTGTTCTCCTATCCTGTCGTGCCCAATGGGGCCACGTACAAACGGTGATTTGAACGTCGGCCAGCTAGCCCCAACTCCACTACTTCAATACGCATATGTTCTGACAGCAAACCTAGAAAATCACAGAAGAATTTGTTCAGTGATACAAGACATTTCAGTTCATTTTCTCCATTTTTAACTGCTTCGAACCTTGCAATGAGTCTTGTAAACTCAATTCCAGTCTCGCGCAATGAATGTGGAGGACAATTCCAGTAGAGAACTATAACTAAGATCTGCACACCACGGCCGCATCTTAAGAGATAAGAACATCCCAAAATGGACAGTGGAATTGGCTACTATCATCAATGATACGGCCGCATCTTAAGAGATAAGAACATCCCAAAATGGACAGTGGAATTGGCTACTATCATCCATGATCATTTACAACGTCTAAACTAATTTCCAGAAATCAGGGTTGTGCACTTTGAGCACACGGTGATTGTCGACATTAATTCTTTCTTGTACGCTCTCACATTTCTCTGAGCTCGAGAAATGCCATTGTCATAAATTTCTGCTCAGATTAGATGGTTGAAAATCCCTTCAACAGAGATGGGAAAGCGCATTAAGAGTAGAACTATAGAATTAGAGAGAAGCGACATAGATATCTATAGATTAGCAAAGAATCAATTAGAAAGTTGCGTAGAGTTGCATATGATATTTCAAAATTTTATCTTATCTTAAATTTTAATTAATAAATATATAAAATTGTAATAATTTTTCTCTAGATATAATTTATGTTATGCATATTATATTAAAAAATTAAATAGAGGGTTTATAAAACATGTTAAAGAAAAATGCTTTGTGTAGTATCTATGTAGCTATATGTATAATCAACATAGATCTATCTTAACTCTGGATATACCAAGCTTGAGAGAGACCAAATCTCTCAAGCTGCAAACATCTTTTAGTGCGAAAATTGAGGAAAGATTTTCACTTAGATAATTCCTCTCGACTTTTGGTAGATCTAGAATTAAGATGGATCTATACTAGTTTTGAGCAAAACACTAACAAATATAAGAAATATTTTATTTTTAGTAGTTTATATAATATATGCATAGTGACATTGAAATATTTTGTTTATGATTCATATTCTCCACATTAAATTGTTAATACATGTCCCCTAATATTCTGAGATAGAAAACATTCTCTATTCTTAATAATTATTAATTAAGTAGTTAGAAATCAGAAAAGTCAAACAATAAAAGCTTTATTGAAATATATTGAGGTGAGTGAGAGAATATATACATCCTTGTGGTAGTTGTACTATAGCATAAATCAGATATTCTTTCTCATGACCATAGTTATAGGGTTCTTTTGAGTCTGAGTTCACCATCAACTTTGACTCTACAGTTTGGAAAAGGCAAGTCTAGCAAGTCGTTTTGAGTCTAATTTAACCTCGATTGATCCTTGCAATTTTGATTTGCATGTAAAACATGAATCAAATTGACACACCAAGTTAGTCTTGCAAGTTAATTTGACTTGAGTTTGAATCACAAGTCTCACAAATCATACTTGGTTATGTATCTATAAAAGACATTAAAAAATCTGAAGCTCTCATTTTGCCTATTTTTTAGATCTGATTTGACAATAGAAAGCTAGTGGAGTTTCCCATTGCCCATAATCCATGAAATTTTGTAATATGCAGTATCATCTATGTACTTTGAAATGAGTTACTAATGAAAATTTATATCATATGGAAATTTTAAACTTTTCTTTGCAGGTAAGGTTTTTCTATGCTTACATGAGGTTGAAACAAGGGTTTTGGTGTGTAGTTGGTTTTAGGATCCATATTTTGACAATAAGCTCTGATGCCACATGTGAAGACCCATTATTTGGGTCCCCAAGCTTAAAAGAAAATTTCTCAACATAGATTATAAATGTCTAGTACAACTACATAATCAATCTTCCTTTATTCATTACATAAGATATTTATCATTTGCACAACATATTTAAAATGTATAATGTAATTTCAATAATTTGACAAATAACAAGAAAAAATATCTAGTTATAGTGGCTCGGTTGTTGTGCTCATCCTAGGACCACTTGACTAAATATGCCACCCTACCAACTAGGAAGATCCTATCTAACTTCCTAGCCCAGGAAACCTCCACAAGTTCCCAAGCCATCCTATCCCAAGTCTAGTTTGCAGTTATAGTGTGTTTAAGTTCTCAATCCAACACCTTCCCAACTCCAAAAAGTTTCCATTGTCTAAGTTCCCTATCCTTTATCGTGGCTCTCCTTTCCCCACTTCTCCTTAAAACCCCAAAAAAACAACCCCCCTTATCTCCATCATCATTCAATTCCCACCCCGCCACCCTCGAGCGACACCCTACCTCATCTCTCCACCTACCCTTTGCCCCTTAATTAATACCTTGGGTGGTCAATTCACCCAACTACCCCTTATTAGTGAATAAAATAATAATACGATTTAAATGTCAATCAAACATACAAACTTACAAGGATCCTAAATTATTAACTAAATCATGATAAACATAATTCATTAACTAATTATAAATTAGGATTAAGGGTTAATCAATTGATTAATCACTAATCAAACTTAACCATTAATCAAGTTTAATTATTAATTAATCATCTAACATAATAAGATACAAAATACTAGCATATTTGTGTGAGTTGTGGGTATGTAGCTAGCATACAACTACCCCGTATGTATACTAATAACACTAACATGGTCTGTCACATCAAGAAATCTCATAATAGCTAGGTTAAAGGAGTGGGAATTACACACCAGACCTCCTATATCCCTAAGGAAGTGAGATGGGGGTTGGAAGATGCAATGTGGGAAGCATACCCACATATATTTTGAAATTTTGATGTGAAAAGAAACATTTGATGCTTAAAAATAAAGCATAAAAGTAGTATTATGCACATGCATGGTGATGTGCATCAAATATGGTTTGAATTTTATGGGGAGGAGAATGTGACACATCGATTTAGATACTTAGATTAACAATGCATATTTGTGTATTCAATGAATGGATGACGTCCAAGTGATGTAATATGTAAATATTGTACATTGAAGATTAATAAACATCATTGATTATAGTTGGAGAAGGATGAAAACGCATGGGGAGCTATTATTCCACAACAGAGGAATGAAAGGGGGCTCAAGGGGCTCAAAATGTTGCCAAGGTAAAATAATACTAATTTAATCCTAAACCTAAGTCCTATTTTAAATTATCTTAAGTTATATCATATTGAGATCAATTTCCATTGAGGGAATTATATGGACTTCTTAGGAAGACACGAGGCAAGCTGGAATCGCACAAATATAATCCTTGACTTTTGGTTATTGTGGGGGGTTTTTTCCATTCATTCTTTCCAGAGATTGTGGGGAGATCTTATAACACTCTATGAATTGTTATAGTATGATTATGTCCATTATGAATATTATGCAAGAATTATGCCATGTGTATGAGGAATTATTTCTATTGAGAAAACTCCATTATATTTGAGAATTCAAGGGTTACTCAATAGAGAGATTTCCTATCCAACCTAGATGAAAGTTAGATAACATGGGGGACTATTTGGCAGATAATGGAATACCATCCCTTGGGTTATGCAATTTTAAGTGAAAAGAGAGTTGGTTGATTGGAATTTCTATGAGAGTTTACAACCTATGAAATAGAGGGAAAATTAGGCTATGTGAGAGGATTATAACTAGCTATCTAAAAATTGATCCTTGTGGACTCATAGCCTTAACTTAGGAGTGGCTATATTGCAAAAATGTATGAGCAACCAAAAGCCTATGGTTGGGTGGAAAATCCTTCATCCACATCCAATTAGTGAATCATTTCCATGAACGTAAGCTTTTATGGCTTATTGAAATTATGCTAAACTAATGTTGTGTATGTGAAATATTTTGTGAGGTTGCAAGTATCATATATTCTATAATTATGAGTGATTAATCATGTTTACATGAGCTTACATTGTCATGATTGCATGCATTAATTCATTAATAATGGGAGAGAGAGAATTATGGTTTCATAGCAAGAGATATCAATGGATAACTATGTTTTGAAGAGGCACACTATATCCTCAATTGTTGATAAAAAGAATTGGGTATGTTACATGAAAGAAAAAGAGAAGATTTAAGCAAGTTGAATTTGAAGCTTTTGGGGACCAAAAGCTTGCAAATGGGGAGATGTGCTCCAAATTGGATCCTCATCACAATGTTTTTTAAACTTTGTAATAAGCATTTAATTATTTTTAGAAATGTTGAGAAAAAAAAAATTCCCTTACAAGTTGAAACAAATCATTGTGATGGTTGGCCTTCCAATGCAACACATTAAAATTGAAGGTTGTGATGAAGAAGAGCATTGAATGGATCAAAGGAGTAGGAAATGAATAAGGGAAGTAGTAGAGATGAGAACTCAAAGTGTTAGTCTACAGGATGTTTAGAGGAGAAGAAGGCATTGAGTTTATATCATGATGAGTGAAGATTGTTTTGAGCCATGTTGGCATCCAAAAATTTCCTACTGGAAAGTATCAGTACACTAAATTCTTATATAACTCACCCTTTTGTAATCAATTCTGTAGTTAATAAAATCCCTAATCAACTTAGTTTCCCCCCAGTTTAGTTTCCAAGAACATCTTTGTATATGTGCATTTTCATGTTATGTAGTGTGCTTTGGGTGACATTATTGGTATCCTTTAAGGTATATTATTATTTTTAGTTGTGCACATGGTTATGATGATGGGTTTTATATTACAATTCTCTTAATTTCAGTTACAAACCAATTTCTATTAGTATTTAATGAATGCTAAGAGCTATCTACTCTCCTCTATCTTGTATACTCAATGATTGAGGATTAATGGTTGTCATATTAGAACTATTGCACTTATATAGGAGGTTTTGAAATTGGTTAAATGAGTCAAATGGACTGTTGGGAATTTGTGTCATTGCTAGGTGTCTTTTTCTTCCTTGTCATTCTCCTCTCTTTTGAGCAATGTATTTTTTGTTAGGAAAAATGTTGTTAATTAAGTGTTGTGTTTTCACATTGAAAGAAGATCATAAAGTCCTACCTCATTTTGGCATTTATGGAGTTGTAGAATGTTGTGCAAAATTCTAATTGTAAGAAACTGAGCAGTGAACAAATTTGAAATAGAGTAGACTTGTTTTCCATTGATTTGCATTCAATTAGCCCAAATTTTATTTGCTAAAAGTTTGAACTAAGTATTGTAACTAATTAAGAAGTAATAGGTAAAGAGCCATGATCTTATCCCATTTTTAATTGTTGATACATTATTTATTTGTATTCCATAAAGTGTCTATGTTGGTAAAATGGATAGGCCATAGGCCTACTATTTATGGATCACATATACTCACCAAACCGCCAAGTGATGAAGCATGTTAATCGTATTGATTTCCTCTATTTAAAGTACTCAATTATATTTTGTGTTATCAATCATCTTTATAATTTATGATTATATGGGTTGAACTAATAATAATTATTGTTTTTCCCATAATTCAGTAAGATTATCTTATTTTAGGTTGTTAGTTAGTTAATACTTCATACTACCTGAAGTGTGTGATATCCTTTTACTACAAGGACTAAACATTCACAATTATTCCATGTTCATTATGAAAAACATCTTGTCTTACATAGATGCTCATTTGGAATGTTCTTAGAACTAAACATTTATCATTATTCCATGCTCATTACACAAGACATCTTGCATGGATGCTCTTTTGGAATGTTCTTCGGTTTATAAAATTTCCCTATTTTTTCCTTAAATACTTGATTTACACTTAATATCCTTTAACGTCGCTTTTGTGATATCTTTTTATTTAAGCATTATTCAACTACTTTTTATTAAACAAATTCTTTAATGAGTGTAACAACCTACAAAGCTATTATTTCTTTTATTGAATAACTATTGTGCTCTCTAAAGATATTTTTCAATACTTAAAAGATATTTTCAATACATAAACATTTAACCATTATTATTATTATTATTATTCTCCTAACATTAATTTTATATCGTTTTTACACTTTTTAAAAATAATAGTTTATCTACCAATTAACAAATAAGACAATTTTTCCAAAATCTAAAATTTCAAATTTATTAAAAAAAATTCTTTTAATTTTATATAATTATATTTTAAATTAATATGTTTTGATTAAATATTTTTGGAAAAATACATCTTTAATATCTACCCTAAATTTAACCCAATATTATATTTTTTTTTCTTAAAAATTAATACAACCTACCTCACATACTATTCGCAACACACTTCCATTACACTTTTAATTTCAAAATCAAACCATTATTTTAATGTATTTGTAAGCCAAACTTAAAAATACCACATATCACGTTAAACAACTAAACTTAAGGTACTTCTGACGATCAGAAAAATAAGTACATCTAAATATAATGTACTTGTTATGACATACACTAGTTAACAATACAAAATGTGTCTTAAAGCTTTCTCGATTAATATTAATATTAAAAATAATTAATTTTATCTAATTTATTATATTTTAATTATATTTATTTATTTTTTAATAAATTTATACACATTTAAAAAGAAAATGTAAATATATATATAGAATAAATTCAAATGATAATATTTTTTATATTTAAACTTAATTACTAATCATATAAAAAATAATATTTATAATGTTTTTATTTTTCACTATCATATTTCAAAACCTCATTTTAATTAATAAAACTTCCAATGATTTCTCTTTATATAATTTATCATACCTCATTTTAATTAATAAAAATTTCAATAATTTCTCTCTATATAATTTATGTGATGTATATTATATTGAAAAATGAAATTAAAAAAATTATAAAATATATTAAAGAAAAATGTCATGTGTCTTATGTATGTAGCTATATACATAACTAACATAGATTTCTCTTAGTAGAATTTCGAATTTACCATATTTCAAGAGGATTAAATCTCTCAATATGTTTAGTATTTTTTTAAGTGTAAAATTTGAGAAAAAATTTGCACTTCCATTGATTAAATTTCTATCAAATCTTGGTAGATCTAGAATTAAGATGAATCTATGTTGGTTTTGAGCAAAACACTAATAAAATATTTTAATCATATATATATATATATATATATATATATATATATATATATATATATACTCTCATTTATATAATATATGCATAATTGAGATTGAAATAGTTTATTTATGATTCATATTCTCCACATTGAATTGTTAATACATGTCCCTCATATTCCAAGGTAGAAAACATTCTTGCTCTCTCTTATTTTTGTTATTAAATTTTTTTAAAGTGTTACATGTTTGTTTATCTATTTATCTTTGTGTGTGTAAGCATATGTATGTATTGCAAGTCAATTGCATAATAATTATAAATCTCACTCTTTCCTTGAATTAGAAAAAACCTATTAATAAAATAACCATATAGATTTTTAAAATCTAACCACATAAAACTTTTTATTGTTATTTTTACTTTTTAAATATTATATATCAACTCCATATAAAAAATGAATTAATTACACACCTTTTTCACAATGGATATATATATATATATATATATATATATATATATATCCTACATAAAGTTGAAATAAAATTATGTCATTTAATATCAGTGACACACACACATACATATATATATGGATCGAACATAATATGAATTACACATTATATAATATCAATAATATTATTTTTACATGTCATCTGTCAACTCCATATTAGATCGCGATGGAAATGTATATCTCCTTCATACAAAAAAGTAAATTAAAATTTGTGTTTTTAATCGTTACATCTCTATATAAAGTTGATGTAAAATTAAGTTGGAAATTAATTTTTTTTATTTATGGTTAACATTGATTTTTTGTTGTTATTATTATTTTTTAATTTGTTGATATATAAGTATTGTTTTATTATTTTTAAATATAATGGAACAACCTCTATCTTGTCTTGGGCTACAAAGCACCTCAATGAGGGTTTTAAGTAAATTAAAAATTAGCACAACCATTTAAATAAAAAGGCTACAAGAAAACACTAAATCTAGACTTTAAAAAAAATCATGAAAATTAGTTAGAGTATAAATTTATTATTATTATTAATTATAAAAAGAATTAATATATGAATTAAACATATACATTTAAAAAACATGAAAAAAAATTAACCATGGAGATTTATCCTCATTTTACCATGGAAATTGCTAAGTTATAAAGAGGCTTTATTACAATACCATGAGTTTCTCAATACCACATGCCAAAAAAACATACAACTATATATATATATATATATATATATATATATAACAAAAAGACATAACTAGCTCCGAAATAAATCACAATCCTCTATGTTTCACTACTACTAAATTAAATTCTTCTAGATGCTTGGTAGATCTGGAGTTAAAATGAATCTATGTTGGTTTTGAGCAAAACACTAATTAAATATTGTAATCATAAGAAATATATATTTTTCTAGACGTTTATATAATATATGCATAATTGATATTGAAATAATTTCTTTATGATTCATATTCTCCACATTAAATTGTTAATACATGCCCCCTCATATTCCGAGGTAGAGAACATCCTTGCTTTCTCTTATTTTTGTAATTAATATTTTTTAAAGTGTTATATGTTTGTCTATCTATCTTTGTGTGTGTATTATAAGCCAATCACATAATAATTATAAATCTCCCTCATTCTTTGAACTAGGAAAAACCCATTAATAAAATAACCTTGTAGATTTTTAAAATCTAACCACATAAGACATTTTATTATTATTTTTAATTTTAAATATTATATATCAACTCCATATTAAAAATGGAATAAATCACACATCTCTATATATATATATATATATATATATATATATATATATATATAGTGCCTTATTTTGTCTACATAAAGTTGAAATAAATTTATGTTATTTAATATAGATATATTTTATTTATAACTGACATTAATTTGTATTTATTAATATCTTTTTGTTTTAGATATTACATATAAATTGAACATAATATATATATATATATAGTGCCTTATTTTGTCTACATAAAGTTGAAATAAATTTATGTTATTTAATATAGATATATTTTATTTATAACTGACATTAATTTGTATTTATTAATATCTTTTTGTTTTAGATATTACATATAAATTGAACATAAAATGAATTACACATTATATAATATTAATAATATTATTTTTACATGTCATTTGTCAACTCCATATTAAATAGTGATGAAATTGTATATCTCCCTCATACTAAAAAGTAAATTAATTTTTTTGTGTTTTCAATCATTTTATCTCTCTATATAAAGTTTATAAAGTTGATGTAAAATTAAGTTGGAAATTAAAATATTTTATTTATTGTTAACATTGACTTTTTTGTTATTATTATTTTTTAATTTGTTGATATGTAAGTATTGTTTTATTATGTTTAAATATAAGGGAACAACATCTATCTTGTATTGGGCTACAAAGCACCTCAGTGAGGGTTTTACTTGAATTAAAAATTAGCACAACTATTTAAATAAAAAGCCTACAAGAAAACACTTAACTTATACACCTCATATTGTCAAACTTAAAAAATCATAAAAATTGATTAGAGTATAAATTTATTTTAAATTTATTATTATTATTAGTTAATAAAATAATTAAATATGAATTAAACATATACATTTAAAAAAACATGAAAAAATTTAACCATGCAGATTCAGCCTCATTTTACCATGAAAATTGTTAAGTTATAAATAGACTTTATTACAATACCATGAGTTGGTCAATATATATATATATATATATATATATATACAAAAAGACATAACTAGCTCTCACATAAGTCACAATCCTCTATGTTTCACTACTACTAAATTAAATTCCATTGGATGCTTGGTAGATCTGGAGTTAAGATGAATCTATATTGGTTTTGAGCAAAAGACTAATAAAATATTTTAATCATAAGAAATATTTTTTTTTTCACTCGTTTATTTAATATATGAATAATTGACATTGAAATATTTTGCTTATGATTCATATTCTCCACATTAAATTGTTAATACATGCCCCTTCATATTCCGAGGTAGAAAACATTCATGCTCTCTCTTATTTTCGTTATTAATATTTTTTCGAATGTTACATGTTTGTCTATCTATCTATCTTTGTGTGTGTATGCATATGTGTGTGTATTATAGGTCAATTGCATAATAATTATAAATCTCCCTCATTCTTTGAATTAGAAAGAACCCATTATAAAATAACCTTGTACATTTAAATTCTAATCACATAAAATATTTTATTATTCGTTTTACTTTTTAAATATTATATATCAACTCCATATTAAAAATTGAATAAATTACACATCTTGAATTAGAAAGAACCCATTAATAAAATAACATTGCAGATCTTTAAAATCTAACCACATAAAATATTCTATTGTTCTTTTTACTTTTTAAATATTATATATCAACTCCATATTAAAAATGGAATATATTACACATCTTTCTCACAATGGAAAGTGTATAGACATTGAAATATTTTATTTATAACTAACCATAATTTTTACTTATTAATATATTTTTGTTTTAGATATTACATATGGATTGAACATAATATGAATTGCACATTATATAATATCAATAATATTATTTTTACATGTCATTTGTCAACTCCATATTAAACAGTGATGGAATTGTTTATTTCTTATACTAAAAAGTAAATTAAAATTTGTGTGTCAATCATTTTATCTTTCTATATAAAGTTGATGTAAAATTAAGATGGAAATTAAAATATCTTATTTATGATTAACATTGATTTTTTTGTTATTATTATTTTTTAATTTGTTGATATGTAAGTATTGTTTTATTATTTTTAAATATAATGGAACAACATCTCTCTTGTATTGGGCTACAAAACACTTCAATGAGAGTTTTAATTGAATTAAAAATTAGCACAACCATTTAAATAAAAAGGCTACAAGAAAACACTGAACTTATACACTTAATCACCTCAATGAAGGTTTTAATTGAATTAAAAAATTAGCGCAACCATTTAAATAAAAGGACTACAAGAAAACACTTAACTTATACACCTCATATTGTCAGACTTTAAAAATCATAAAAATTATTAATTAGAGTACAACTTTGTTTTAAATTTATTATTAGTATTAATTCTAAAAAAAATTAATAATTCAGCCTCATTTTAAAGCATTATTACAATACCGTGAATTTCTCAACACCACATGCCCCAAAAAACTCATTTCATATATATATATAAACAGAAACACATAACCACTTCATAAATCACAATCCTTTGTGTTTCACTACTACTAAAAATATTTCATGAATATTCCATAAATGTTAAATCTTTATAAATAAATCTGAGAAAAATCAAATTCATAACACTTAATAAAAATTTGAATTTATTTAAACTAACAATCGATTTAAATTTAAATCAAAAAATATAATAATTATTCGGCCTAACCACCTGAAATAACTGCAATTAACAAGCTTCCAAAACTTATACAATATATTGTGAAAGCGAAAAAAAAAAAAAACTATGAAAAACACCAAAACTAAAACAGATAAAAATTAACTAAAGTTATTTACATGAATTAAATGCTAAGCCCTTCACCAAAAGCCAAAGGTTACTGCATAAAAGCATGCTGCATATAATATTTTCATTATCAATTATCAGACCTGTGGTTGTTAGTATGGGATGACAATTTTGCCCATAACCAAAATCACAGAGTCACCTTCTTATTGGAAGATCTTTGTTTTGCAAGTAAGCTTGTATCATCGACAATGCTTCGCTACGTTTGTCTAAGGGAACTGCGTGCCCTGCTCCTCTAAATGTCAGATATGTTAATCCTTGGTATTGTATAAACCATCCTGCCACCTAAATACACAGAAGGATACCCCAGTGACCAACCATGAATTGAATGAACTGATCACAAAAGTCCAAACAAAAACTGACAAGAAAGCAAAACCTAGTCACTCGGCGTTACTTCTGAGGAATGACATGAAAACCTAACCTATGTTTTCAAAATTTGTATTGATAGCTATAATAACTTTTGGAACAGAGGATGGGAGCTTCGAGGATTACTTGTCTGTCATGGAACCACGGATGCCATTGTTGCTTTATGGGCAAATGTAATGCATTGATGTTATCTTTCGTGGCAGTTACAGGTACTCTCCCATCAATATCTCCACTGTTAACATTGACCATAACAATGTTCATTGAAGTCTAAATTAACAACTACTAATCATCCAAAACATCAAATGGCCAATCCATATATAAAATCTTTGACATACCTGTAAACCCAAATCTTTAGACCACTTTTGATAAGTTTTGTGTAGATTGGAAGAACTGAGAATATTGTGTAATTATATGCATTGAACACAGAATTGCTGCATCAAGCAATCAGAGTCAGGATTTAGAAAATGAAATGAAAGATATTTGTTGCTTTGAAATTGAGCTATAACATTTAAGTAATGGAGATGCTATCACATTAAGATGGAAACCAAAATTTACATGAACAAATCTTAGCATAATCTAACTAATTACATAGGTTCATCTATACCCAAATTTTCCCCTCAAACATCTTTTATTACCCCAATAGATTGAGAGATAACATGATCTAGTTTCAGATATATCATGACCTATACTAGTGATTAAAATACAGATACCCACTTGCAGACTGCCCATTTGAAAGGAATCTTTGTAACATTTGCGTGAAGAGCTTCTTGAACATCAGGCCTGTTGAAATATTCATTTGTGTATAGTTCAAAACAGGGGTCATATCCACCGTATAGGAACCCCAATGCCCTCCTCGAGACCTGTAAGTACTATCAATTACATTATAATCAAGGCTACGCCATATTTTTGCTGCTGAGAGGATCCAATACCAAAATTTTGAAGCGAATTACCTTATTTTGTGAAACTGTAAGCTTGTCTCTCGTCTTTACTCCTGAACTCGAGTTCTCTAGACAACGAGGTGCATAGATATTATATATGTCAATCTCCTGATAGTCGTACATCACCGAATTCACAGCATTTTCGCATTCATCTGTCCAGTTGTACACTTTGAAATTGCAAATGCTCTTGATCAGATTATACTTTTGATCAGAAATGATAGCATGGGTCCAAGCATAAGCTACTATTCCTTCCCAGTCATGGAACTCATCCGTTTCAGGATTGCCCACCTGCATATGCCTTCACATCCTTAGCAAATCTTCAATGCCAAGTGCTTGCAGAAATTTTCACAAATTCAAAATGAAAGATAGATTCTGTTCTAGTACTAACAATGAAGCCTTTCAAATTGATGGAAGTGTATTTTGAGTGCTTGTGGCTTCGGTCATGGATAAGCTCTGCAAGCTGAGGTACATAATGGCCTGAAAGTCAAGTGAAATGTTTCAACAAACTGACTCAAATTCTTGCATACATATATTTCCACACATAAGGGAAAACAATAACCAAAGAGCAGTGCAACATTAATAGTAACATATCATGGTTTATATATTCTCCCATTAAGGCATTCCACCTGCCAAGGTGTATATCCCAGAGTGTATGGTAAACATCATGTACTGAGCTGCAGAGCATTCACTGCAGCTTGCTCTGGGCGGTATATTTCGGGATACATTACTATTAATGCTGCACTGCTTGGTGGCTATGGTTGGCCCATTCAAAGTGTATTGAGAAATTGGAACTAGTACATAGAAACTGCTATTATTACATGAAACTTGCCTGCATAGCTTTCTCCTCCTATGTAGAAATCATGGGTTTTATACTGTGGGAATCTCTGTAACCATCTCAGAAGGAATTCGTATGAATCCTCAGCTGCAAAACCCTCATTCTTAAACCCCAAAGATTCTTTTTCCATTAATCGAATATAGCTTAAAAATAACACAATAATCTTTGTTTTATTTTTGTTCAAATGTGGGATTTACCAGTAAATTGATCATCCGGCGCCAGCAAATCAGAAGTAGTATTGGTATATGAAAATCCCACACCCACTGGAGATTCTAAAAAGAGCAAATTCGCTTCTGTTTGCAGAGTATAAATCAGGAGCAATCTCAAAAATCTAATAATTTATTAGATGGCAACTGATTCCAATCCTCTGCTTACCTCTGTTCCAGGAATATCTGTTCAGGGAAAGGCCTGTCCCATTCGTTTTTACCAGAAACGGACCCAATTCTTGTGCTGCTCCATAGCCGATGGATGAGCATCCAGGGCCTGCAAATGCCCAAAAGAATGCATATATGAGTTATTCAACAGGAGTTCAACTCACTTGATGTCAATGAACTGCAGAGGAATATATTCATTCAATATAACAAGCAAAGCAACGGTAAGGCAAGGGCATGATTTGGACCTCCATTAAGCCAGAGAACCAAAGGTTTTTCAGAAGGCTGGTCTTCTGCTTCAAAAAACCAGTAAAAAAGAGCTCTGCCATGCCGTTCATCCACTGTTATATATCCTGCGTAATGAGCGAAATTTGCCTCGGGTTGACCGGGAAGATTATACACTCTGTCAGCTTCCTGAGCAGTCAGGCCATATTTGAAGTTGTCCTGGTCGCCATTGACGACCAACATGAAGAGAAGATAAATGCAGATATTCATTAATGCATTGTAATGCTCTCTGCATGCTCCTCCAGTTCTTCCCATTGCATTAATTGAGTCAGTCAAAGAGCAATGACTTCCAGTAATATGGGACTGGGAATCATAGAGAACAGACCACGGAGATTTAATGAGTGTGACTTTATCCGTAGGATATATAGGCTGGGAAGGATGATGGAGAAGCAACAGTACATGTCTATTTTGATAGAGTTCTTTTCAATCAGTGCCTGGTCCATGCTTTAGTGCCATTGACTATTCTTGTACTGGAATATTGGTAAACCACTGGCATGTCAGCCACCATAAAAATGGGCATCTAATGATTCTGTTACTTTAATTGCTTGGCCAAGCCACTATCCAATTCTGATTGGAAAAATGGGCATGTGATGATCGATTCTTTTACTTTAATTATTTATTTGGCCAAGTTAGTATCTCATTCTGTTTGGGATTATTTTTATTTGATAGTGGAAAACTTATTATAATTTAGTTGTCAAACTAGTCGTGAGGACAGTCATCTCTGTTTGTCATCTGCAATGCAGGCTAATTCATCATTATTCAAGGAAAACCTCTATACCTAACTCCTGTCAGATGCCTCTAGGTATTGAGCCATTAACTTGTTTAAGAAGGAAAAACTTTTAACCAAACAGAAACAGTTTTAATAAATTATATGAAAAAAAAGAAAAAATTACTAGAAAAATATTTTTTATTTATATTAAATATTTAGTGATTTATGGAACTCTCATGGTTTATGCAATGGTGGTGATTCATATATTAGTGGTAGTGGATGTAAAACATGTAATAGGCCATCTATGTATAACGCCCCAGTGGTTAGGAAAGTTTTGTAAATTTGTGGTGAAAAAATTTAGTCTTTATTCTTAAATAACAAGAATACCATATTTTATTTTATCAAGAATTTGTAGATCTTTTTCTGATTGATAGTCTTAGGATTTTACTATTTGAATTTGTATTTTTGTTTGAATGTTATTATGTTACCTTATTTTACTTTTTATTGTTTCTTCACATTTATCTTACACCAAAATTGTAAAATTTATATTTTGGAGTTGGAAGGTTAAATGCAAACTTCTTTGCATTTATTTAAATTTGTATTTTTATTTGAATATTATTATATTACCTTATTTTACTTTTCATTATTTCTTCATATTTATCTTACACAAAAAATTATATTTTGGAGTTGGGAGGTTAAATGCAAACCTGGCTTGATTTGGTAAAGGTAGTAGAGATTCATCCAATTTAGTGGAGGCCACGAAACCTACTCTATAAGTTTTATTGGGTGTGTATTCCAAAGTTTTGATTTGGAGGATGTCTATTTGGTGGAGATATATTAAAAAAAAAATCCAATTTGATTGGATAGATATATATTAAAATAAAAAAGTTGGATTTGGATCTTATATATATATATATATATAAAGTTTGCTTTGGTGGGGTTGTGTGTGGATTTGGGAGTTGTGCAACAATTTTCTAGTCAATAAATAAATTGTGTGTGTCAAATTATGGTGTTTGTTCTAATGGTGAAGATTTTGTATGCATAGTTCGAGGTGGAGAAGTTAAATGGAAAAATAACTTCTAATTGCAAAATCTTAAGATGCACAATTTGTTGGTGCAATAAGGACTACACAAGTCACTGAGAGGTAAGAGATAAAACCTTGCGGTGTCATTGATGAGAAATGGGAAGATTTGGATGCAAGAGCTCTTAGCATCATTCGATTACGTTTGACAAATGATGCTCTTCTCAATATTGTTGGAAAGAAAACAACAGTAGGCTTATGGAGCAGAATGGAGAGCCTTTACATGACAAGTCATATATATTTGAAAATGCAACTATATAGTTTACAAATGATAGAAGGTAGCAAAATGTTAAGAATTTAAATGTTTTTAACACTTTTTTATGCCAACTAACTAGTATGGTGTAAAAATCAATGTTGAAGACAAGGGAATTGTGTTCTTGTGCTCATTACCTAAATCTTGGGACCAATTAGTCACTTTTATTAGCTTTAGCACAACTCGCACTCTTCATTATGATCCTGTTGTAAGAGCCTTATTATCTAAGGAGGTGCAAAGGAAGTTCAGTGTAAAAACCTCAACACAAGAAGCAATGGTGGCAAGGGGTTGATTTAGAGAAAAAAGTGGAGAATTTGAGAGGTACATCAAGATCTAAGTCAAAAAGAAAAAAGGGTAAGCTAAATTATTGGTACTACAATAAATTAGGGAATCTCAAGAAATATCGTTTGAAGAGGCAAGAATCCAATGATGATTCCAAAAAGGAAGCAAATCTGGTTGAAACAAGTTCATGTATGGTTGATGAAGTTTTATCTATTTGTAATATTTCACAATAACATGAAGAACATTTTTAGATATTGGTGCTTCACATCACATGTGTCCACATAGGAGTTTGCTTTATTCTTACCAAGCTATTGATGGTGGTGTAACATCCCCAGGATGACCCCTTGTATGTATTCATACATCTTGTCATTAGGTTAGTGAGTCACATTGTGTTGGGCTTGCATGCTTTTATATATGTTTTTGGGCCTACTTAACTATGCTCACCTATTTAGGGCTATAGTGCCTTCGTGATTAAGGATGGAGAGCCTCTGTGTAGAAGGTGAGTGAGCCTAATGTTATAGTAGGTAATTACATACATGATAATAAAATATATCATAATTGCATACAACTCAATAGAAAGTATGGGGGGATAAACTCCACAAGAGGGAAAGGTGAAAGGGTAGAACCATGGCATGGCTTCTAAGCTTGATAAATGAAAAAACCTTCATAAAGAAACTTTATCAATGAAGCTCATATTTATGAATGGATCTTATATCCTAAGTCCAAAGTAAGGGTGAGTGAGTTCCTCATATGACACTTAGAAGAGATAGCACACACACATATAAGTTAGGTTTTCCATTACGTTGAGTAAGTGTTGGCACCATTGAATCATCACTATTTGGAGTCCCTTGCCATTCAACCCCTATTTTTTTTCTTGTGGATCCTTGTAAAACTTCATGCACCATTGCCTAGAAGTGTCTGTTGGTTTATCTTGTCGGGTTGTTGGTTCCTTGGGTAATATGTCGAGATTAGTTGTATTGTGAGCTTAGACAAAAAATTGTCTATGTGAACAAAGTCAACCATTAACCATGTAACCTAAGTCAACCATTAACCCTATGATCTAAGAAAACCATTAAACCCTCTGACCTGGTACATTGTAGAGATATTTTTGGTTGAATTATATGACCAATTCTCTTTTCTTATCTAGAGTGAGACTAGAGATTGGTGGGGAATTGGTTGGGCCAATGTACTTAGTAAATTCTAAGGCTAATTCTCCTTGCTCGTCTCAAGTGAGGCTAGAGATTGGAGAGCGAATTTTTGGGGCTACCCAATATATAGTATGGCTAAATTATCCTTGCTTGCCTTGGGAAAAGCTAGAGCTTGGAGGGAGAATTGGTTAAGCTAGTATACTAGTGTGAGGCCTTGTGCCTAAATTGTATTAGACTGTGTGTCCATAGTTGGCTCAAAGAGATCCTTTACCCTTGTGGAGTTATGGTCTCACCTCAAGGGTGGCATATTTTTGGTAGTGTGATTTATGGTTGGCAGGAACATCAAAGGTCTACATCGAGTAGGTAGTTCATTACAGGAGATAAGTATTCAAACTCTATGTATCCATTATATGTGTATAATTTATCTTCCCTTATATGAATGTTTATTGTGAGTATTTATACTTAACGTTGTGTGCAATTTTTTTTATATATATATATATATATATATATATATATATATATATATATATATATATATATATATATATATATATATATATATATAGGTTGTTATGCATTTTGTGTGTTATGGATGCCTGCAAAGTTGCTTTGAGCATGTTAATTGTTGCACAATGAGATAATTTGTATGGGATTTGGGTTATTTCTACATAGTAAAATGATGCCTTCAATATGTTTCCTATAAACAAATGGTTCCATTAATGAATGCATGCAAAATCTTGAGTAAAGACCTAAACTTTAGAGTGAAGACTTATTGGAAGGGCTCTTCGCGGTAAAAATGAAATTAAGATTAAAGAGTCCACTGAAAAATTTAAGAAACCTCTAATATTATGTTTAAGGACCCAAATATACCTATACAATCCTTTTAAATGAATATAACTAATAAGATTTTCTCTGGGATCACTTTGTGAGTGATCAATTGGGTTATACCCTATTGGGATGAAGAAGACTTGGGGATTTTCCTTAAATGGAAACCTTAAATTGGCTACAATAAATACTTTATCTAGTTTAGCTATGAAACTATAAAATCCCAAACATTTAACTTTTGTTGGCATTGTAATTGTAATTAATTATGTTATTTATCCTTGTATGGACATGTAAATGTAAATGGGGAAAAGACCCAAAATAATTACAATTATAATTTAAAAACCCATTAATGAAGCGATGAAGCCTTGATACAATATACACCATGTGGAGTCATGAAGACAAGGAAAGCCAACAAAGGGGAGTTGGAGGTTAATGGTTTCCAATGGATTATTGGTTAAGCCAAATGTTCATAAGGATTAAGATTGCCAATCTTTGCTGAGAAAGTATATGGTGGGAAGGTGTGGTAATAACTTCTAACCATTATGAGAGGAATGGGGTAGTAGTATTAGGACTGCTCAAGAGGTATGGATAATTTACCACAAGAAAACTTCATCGAATTTTTTTGCTTTTCCGAAGGTATGGGAAACGTGACAAGAAACTTGTCAAGGGAAGAAGCTTGAAGAAAATGACATATGAAGTACAAGAAAGACATAGAAGAAGAGTGAGTGGGTTTGCAATAGCAAGAGAGATGAGTGAAGTATGTCCACAAGATAGAGAAGAAGAAAGGAACCTCACAGAGAAGGGGCCATGGGATAAAATGAAGCTTTCCCTTGGTAGGAAGCACCCATGAAGAATGCATGTGCAAAGTGAATAGAGAGCATGGGTGCATGTACAATAGAAGGAAAGGTGTATTCTTTCTCCAAGAGAGGAGAAGAGAGATGAGAGGAGGCTCTCGTGGGAAAAGTAAGGGAACCTTGTGCATGATTTTTTTCACTTGATGTCAATGAGTGAGGTTTGGGGTTGAGTCTTAGCCTGAGCTAGAGGGTCAAATGGATGTTGAGGATTGTATATGTTATGCACGAAGACACTAGAAGGAAGCACCAAGGGACTCTTGAATGAGAAAAGGGATCGTTTCATACTGTAAGGGACTAGAATGGCTCTGTTAATAAAAATGTTGGAATTCGTGCATATAAGCACCTATGAGAGGCACCAAGGAATTCTTGGTTGAGTGAAGGGCTCTCCTTGTGCTACGTAGGCTCCACTTCGACCACATTGGAAATGAGATTAGGTCATGGCTCTATAGACTGATGGACTCCATACTAACCTTTGAGTGGATGAAGGAGAGTGACCTTCTCCATTTCACTACTAGTAGCTAAGGATATGTTTCCCCTGGGTGCTTGCTATGTAGAGAAACTAAGAAACCACTGATAGTAACTAGGTAGAACTCTAGACTTGTTGTGAATTAAAAGAATTGATGATTTAATTTGATGAAGGAGAATGGCCTTCATGCCTCTGTTATCACTCAGAATTTTCCTTAGAAGTTATTAGAAGAAGGAAGCAACCAAGGTAACTACAAACCAATCTTTTAAGTATAGGCTCTAGCCAACCTATGACTCAGAGAGGGCTCTCTATATATTTTTGAGCTTTGTTTTTATGGGATTTTAAGCTAGTTCTTAATGTTCGTTGGGGTTTTGGTTTTGAATTGAAGGTTGGGTGATGGAATTCTTGGAGCAGATGGATAGAGCTAGGTCTTCAAACCATTGGGCTATGGAGTCAACAAATGGATAGCATAACTGGACAAGATCATTAAAGGGAATGTTCACAGGGCAAGCTAGCAAAGCAAAATGCAAATATTTAGGTCTAATGGGTGAAGTAATTCTAACCAAGGTGAAAGGGCACTTAAGAATCCTTGGACCGGGATTACAATGAAGAACAGAGGATGATCATGAAAAAAGGGCAATTAAGAACCTTTTACTATAGATGACTAGGGGTTATCTAAACTAAGGAGCAGTCAAGAATTCCTTAACTTAGATTTGTGAAGAAAACATGCAATCATGCATATCAGTCAAGACAAAGTGCATTTAAGCAATTTCTGAAACATCATTCCTGGCTATACATTTAGATTTTAGAAATTTACACAAAATATTATGGAAAAAACATAAGGAAAAACAACATTGAATATGGGAGAATAATTATTTGTATTTCGCTTTACACAAGAATCCTGTAAAATATCTTATCTTTATTCCTTGATCCAGCAAACCAATCCAGTCATTGATACAATAGAATTTTGATTTGAGAGAAAATTCTATAGAAATGTCTTGGAATCCACCCAAAATACTTCAAATGAAGAAGTATTTATACAAATTCTAAACTGAAATATCTTGAAAAATATCAAGATTGGTTTTACAAATATCTCAAACTATTTTACATTAATAGAACTCAAATAAATGACACTCAAAACTAATGAATCTATTTGGCACTATATTTAAGGATTTATGGTGATAAAAGAAGAGAAAATTGAATTTGATAGCAACTCTTAGTTGATGATGAGGCATCCAAGTCACTAACTGCATCCTTTCTTTGTGCATTCTGCCCCAAAAATTCTGCAAAATTAGGGTCCATTGATACCTTTTTATATCTCAATCCGAGATAGATATGTAAACAATGAAAGAGGTTATTGTAGATAAGTATGTTTTTGAGATAAACCTTTCTTAGTTTCCCAAAATTTAGCTCTAGATGTTCACAATATTCTCTGCAAAAAGATGTCAAAAACAGGACTTTGCATAGTCCGAAAAATAGGCTGTGAAGACATGCACTTATCTCACTTTTGGTAATACCTGTGTAAAAAGTGAGATAGGTTTTTGTATATTAGCCTTTTAGGAACACAAAACTCATCCATTTTTTCAAAGTTTATCTTGGTTTGGCTGAACTAGTTTCTGAAAAACTATGACTTAAACAGAAAATTTATGAAGAATGTACCATTTCTGCTTTGATTTCATCTTTTAACCTTAAATATCTTTTAACTATTTTTCACTTTTACTTTGGATAAACTTCATTGTTGCTGGTGCAAGTGTTTTTATCTCTGTTTAACCCTTACTTCCTCCATGTGAACTTTTACTGTTTACTTTTACTGCTCTGTTTTTTCATCTATCTTCACTTTGACATGAATCTATATGCTTTGTAACTGTCTTCGCTGTTGTTTGTCTTCATGCTAGCTGCTTTACTTGAGTTGGTCTTCAATATGATACTCTTTAACCCTGATATACTTTGACTATTCTTTACTGTGTTCTTTTACCTTCACTGTATATTTTAGGTTTTTACTGTCTATTTCAACAGTAAATCATTTAATTTCATGTTTCCTCTGCTTGTATTTTAACTGTATTTTTTATTTTCCATCTCTGTTTGAATAGATTTGATAAAAATCTCAGAGTAAATAGGTCTTATGACTAGTATTAAGACTGTTTATCCAAGGCTGCAGTCTTCTAATCGCCTATAAAATAAAACAAATTGTTAGGAAAATGTTGGGTTGACAGGGAGGGTCATTAATGGCTTTATCAAGCTTTATAGGTCTATGGAGTGAGTCCAAAGTGCTTTCGGGAGGTAAACCATGCTTGAATTGGTTAGTAGAGGCTTCAGGTGGTGCATAAGGGTTACACAGGGTTTGAATGCACAAACAGGCGAAAAAGAGCAAATCTGGGATTTTTGTGTTTAAACGGGTAAAGGTTTGATTTTTTTGAATTTTGGCGCAAAGTGAACAATAGATGGTTTTGTCATTTAGCGAGAGGGCGATAAGTGGTTTATTTCGCACTGCTTTTGTGGGCTTGGTGGTATTCGGGAGGGGTTGCCCGATTCCATTCATTAAATGACACGTAGCATCAGGGGCCGGGCGGAAAACCACTTTTTCGGGTGGGTATCGTTCGGTGGATGATCCCACCCGAAATGGCTTATGAGCGTTGGATGTGGGCCTTTAGATCAGACGGTGATCGCACTATGAATGAGTGCAGAGGGTAAGGGGGGCGATGGGTTAATTGCGGCGGTATGGTGATTAAGCATGGGCTAATGACGAACTTAGGTGGCAGGGGTGATTTGCAGAGTTTTACTTAATGTAATCGCGAATCAATCAGTTAATGAACTTTGTCGGGGTTTGGGTGAAATTCGTAGTTTTATAGTTAAAACTAGGTCTAAGGATATTAATGTAAGGGATTTAATATATACATACAGGAAAGGGTATTAATGGGAATTAATATATAAAAGTTAGAAGTTAATATGAAAATGGCAAAAATGAATTGTGCTAAGCATAATGTATTTTCTATGATTTCTTTGCTTTTCGCATATATGCATTATAACTTAGGCTAAAGTGTTTTTGTGGGTTTTTGGGAAAAAGAGGTTTTACATGGAGGTGATTACTTTCCCTAGGTAAATAGTATTTTAACCTTAGGAAAAGGGGTTTTATTAGGGAAATGAGGGGGAAAGAAGGGAGATGAATTTTTGATGGGGGGAATCTAGTACTTGTTGTTCTTGAGTCATTAAGCCGAGGGTTCGGTCCCTCCAGATGTCAAAGAAATGCTCTGAGCCTATTTGACTTAAAGGATTTAAGTACTTATAATTTATTTATGGGAAATTAGTAAAGTAAAAGGGTGAAATGAATTGGGGAAGTTAATTAATTGACTTTGTAAACCTTATGCGTGCTTAATTTCCCATTCACATTTGAAATACATGTTAAAAGATGATAAATGTGCTTTTGTCTAATCAATCATCATACTTCTGCAACCTTTCTTCTACTTACCCAGCTAATCATCCTACCATTTTTTCTTCATTTTATTTGGGTGCATTTAGGCTAGAAAACCCTTATCCATTTTCTTTTAAAGTAGAAAACTATCTAATTCTAACCTTATATCATCCAAGGGCTAAGATTAAACTGATGAACTCCTTTTATTTACTCTACCTATCTAATGATCTGCCAAGATTAAACTGTTTGGTTAGATTTTATTCTCTAACTATCAATATGAAATTTAAAGCATGGCATAATCAAGATTAAATAGTTTGATTACCATGGATTGTGGCATGAATAACAAGCTGCACACAATCATTATTATGCATAATAGTAAATAGCAGTGGCATTTTGACTTGCACACTTTAATGGTATTTTGTTTTTGGGGTTCATATTTTTCACTTTTTTGGGCTTTTTCTTATTCATTTTGTCCTCTGATTTTTCTTTTAGGACATAAGATATGTACATATTACAAGGCTTAACCTTAGCCATTCAAAATTATGACTCCTATTGGTATAGGAACCTAACAGTGGCTCCACTTGGGGATGGCATTTCCTTGTGAAATGTCAAGAACTCTAAGATCAATAACCTTTGAAATTTGACTTTAGTTACCTTGTGCTTTGTCACCCTTCATCCTGCTTTATTCATACTTATGATAGTAAATCCTTAAAAGCTTATGGCCTTCTCTCCGGGCTTCAACTCCAAAGGTTTACCATCCAATCCAAACTAGACTTTTCAAAATAAAATATGTACAAATGGGAAGTAACCATTAGTAACTAGGTTCAAAGTAATGTTTTATCATTCGACTATTTACTGGCCCACTTGCTTCTTCAATACCATCAAGTCCTCTCAAGAAGTAAGCATTATTTCCTCTGTAAAAATAAATGACATAGGGACCTTTCCATAGGAAATCAAATTTCCCATGTTTACCTTTTCCTTCCCTCCTTAAATCCCACTTGAGCACCTTGTCACCTAGGTAGGAATCTTTAGCCTTGGTCCTTTTATCAAAAATATTTTTAACCTTTTCCTGCACAACTTGAGATCTGATCTGAAACTAAAAGGTGTTGCAACCTTCAAACCAAATTAGTAAATCATCAAGACCTTAGGTCCTTTTGCTTGGATTCAAATATTTTATGATTTATTTCATAATCTGCTGAAAACTGAATTAAATCAAATTGAAATGCTACCTACTCTATATTGTTGAAAATTAGGCTAACTTAAATAATACAAAAATGCCAATGAAGCCAATCAAGCAACTGCAGAAACAAATGGATTTCTTGATTGATTGTCAGTAAAGTCAGAAGCATAATTTGATCATGTACCCACATAATCAAAACTGTGATATATACAGGCCACTATTGATGTATTTGGTCCTCATAGAGAAAACATGTTAAAGAACTTGAGCTGAGAAGAACCTCAATATAATCTGCTATAGGATCAACAGAAGCATAAAGTATGATAGTTTCTTCTAGGCATTCAAAGTACAATTGATCAGCTATATCCTCAATATTAAACCCTGAAACTACTTCTTCAATCTTGCTCTTGAAAGCATAATCATCCTCAATCTGCAAATCAAAAGGCAGTACAATTTCCTCTTGGTTTGGAGAAGGAATATTTCGTAAGAATTCTTTAGGATCTCGGAAATTATATGACTGAATTTGAGAATGAAAAAGTTTAATTTCATTTTCATATTTTTTAGTAACTAACTCAAGAACACACATTTTAGCTTCATGATAGTATTTTATTGATTTGACAATTATAAACATAGCTCTTAAAAAAACTTCATCAAGACGAAATTCTGATAACTCATCCCTGAATTCATTTAAAATTTCATGAAATGAAAGATTTTCCACAAACCCTATCATCTTATATCACTATTAATGCTTTGGAATATGGATTCTTTGGTTGTGGAATTGCTCTGAAATTTGAAGCTCTGGATCTTTGAACAATGGAGTCGCCAGGTGGATGATTTTAACTTTTGTGTGTCTGATCACTATCCACCACATAGATCAGATCTAAACCTGTAAATTATTTCTGAAGAGATTTTTAATCTTCCTGGTAATCATAATTCTAACTTTTTTAAATGTTTTTGATGGAAAATTTTGAAAACTTCTACAAAAATTGACCTTAAGGGCTTAAGATAAAGTTTATGATTTCCTTAAAGTTTTAGGAGACTGAGGATCGAATCCCTAGTATGGTTTCCACTATGTTATCACTCAGAATTTTCCTTAGAAGTTATCAGAAGAAGGAAGCAACCGAGGTAACCACAAGCCAATCTTTTAAGTATAGGCTCTAGTCAACCAATGACTCAGATAGAGCTCTTTCTATATATTTTACCTTTGTTTTTATGGGATTTTAGGCTAGTTCTTAATGTTCATTGGGTTTTTGGTTTTGAATTGAAGGTTGGGTGGTGGAATTCTTGGAGCAGATGGATAGAGCTAGGTCTTCAAGCCATTGGGCTATGGAGTCAACAAATGGATAGCATGACTGGACCAAATCATTAAAGGGAATGTTCACAAGGTAGGCTAGCAAAGCAAAATGAAAATCTTTAGGCCTAATGGGTGAAGTAATTCTAACCAGGGTGAAAGGGAACTTAAGAATCCTTGGACTGGGATCAGAATGAAGAACAAAGGATGATCATGAACAAAGGGCAATTAAGAATCCTTTGCTATAGATGGCTAGGGGTTATCTAAACTAAGGAGCAATCAATAATTCCTTAACTTAGATTTGTGAAGAAAACATACAATCATGTATATCAGTCAAGACAGAGTGCATTTAAGCAATTTTTGAAATATCATTCCTGGCTATACATTTAGATTTTAGAAATTTACACAAAACATTATGAACAAAACATAAGGAAAACAACATTGAACATGGGAGAATACTTATTTGTATTTCGCTTTACACAAGAATCATGTAAAATATCTGACCTTTATTCCTTGATCCAGTAAGCCAATCTAGTCATTGATACAATAGAATTTTGATTTGAGAGAAAAAGTCAATAGAAATGTCTTGGAATCCACCCAAAATACTTCAAATGAAGAAGTATTTATACAAATTCTAAACTGAAATATCTTGAAAAAATATCAAGATTGGTTTTACAAATATCTCAAACTGTTTTACATTAATAAAACTCAAATAAAGGACACTCAAAACTAATGAATCTATTTGGCACTATATTTATGGATTTATGGTGATAAAAGAAGAGAAATTTGAATTTGATAGCAACTCTTAATTGATGATGAGGCATCCAAGTCACTAACTGCATCCTTTCTTTGTGCATTCTACCCCAAAAATTCTGCAAAATTAGGGTCCATTGATACCTTTTTATATCTCAATCCGAGATAGATATGTAAAAAATGAAAGAGGTTATTGTAGATAAGTATGTTTTTGAGATAAACCTCTCTCAGTTTCCCAAAATTCAGCTCTAGATGTTCACAATATTCTTTGCAAAAAGATGTCAAAAACAGGACTTTGCACAGTCCAAAAAATAAGCTGTGAAGACATGCACTTATCTCACTTTTGGTAATACCTGTGTAAAATGTGAGATAGGATTTTGTAGATTAGCCTTTTAGGAACACAAAACTACTCTAGTGTTTCAAAATTCATCTTGGACTGGTCGAACTAGTTTGTGAAAAGCTATGACTTAAATAGGAAATTTCTAAAGAATGTACCATTTCTGCTCTGATTTCATCTTTTAACCTTAAATTTATTTTAACTGTTTTTCACTTTTACTTCGGATAAACTTCATTGTTTCTGGTGAAAGTGTTTTCATCTCTATTTAACCCATACTGCCTCTATGTTTACTTTTACTGTTTACTGTTTACTGCTCTATTTTTTCATTTATCTTCACTTTGACTTGAATCTCTATGCTGTGTAATTGTCTTCCCTGCTGTTTGTCTTCATGCTAGCTACGTTACTTGACTTGGTCTTCAATCTGATACTCTTTAACCCTGATATACTTTGACTATTCCTTACTGTGTCCTTTTACCTTCACTGTATATTTTAGGTTTTCACTGTCTATTTCAACAGTTTAATTTCATGTTTCCTATGCTTGTCTTTTAACTGTATGTTTTATTTTCCATCTCCGTTTGAATAGATTTGATAACAATCTTAGAGTAAACAGGTCTTATGACTAGTATTAAGACTGTTTATCCAAGGTTGTGGTCTTTTGATCGCCTGTAAAATAAAACAAACTGTTAGGAAGACGTTGCGTTGACAGGTGATCTGATATTCACCCTATGAGTGCCATCAGTTAAAGATTTATTAAACTAAAGGTATTACAGACTCATGTGCTGGTGTGTGTGTGTGTTTTGTGTTATTGAAACAACAGATCGATCAGATTTCCAATACACAGAAAATGAAATGGAAAGACAACCGAGAAATACAGTAAGCAACATAAAGACATAAACAATTTTAATAAGGAGTTCACCCTTTTCTCCAAGGCTACGTCTCCGGTCCAGCTTCAGTGGTGGCCTTGTTTTATTGTGTCTTTCAGCAGGGAAATTAAAATACAGGGACTCAATATGAGTTCTCCTGAAGCAGATTTTGCTTGGTAGGGTGGTTCTTGGATTCCCCAAGCCACTCGGAGTACACAGACTCTTCTTCTTCCTACCAGCTCTGTGACCCTTGGTCTATAGTGGAAAGAGCCAAATGTGATGCCAAGTGGCCACTACTAGCTGTGCTTAGAGTTCCCTGTGTTTGGTGTCATCATGAACGCTTAGGGAGTTTCCACTTGTCCTCCTCTAAATGGTGCCAGCATGCTTCGTCGGTTCATTTCTTCAGTTACACCATGGATGCGTTCTTCCTCCACTGTGGTGGTCAAACAGATTCCAAATCCCTTTAGAATGCAGCTTAATTCCCTATTGATTCCGCTTCTTTCCATCGGGCACAATCTCAACTGTCTGATCTGGGCCCTCCAGATCTGACGCCATACGCACATTTCACGCCGTTGACTTGCTTGACTGATATCGCACGATCAACGGCGGTTTTCTCTCTCCTCCGCCTGCCACTTGTTGATCGGTGTATGGAATCACTCCACTCCTATCCAAAACCTCTTACCATTCAAGGGCGCCTCGATCAAAATCGCTGGTTTCCAGAGCGCAGGTCCCACCTTTGTACTTTAGCGCTTTTACCTTTTCCCACATGCGGTCCTCCGATTCCCCCACGCGCATCAAAAACCTCGCCATTTTCCCATTCCAGGGCTCCCAGGGGCTACTTCGGCCTCCTGCGTGGTCTCCATGGGCCTCAGTCAGCGCATTTTGACCGAGGTCCTCGTTGTTCCACATCGGCTGCCATGGCCATTGGTTCAGGGTGTTTTTGATACTGTTTTGGATTTCATTAGAGATTTGTTCGACCTGATTCAGTCGTGGTTCTTGACAATCTTTATATGGATCCAATTCGGATCATGGCCTCCCTATTGAAAAAGCTTTTGGACCACCAAAAGTTGGTTTTCAAGCATCGACTAAGTGAGGATACTGTTTCTTCACTTGTCCAATCTCAATCCACTTTGCGCTACTCGGCTTTGAACCTTTGAGCCCAATCCTGAGGTACTCAACTTCTCCCCTGTGCGTTGTCCTCACCTTCCTGTCCAGCATTGTTTCTTCCTGCAACTCATTAAGGTATTCAGGTAGCAGGTCATCAATATAAGGCAATTGAATTTTCTCTTCGGGGTCCTCAATCATTGAAGGTTCAAACAATCTCAAGCAATTTGCATTTATGACTGAGTAGATGTGCATGTAAGCTGGTAGATCAAGGTGAAGCACATTCTCACTAATCTTCTCAAGTATCCTGAAAGGTCCATACCTGATAGGCTTTAGCTTTTTACCTTCACCTTGCATCTCGTCCTTGCTGATATACAACCAAACTTGGTCTCCAACTTGAAAACTATGCTCCATCCGATGCTTGTCATGCCTAGCCTTATACTTTGCCTGGATCTTTTCCAGCTGTTCTTGTACTGCTTGATGGATCTCCTGGATTTGTTCAATGAACCTGGTTGCTTTATCCACATCACTTTGCCCATCAACCATGGTATCTTTACCAAAGACAAAATCCAAACGAGACCTTGGTATGAAACCAAAGTAGGTCTCAAAAAGAGATCTCTGTGTAGAAGAGTGTTTGGCTCTATTGTAAGCATGCTGCACATAACAGAAGTGTTCATCCCAAAGCTTAGGATGTTTACTACAATATCCTCTCAGTAACTGGATCACATTCCTATTTACTACTTCTGTCTGGCCATTTGTTTGTGGATGAAAAGCTGTGCTTTTCTTTAACTTGGTGTTCATCAGTTCCCACAGGCTTGTTACACTAAAAAATGTCACCATGACTATTTACAGTTAGTATGGCTCAATCAACAGTCATGCTACCCTCTTAGGCAAGTCTTATGCCTCTGTTATCCATCTCAAACTCAAAGAAGAGAGAAAGTCTTGTAAAAAATGTGTTTATCTCTGGGGACGCAGGTTCTCTCAAGCCTTACCTGCGGGGACGCTCACAATGTTCACAAAGGCTGCATCCTTGGACGCTCTGTATGTTAAGGGACAGGTGCGTCCTTCTGTAAAAGGAAAAATGCGCAAGTTTCATCTTAAAAAAGTTACTTGTGGTTACTTCTAGAACTTTCTAGAGGTCGGTTTGATGAAATGGATGCGCCTCCAGTTGGTTCATGTATCCCTATTAAGGAGGAACTTATCCCATCAATAAGGGAGCTATCCCACCCAAAGAGGGGGATTATCCCATTGATGGTGGACCTGAATAACCTCTTTACAGCACTATAAATAAAGGCATTGAGCCAGAGGGAAAGGAGGTTGGAGCTATACATTTTCTTTGGGTAAATGCTGCAGGAATTAGGACTCCCATTTAGAACCTTGTGAGGAGAGATTGTCTTTGCTTGATTCTACTTGGAAGTGGGTGAGCTTTGTCAAAGTAGAGGAAAACCCTTGATGGACCCTGGGAGGAACTTGCACAACACCAAGGCCAGGTTGTAAGAGTTTCTTTGTTTCGTTATTAATACAAACTGGTTTATTTTTCTCAATAGCTTGTGTTAATGAGTTATTTCATGTGTTCCTTGGTCTGCATGTTGAATATATGTTTTGTTATATGAAATGCAAGTGCTTGGTAATTGTTTGATTGTTTGTGGTTGCAGGAATTGACTTGAAGGAGGAGCTCATCCGGATCGGCAAGGACGAACTACAACAACAACGTTTTGGAATAAGGTAAGCCTAAACACTTGTAGTTTTCATGTTTTAAAAGGTATATTTAGAGAAAGATCACTCCATTTTGTCTTGTTTGTCGCTAGAGAGTTTAGACTCCTAGGGAGGTCAGTTGTGTCCGCACAAACGACTTTTTCCGCCACGACAAATTGGCGACCATACTGGGGAATCCATTAATGTGAAAGTCTTTTCCTTTGTGTGAACTTTGCTCTGAGAAAATCATTTTTATTTTCTGGTTTTTGACTGTGAGAATTAGTATTTGGGTGGCTTAGCTTTAGATTTAGTTAGATTTGGTTTTTCTTAACTTTTCCAGAAGGACGCACCCTCTGAGTACTGCACAGTGCGTCTTTGGACGCGCTGTTGCCGTTTGCACAGAGCGGGCCCGCGCCTGTTCTAACGGGTTGCCTGCGTCTTCCTGTAAAAATTTAGGAAAACTCCATTTTTGCTTTAATTGCTTTTAGATTTTGGTTTTTCTTAGTGTTTTCTGCCCAGATCCTTTAGTACCCTGTCAAAAATTTTCACCTGAACTTGTTTCATTAGCATTCCTGCTTTTAGCTTTCATCAATTGGGTGTTTTGAGTCTCTTTTTTGAGAAATTCTTAATTTGATTTCCTTTGGTCATTACTTGGAGGTTTCTCTCAGTCTTTTCACAATTTTGCATCTTTTTGCTTTTGTTTTTGCAAAAAATTTTCCCCCTCATTCGCTGGGGGGGGCTAAATTGTGTATGAGTGTTAATCGCCTTTGAGTGTTTTTATGTTTTGATCTTTGGAACTCTCACCCAATTTTCTCGACTTGCACTTGATTGGTTCTTAGATTACATTAGAATCATCTTGTGTTTGAGAATTCTCTTGCATAGATCACATTTGCATAATTAGAGTTCTCAGTTTCAGAATATGAATGAAAAATGTGCATAGATTACATTTGCATACTTTTCATGTGAATTGTGCATAGATTACAATTGCATAGTTTACATTCTGAAAAATCAATCGTAGATTTAGATCAGCTTTCTTTGATTTGAATTTACACAAAAATAAAAATAAAAATTGGTTTGGAATTGATTTGCATTAGTTTTTCTTGATGAAATTAGTGCATTAGAGAATTTGTTAAATTTTCTCTTAATGATCAATTTTTTGCATTGTTGGAAGTGAATGGAAACTCTCTCCTTACTCTAGTTAGGATTCATCGAATTGAAAGGATTGCATTATCATATTCGATTGCATTCAGTTGAGTCGGGTCATAACACCATTGGTTTCATCTCCATTTACCCATTTGAAGTAATAACAGCCTTAATAACACAGCGCTTAATTAAAATTCATCTAGTAATTTTTACATTTCTAGGGCTCTGAAACACCAACATAGCTTAGGCTAGGGTCTTGGAGTAGGTGAGTACTTAACTCTCCAAGACTACAAAACCAAACAGATAGTTTATCTTGAGTAGAATAAATCCAATTGTTTCAATTGCACTCTGGGAAAGCTCCTCTTAAAGGAGAAGCACGAGCTCGTGTCCGAACCAGTGAGGGGATCATTCCCCCCTCGTTGGGAACGACGCCAGACAGTACGTATTACAAACGGTAAACCTCGGATTAACCATTGTCGAGGAGCCAGGGGTCACTTATCGGTAAACCTTGGATTGTTGTCAAGGAGCCGGTAAGGGGATTGAGCTTGCTACTCTGCCCTTGCGTGCTGTCGGAGTTTAGACTGTTCCCCCAAGTGTATTTGTTACTGTTGGTGACCTTAGTGACCATAATCTTTAGGGTTCTACCGAGGTGACGGTGGAGGGAAGGTCCCACTGTACCTGGAGCAGACGTCGGCTATACTCACTTGGATTTTCTGGGGGGTTCACTTCACTCGAGACGGTTAAAGTGGAGGAACTTGGTCCAGTCTATTCATTAAGCAGGTTGTCGGGGTAACTGTTCCACCCACTATTTCTGTACTGAATTCTGCGAGGTTGGGCTTCATCACCAACTAGTGTTTTCGGTCCAGAGAGCTTACTGTTTGTGTGTGGTTTGACTCCTAGATTTGACAGCGCGTGTTAATTTGTTTGTTTTTACTTTTAGAGACCATAGGTGTGAATTGTGAATTTTAGTTGTTAAGTGTGAATTGTGAATTGTTAATTTTAGTTTTAAATTGTTAATAAAATTCACTGAAGTTGAATATAATGGCAAATGTTCTGGAATTTATCAACCTAGGAACCCCTCCTAATGAGAATCCTAGTACTTTTCCTTACTTTGGAAATGTTGGTCCTCCTTATATGGCTACTTTGTCATTACCTGGATTTACAATAGGTTTACCGATATGGTTATTTTCAACTTCGTTGGCCCAAAATACTCCAATTGTTCCATCTCAACCGGATGCTTCACCTCAACAGAGTTCACCATCTCAACATCACCAACCTTCTGTTGACCCTTTACCTTCTTCGCCTAATTTTTCTTCCTCCATTTCTTCCTCTTCGCCTGGTAAAAGCCTTGATGCTAGTAACCAGGAGGTTAAGAAGAAGAAGAAAGGGAAGAAGAAGAAGAAGAAGAAGAAGCAAGATAAGAAAGAAGTCAACCAACCAACCATGGCTGTAAGTGTTAGTTGTGTTGAGGAAAATTCCGACATGCATCGTAAACCCAAATACCCTTGCAGGCTTTGTAAGGGTGACCACTTCCTTGTCAATTGTCCTAGTATTCCAAAGGTCTTGGAAGTATGGTCAGAAAAATCTCATCAACTTTTCGTTGATCCATCAACCAGTGATAGTCAGGTTCCTGGGAAAAAGGGTAAAGTTAGGTTTCCTTGTAAGTTATGCAAAGGGAGTCATCAAACTCACATTTGCCCTCACATGGATGAAGCCTCAACATTGTTGGAAAACCTTACTGTTCCACAACAAGAATTTCCAACTGGTTACCGTAAACTTTCTCCCAACCTACCGTCAACTGACGGAGTGATTGATTTAAATTCAAGTATAGTCGATCACACTCTCCCATTGGAGAGTGAAACTCATGTCACTCAGGTTGATGATCCATTAGTTGATCAAGTGGTCGATTCAATTTCACATTTGGTCGATCACACTCTCCTTTTCGAGAGTAAATTTCATACCGCTGATGTTCTTCTTGTTACATCGGATTCTTCTATGCCGGGGGGCATTTCACCTGTTTCTACAGAACCCCCTCCAAGTACTGAGGTCTTTTCCTTTGATTGGAATAGACTGACAGAACCTCGTCTTCCTTCCTCCATCCCTTTCCAAATCATTGTCAAGGCTGGTGGTAGGGACATACATCGTACTCAGGTAGATGAAGGTGCTTCTGTTAGTATTTTATCCTCAACTGTTTGGAAAGCTTTGGGTTCCCCTCAGCTTGCGCCTATTACGCAGAATCTGAAAGCTTTTAACAGAACAATTAGTGAACCTTTAGGGATCCTTCCTAAGTTTTCTATTACCTTGGAAGGTAAAACTGTTTGTGTTGATCTTATGGTAGTTCGAGGTCCTTTGGATTTCAATTTACTCCTTGGGCGAGACTATGTTTATGCAATGAAAGTTGTCGTATCGACACTCTTTCGCGTGATGTCTTTCCCTCACAATGGCAGTATTGTGACTGTAGACCAGCTTTCGTTCCCTAGTCTTGTTTCGACTACCAATAATATGACACCCCCAAATGTTCCTGATTCTAAAGTGGTATCTACCCTGCCACGGGTTAACTATGTGGCAACCGGTCCCATGTTTTCAGTTACCGATGTAAGTGAGCCTCTCACTGTTGATTTAGATCTGGTAATTGACATGGAAAACTCTATGGGATTATTTGAACACGATGTTCTTATCCCTTTTGAGTCCCTTGACATGCGTTCCTTCCAGAGAACTATTCTTCCTTCTGATGAAGATCTCATGGAAGCCATGATCAAGGTATGTCCATTGACATGTCTTTCTTCCAGTTGGAAGCCATGATCAAGGAGTTACGAGGATAGTTTGTTCCTCTCTCAACCTCGTTAAAAAATGAAATTGGATGGTACGAGGAAAGTTCCTTTTACTGTGTCGACCTCGTTAAAAAATGAATCAGTGAGTACGAGGATAGTTTATTCCTCTCTCAACCTCGTTAAAAAATGAAATTGGATAGTACGAGGAAAGTTCCTTTTACTGTGTCGACCTCGTTAAAAAATGAATCAGTGTGGGTGAGGATAGTTTCTTCTAGTCTCAACCTCGTTAAAAAATGAAACTGGACGTCATGAGCATAGTTCCTTGTCTTGTGTCAAGCTCATTAAAAAATGAAACAAGGAGTTACGAGGATAGTTTTTTCCTGTATCAACCTCGTTAAAAAATGAAATAGGCTAGCATGAGGACAGTTCTTTTACTGAGTCAACCTCATTAAAAAATGAATCAGCTAGATTTTAGGATATGTAGGTAGATTGTAGAAAGTAGGGTTTTGAGGATAGTTCCTGTTACTGAGTCAACCTCGTTAAAAAATGAATCAGGTATGAGGATAGTTCTTTTCTTGTGTCAACCTCTTTAAAAATGAAACAACTCCCTTTTCAAGTTAAATATTGAAAGTAAACCTTCATTCCATCCACCTCATTGAATGCAATGAAGCCTGGGGGGCATGTACCTCATTTCGCATCATTATGCTGGGGGCATGCGAACTTTTTGAGCATAGTTCCTTGTCTTGTGTCAAGCTCGTTAAAACATGAAACAAGGGTAGGTTAAGTAGGTAGATTGTAGAGAGTAGTCATGAGCATAGTTCTTTGTCTTGTGTCAAGCTCGTTAAAAAATGAAACAAGGATTTTAGAGCATAGTTCCTTGTCTTGTGTCAAGCTCATTAAAAAATGAATCAAGGTTTTTAGAGCACAGTTCCTTGTCTTGTGTCAAGCTCGTTAAAAAATGAATCAAGGTTTTTTAGAGTATAGTTTTTTGTTAGGTAGATTGTAGCAAGTAGTTATGAGCATAGTTCCTTGTCTTGTGTCAAGCTCACTAAAAAATGAAACAACTCCCACGAGTCTTTCCAAGATTTTGAAAGTAAAGCTTCATTCCATCCACCTCATTGAATGCAATGAAGCTTGGGGGGCATGTACCTTGATTTGCATCATTATGCCGGGGGCATGTGAACTTGTAACAAGCATAGTTTTTCGTTTCAAGCTTGTGTAAACATGAAACCGAATCCGAGCATAGTTCTTTTCCTGTGTCAAGCTCGTTAAAAAATGAAACAAATCCTCCTCTACTTGAGTTGAGAGATTGACTAGATCTCGTAAATGTTAAGTTGTATATTTAGGTTAGTTGTTTCGGTGTTTTGCATAATTTTCTTACAGTTTTAGGTCAAAGTCTTTTAAACGATCTCGTTCATGAATCTTCATTCCATCCAGCTTGTACTTAGTTGAATGAAATGAAGTTGGGGGGCATGCGCTCTAGCAGTTACGCTTAGGGGGCATCAAGCACAGTTTTCTCTCTGTTTCAAGCTTGTGTAAAAATGAAACTACTTTGAAGCATAGTTTTTATCTGTTTCAAGCTTTTGTAAAAATGAAACCTATCTCGAGTCAGTTTCAGTTATTTTCAAGACTCGTTAAACTCATGAAAATCCCGAGATTATTTTGCTATCTTTCATTCTCGTAAAACAAATGAAAATGCCGAGTTCTTTCCGTCTTTTCCTGCTCGTAAATTAAATTGAAAGTCGGCCATATGAGTACATTTTTATCCCTTTTTCGAACTCATTAAAATTTACGAAAAAGTGAAAACCATGAGTACATTTTTATCCCTTTTTCGAACTCGTTAAAACTTACGAAAAAGTGAAACCGCAGAGTCATCTTTTAAGCCCTTTTCTGACTCCTAAAACATGAAAAGATTGCCGAGCGTTTCTTTTACGCTCGTTAAAACGGAATTAGAAGACGGTCCCCTTATAGCTCTTTTCTGACCGTAAAATCAGGAAAAGATTGCCGGGTTTTTGTCGTTTCAAACTCGATACGGAAATAAAACGACGTGTCCTTGATCGCTTTTTACTTTTCAGGTCAGAGACACTAATCATGAAAGTACTCCTTGGTCGCAAGATCAAGCGGTTCTCCCAGGTATTATTTTATACTTTTTCGGGCTTGGGGGACACAAATCTACGAAAAAGTTCAACTTGGAGTCCTCTTAAGTTTTTCAGACTCTCTAAAATTGAAAAACGCCGAGTTTCTCTTATACTGGGCTCGTTAAACTTTTACAGTAGAGGACCTGTTCAATTACAAACAGGAACGAACCACTCCTTCCTAGGGTTCGAATTTAAACTAGGTTGGACTCGTCCGAAGGATGAGCTTATAATCAAGCATATGTTATCCTCCTCAAGCTTGTTAAAAATAAAGAGGTACTTGCCAGAAATGGTGGGGGAAAAGAGAGAAGAATGAACCTGTTTGTTACCTTTGTCTCAAAAGAAACTTTATTACCACTCTTGAACACGACACTTTTCATTCACCTGAGTTGGGAAATCTTTTACCTCACAGTTGATCAAACCACTTTGAAAGTCTTTAACCGAGTTCTGGGGATTAACTTTGAGTTATTCGTCACCAAGCCATCTGTCGTGTCGTTATGTGTTCAAGAGGTCTGCAAGCAAAACTTTCATCTGCAAAATACTTGTCATCCATTTGACCATCCCTGAGTCAGTACTTACAGCGACATTTCTTCAACTTGAACAATGATTTCGTGTTGCGGGCTTGCCTGCAACGGGTCGCTTTCTATCGACATCAGCACATTATCTAGAAAGATGACTTAGGAATCGACAGTACCTTGAAGTCTGCATGCATCAATGGCAGGTTTCTCGCCTTTGACGTCAGTTTACATCATTGACTTTCGATCAAAGGATTCCGTGAAGTGTTCGACATCAAAACATCTATTCACATTTCACGGGTTGTGCTTGGTACTTTGAGAACCATTGACATTACTGGTGGTCTCTCTCACGCTTGTTAACAGTTTACATCATCGACTGGTAATCAAGTGGTTTCTAACATGTTCGACATCAAATCATTTAATCACATGGCTAGAATCGTACCAATTCGGGAAGTACAAGTGAAGACCCTGGATCTAGTTTCTACCATCCAGGCTGCGAGGAGTTTTGTATTCATTATCTATGTAGACTAATCATAAACAGATGGCTGCGTCCATACTGTGTTTACAAAAGTCTATAAAAATGATGTACTGCAAGATCATTCCTGTATCAGAGTAGTTAGTCCATTAGTTAAAGTTTTGAATCTGAGTATGGGAATGCCTACCTCAGTGATGATATAATCTTATACATGTATTTTGTGTTGAAAATTGCAGGTTCCAACCAGGTCATCCACAAGAAAATCCTTGAAATGATAAAGCGCTTCACCCTTCCTAGAATTACAAAACCCTAATCTATTCCAGGCTTCGCACTTTAGGGGGCAATCTGTTACACTAAAAAATGTCACCATGACTATTTACAGTTAGTATGGCTCAATCAACAGTCATGCTACCCTCTTAGGCAAGTCTTATGCCTCTGTTATCCATCTCAAACTCAAAGAAGAGAGAAAGTCTTGTAAAAAATGTGTTTATCTCTGGGGACGCAGGTTCTCTCAAGCCTTACCTGCGGGGATGCTCACAATGTTCACAAAGGCTGCGTCCTTGGACGCTCTGTATGTTAAGGGACAGGTGCGTCCTTCTGTAAAAGGAAAAATGCGCAAGTTTCATCTTAAAAAAGTTACTTGTGGTTACTTCTAGAACTTTCTAGAGGTCGGTTTGATGAAATGGATGCGCCTCCAGTTGGTTCATGTATCCCTATTAAGGAGGAACTTATCCCATCAATAAGGGAGCTATCCCACCCAAAGAGGGGGATTATCCCATTGATGGTGGACCTGAATAACCTCTTTACAGCACTATAATTAAAGGCATTGAGCCAGAGGGAAAGGAGGTTGGAGCTATACATTTTCTTTGGGTAAATGCTGCAGGAATTAGGACTCCCATTTAGAACCTTGTGAGGAGAGATTGTCTTTGCTTGATTCTACTTGGAAGTGGGTGAGCTTTGTCAAAGTAGAGGAAAACCCTTGATGGACCCTGGGAGGAACTTGCACAACACCAAGGCCAGGTTGTAAGAGTTTCTTTGTTTCGTTATTAATACAAACTGGTTTATTTTTCTCAATAGCTTGTGTTAATGAGTTATTTCATGTGTTCCTTGGTCTGCATGTTGAATATATGTTTTGTTATATGAAATGCAAGTGCTTGGTAATTGTTTGATTGTTTGTGGTTGCAGGAATTGACTTGAAGGAGGAGCTCATCCGGATCGGCAAGGATGAACTACAACAACAGCGTTTTGGAATAAGGTAAGCCTAAACACTTGTAGTTTTCATGTTTTAAAAGGTATATTTAGAGAAAGATCACTCCATTTTGTCTTGTTTGTCGCTAGAGAGTTTAGACTCCTAGGGAGGTCAGTTGTGTCCGCACAAACGACTTTTTCTGCCACGACAAGGCTAGACCAAAACTTCCCCACAAATCGGGTGTCTCGATCAGATACAATGGAAGTGGGTAATCTGAAATGAACCCATACATGTTCAAAGAACAATTTTACAGTTTGTTTAGTTGTGACCTATTTACTACAAGGTATCAAAATGCACATTTTGTTGAACCTATCCACAACAACATATAGATAATCATGACCTTTCCTAGATTTAAGCAATCCTCCTACAAAATCCATGGAAACGCTTTCCCAAGGGTGAGAAGAAACTAGCAATGGAGTGTACAAGCCTAGTTTTCTATTGCTGGGCTTGCTTTTAGCACACATAGCACACCCTCTTACATATCTAGAAACTGCCTCATTCATTTTCGACCAATAGCAGAATCTTTGCAGCTGTGCAACTATTTTTCTTACCCCAAAGTGACCTGATATCAGAGAAGTGTGTGCTTCCCTAATTATCTTTATCCTCTCAATTTGTGGAATGCAGAGTTTCCCACAATGGTATAAGAGTTGGTCCTTTATATGATAATCCAATTCTTCTACTCTTTTGCCTTGACTCAAAGTTACATATACATCTTTAAAATCCATATCCTGAGCATATTTTTCTATGTAGCTTTCATGTAGTATAGAATTATGCTTAAGTATGGTAGATGCATTTATAATGGGTCTAGATAACATGTCTACAACCTTGTTATGTATGCCCTTTTTATATCTGATGACTAAGTGAAACTGTTGTAGAAAACCCATCCACCTGTAATGTCTTGATTGTTGCAACTTAGTTTGGGAGTGTAGATATTGAAGTGGTTGATGATCAATATGTATTATTGTCTCTTTGCCCATTAAGTAATGTTTCCATTTTTTCACACTCTGAACTAATGCATACAATTCTTTATCATATGTAGGATAGTTAACTACTACAGGATTAAAAGTCTCAGAATGATAACATATGGGTTTGTCATGCTGTGTCAACACTGCTCCCATGGCATAGTCACTGGCATCAGTTTGGATCTCAAATAGTCTTTGCAAATTTGGTAGTGCTAGTACAAGTGTTGTATTATTTTGTCTTTCAAGGTGTCGAAGGCTGTCTGATGTTTGCCTCCCCACTGAAACACCTTATTCAATCTTGTTAAAGCATGTAAGGGAGTTGCAATCGTGGAGAAGTTAGAGATGAACTTCCTCCAATATTGTGCTGCTCCTAAGAAGATTCTCACTTCTGTAGTAGACCTGGGTTTAGACCAGTTTACAATGACTGCCACTTTAGAGGGATCTATTTTCAATTCACCTCCCCCTACTATGTGACCCAAGTAGTTTAGAGATTTTTTTCCAAATTCACATTTTGAGAGTTTAACATAAAGTTTTTCTCTTTTGAAAACATCTAATGTCTACTTAACATGCTTTAAATGTTCTTCCCACATTTTACTAAAAATTAGAATGTCATCCAGATACACAATAACAAAGTCATCAATAAAAGGTCTGAGTACATCATTCATTAATCTCATGAAAGTAGCAGGAGCATTAGTTAAGCCAAAAGGCATAACTAGCCATTCATACAATCCCTGCTTTGCTTTGAAAGCAGTCTTCCATGCATCTTTCTCTGCAACTCTGACCTAATGGTATCCACTATGTAGATCCAACTTGGTGAAATAAACAACTTCTTTTAATTGATCTAAGAGATCATCTATGCGAGGAAGGGGATAATGATTCTTGATTGTTATCTTATTCAGTGCTCGGTAATCAATGAACATTCTCCACGAGGCATCTTTCTTTCTCACCAAAATGATTGGTGACCCACATGGTGATGTGCTAGGCCTGATGAAGCCCTTCTCGAGCAACTCCTGCACCTGCTTCTTGATTTCAGCATTCTCTAAAGCGAACAACCTGTACATCCCAATGTTCGGCAATGGAACATCTTGCTGCAAAATTATATTATGTACTATTCCCTTTTTGGGTGGCAGACCTTTAGGTTCTTGAAACAAGACATCATACTCTGAAACAACCTTTTCTATATCAGCTTGCTATTCAACATTACAACCCTCAAATACATTGCTTTTATTAGGTTTCTTTTCCTTTACAACCATCAGTAAGAATTGTTTGCATGAATTAATCATTCTTTTCATCTGCCATGAGTTTATGAGAGTATAGTTATTATTGAGCTTATGAGCTCTTACAAAGTATTCGATTCCATCTTTAACCAGTAGATACTTGTTCTTAGCTCTATAGAAAATAGCCTTTCTATCGTACAAGTAAGGACTTCCTAAAACAATTCCACATATATCTAAAGGAATTATGTCTAACTCAACCTCGTCTACAAACGCTGACCCAAAAGGAAACTTGAGTTTGCACTATCTAGTCACTTGTAGTTGTGCTTTATCATTCAACCATCCTAATGGGTATGGTTTCTTGTGAGGTGTAGTTGCTAATCCCAATTTCTTTACAATTGCTTCAGAAATCAAATTTACTTGAGAGCCACTATCAAACAAAGTATCAATCTTTTGATTTTTGGAAATAACTTGAATATGGAAAAGCTCATGTCTTTTTCTCTCATTTTCTTCATCAATAATAGATTGAGCAGAATTACTAGTAGATGCTTCAGAATTCTTACCTTTTATACCTGTGGCTGCTATGGTTGTTTCATCTCCCGAGTCTGACCCCAAATCTCTCTAAATAGCTACAACTGTCTTCTTCTTCTTCTTGCCCTCGGACTTCTTAGGTCTCAGCTCCTGATGCAGAATCCAACAATGCTCATCATCATGCCCCTCCTTTTTCCAGTGAGTGCATGAAGCTTTGGATTTTTGTGTAGTGTTAGCCTTCCTTGATTTCCACTTCTGTTTTCTTTTCTCCTTGCTCTTACTTACAGTGGGTTTGGATGGTCCCCCAACTCCTGGATTTCCATTCTTTCCTCTAGCCTCTAGATGAGTAGCTTGTACAGACACCTCATTTATACTAGTGGGATTAAACATGAGGATGGTATGCCTCATGTAGATGTGTAGACCACCAATGTACTTCAAAATAGTCTCTGGTGAGTCTAGTGAGATACCTAACATCAATGCTCTCTTTTTGAACTCTTGAATATACACTTGTAAACTTTGCTCCTTCAACTGCCGAAGAGTTTGCCAACTCATCATGGCCTGCTACATGTAGGCCAATGGATAGAACTGTTTCCTGATTGCAGAAACGAAATCACTCCAGACAGAGATGGTCTTACCATGGATTTTCATATCAGCTTGGGTTCTACAAACCCACTAAACCAAGGCAGTGCCTCCTAGGCATAGGCTTTGCCAGCTGAAATCTTGTCTGAGTTTATGTTCTGTACCCTTCAATACACATCAATTTGTCTAATCCAATTGTCCAATTTTTTAGCATTTAGCACTCCATCATATATAGGCAAATAAAATTTAACTTCTAACTTAATCAAATATGCTTTCTTATTATGTATGGGGCTATTAGGAGGTGCGAGAAAGTTTTCCTCTTTCCCTTTTTCTTTGGATTTGTCATGGAAGTGAGACTCATCTTCTTCTTTCTCTTGCTTAGAGCCTGCTGCATCTTCCACCTTTTGCTTTCTAAAGTCCCGGTCCATTTCTTCAACCATGGACTTCATAGCTAGGAAACTCTCTATGAATTGAGGGTCTGGCCCCATAGAATTTTCTTCTGACATGGTCCTTCGAGGATAGATTCTCCCAATTTCAGGATTAGTTTCCACCAACTCTCTTTCTCCTAATTTTAGCTTTGATCTTGTGAGCATTCACAACTATACCAACACAAGCTTGTCTAACCTTACAACCTTAAGCTTTGATACCACTTGATCTGATATTCACCCTATGAGTGTCATCAGTTAAAGAATTTATTAAACTAAAGGTATTACAGACTCATGTGCTGGTGTGTGTGTGTTCTGTGTTATTGAAACAACGAATCGATTATATTACCAATATGCAAAAAATGAAATGGAAAGACAACAGATAAATACAGTAAGCAACACAAAGACATAAACAGTTTTAATAAGGAGTTCACCCTATTCTCCAGGGCTACATCTCTGGTCCAGCTTCAGTGGTGGCCTTGTTTTATTGTGTCTTTCAGCAGAGAAATTACAATACAGGGACTCAATATGAGTTATCCTGAAGTAGATTTTGCTTGGCAGGGTGGTTCTTGGATTCCCCAAGCCACTCAAAGTACACAGACTCTTCTTCTTCCTACCAGCTCTGTGACCCTTGGTCTACAGTGGAAAGAGCCAAATGTGATGCTTAGTCCGGAAAGATTCCTCTATGGGAGGGCTTGAATCTTCAAGCTCTCTGGTGCTGGACGATGCCTGTGGTCAGCTCGAACCTCTGTCTCTTCTGCTTGGCTTTACTATTCTCTGTGTTCAGTCCTCCTCTCAGGGTTCACTGATCACTGTCTCTCTTGGTCACTTGGACTCTCCTCAATTCAGATTCCAAATCAACTCTTCTTGGTTCGACTGTCTCTATTCATGGCTTTAGCCATTCGATCCCTATGCCTATTCGGTTCCTCTTCTACCTACGTTGATTCACCTTCTGCAACTGCGTTTGGAGTTATCTGCGTTCAATGTCATCATGAACGCTCAAGGAGTGGCCACTTGTCCTCCTCTAAATGGTTCCAGCATGCTTCGTTCGTTCGTTTCTTCAGTTACACCGTGGATGCGTTCTTCCTCCACCATGGCGGTCAAACGGATTCCAAATCCCTTTAGAATGCAGCTTAATTCCCTATTGATTCTACTTCTTTCCATTAGGTGTAATCTTAGTCATCCGATCTGGACCCTCCAGATCTGACACCATACGCACATTTCACGCGGTTGACTTGCTCGACTGAAAGAGCACGATCAATGCCGGTTTTCTCTCTCCTCCGCCTGCCACATGTCGATTGGTGTATGGAATCGCTCCGCTCCTGTCCAAAACCTCTTATCATTCAAGGGCGCCCCAATCAAAACTACCGGTTTCTAGAGTGTGGGTCCCGCCTTTGTACTTTAGCACTTTTACCTTTTCCTGCCTACGGTCCTTTGGTTCCCCCACGTGACTGGGTGCTTGGGCTTTCCCATTTTGGCCCTGTTCGCTTAGTGAGGTGCAATTGCGCTAATCGCACATCAAAAATCTCGCCCTTTTCCCATTCCAGGGCTCCCAAGGGCTACTTTGGCCTCTTGCGTGATCTCCATGGGCCTCGGTCAGCGTGCTTTGACCGAGGTCTTCATCGTTCCACGTCGGCTGCCATGGCCACTGGTTCAGGGTGTTTTTGATTTCATTAGAGATTTGTTCGACCTGATCCAGTCATGGTTCTTGATAGTCTTTCTATGGATCCAATTCAGATCAACAGGGAGGGTCATTAATGGCTTTATCAAGCTTTATAAGTCTATGGAGTGAGTCCAAAGTGCTTTTGGGTGGTAAACCATGCTTGAATTGGTTAGTAGAGGCTTTAGGTGGCATATAAGGGTTACACAGGGTTTTACTGCACAAATAGAGGAAAACGAGAAAAACTAGGATTTTCGTGTTTAAATGGGTAAAGGTTTGATTTTTTTTGAATTTCGGCGCAAAGTGAACAGTAGATGGTTTTGTCATTTAGTGAGAGGGCGGTAAGCAGTTTATTTCGCACTACTTTTGTGGGCTTCATGGTATTCAGGAGGGGTCGCCCGATTCCATTCATTAAATGACATGTAGCATCAGGGGCTAGGCAGAAAATCACTTTTTCGGGTGGGTATTGTTCAGCGAATGATCCCACCCGAAATGGCTTATGAGCATTGGATGTGGGCCTTTAGATCAGACAGTGATCGCACTGTGAACGAGCGCAGAGGGTAAAGTTGGGGGGGGGGAATGGGTTAATTGCGGCGGTATGGTGATTAAGCATGGGTTAATGACAAACTTAGGCGGCGGGGGTGATTTGCGGAGTTTTACTTAACATAATCACAAATCGATTAGTTAATGTACTTTGTTGAGGTTTGGGTGAAATTTGTAGTTTTATAGTTAAACTAGGTCTAGGGAGATTAATGTAAGGGATTTAATATATACATACGGGAAAGGGTATTAATGGGAATTAATATATAAAAGTTAGAAGTTAATATGAAAACGGTGAAAATGAATTGCGCTAAGAATAATGTATTTTCTGTGATTTGTTTGCTTTTCGCATATATGCATTATAACTTAGGCTAAAGTGTTTTAGTGGGTTTTTGGGAAAAAGGGGTTTTACATGGGGGTGATTACTTTCCCTAGGCAAATAGTGTTTTAACCTTAGGAAAAGGGGTTTTATTAGGGAAATGAGGGGGAATGAAGGGAGATGAATTTTTTATGGGGGGAATCTAGTACTTGTTGTCCTTGAGTCATTAAGCCAAGGGTTCGGTCCCTCCAGAAGTCAGAGAAATGCTCTAAGCCTATTTGACTTAAAGGATTTAAACACTTAGAATTTATTTATGGGAAATTAGTAAAGGGGTGAAATGAATGGGGGAAGTTAATTAATTGACTTTGTAAACCTTATGCATGCTTGATTGCCCATTCACATTTGAAATACATGTTGAAAGATGATAAATGTGCTTTTGTCTAATCAATCATCATACTTCTGCAACATTTCTTCTACTTACCCATCTAAGTATCCTACCATTTTTTCTTCATTTTATTTGGGTGCATTTAGGCTAGCAAACCCTTATCCATTTTCTTTTAAAGTAGGAAACTATCTAATTCTAACCTTATATCATCCAAGGGCTCAGATTAAACTGATGAGCTCCTTTTATTTACTCTACCTATGTAATGATCTGCTAAGATTAAACAGTTTGGTCAGATTTTATTCTCTAACTATCAACATGAAACTTAAAGCAAGGCATAATCAAGATTAAATAGTTTGATTACCATGGATTGTGGCATGAATAACAAGCTGCACATAATCATTATTATGCATAATAGTAAATAGTAGTGGCATTTTGACTTGCACACTTTCATGGTCTTTTGTTTTTGGGGTTCATATTTTTCACTTTTTTGGACCTTTTCTTATTCTTTTTGTCCTTTGATTTTTCTTTTAGGACATACCCTCTTTTCATTTTTCATTTTTTCAATATGGAAAACATTTGTAGAAAGAAAAGGTATGTTCATATTACAAGGCTTAACCTTAGCCATTCAAAATTATGACTCCTATTGGTATAGGAACCTAACAGACTCCACCCTATAATGCTAAGTATAACTTCCCTCGTGGCTTCTTAGTCTACGTAGGGGTGGCTAGCTATAAGAAAGGAGGTAGTGAAGTTGAGCCTATGGTGAGGTGGAATGTGGCCCACCCTTCATTAGTTACAGGCAACATAGGATATTAATTAGATAAGTACCCTTATGGAATTCATTTCTGTAATGTAAACGATGTTGATGAGAAATAAAGGATTATTGCTAAAATTTATTGTGATTATGTGCATGTTTGATTAGTGGGCAATATGGTCTATATAATGTCTATTTATGATGTGAAGTAACAGATCAAGTTGAAATGAATATGTAATGTTCATGTGCCCCATAATCAATCTTTAATGTAATAATGTGTCATACCTTTCATATCATAGACAGGAAGTAAATAACACCTTAAGAATGGGATTGGAGGACTTTTGGTCCTAGTCATGGCTAGTGTCCATGGTTGTTCCTAGACAAACTAGAGAAACCCCAAGCCAACTAGTAATCAAATGCTCTTGTTAATAATATCGATATCAGAAGCATGAACATAAACCTTGATTTCAAAAGGGGAGAATCAAAAGAAATATTATTCTTAGAACATATGATGAAAAACATTAAAGGGTTCACTAAATGACTCTAGTTTGGAGGCTAACTAAAGGTTAAAAAAAACTGTAATGCACACAAGTTTAGGGTTTAAATTAGTTGTGAGGTCCTTGTTCTAGGAGAGAGAAAAGTGTGGGTTTGATTCTTATTTTTTGGTTGAAGATTAATTTGGGATAGAGTCCTTCACATAACCTTCTATGAAAATTTAGAGTTTGTAGGCTTTGGCCTTAACCCCTATTCACATGGCTGACACAAGCGCTGTGACCTAGAGCTAGTCGGAAGGGGGCTTACCAAAATACCAAAACATCAGGAGAATGAAAGGAATGCATTTTGGATAAGTCCTAATATGGTGCAGCTTCAGTTGACAAAATTTATTTGAGAGGGAAATCTCTATTAAATGGGTGCGTTAGCTAATGGCATTGGACATTGTAGTATCAAAAGCATCGAAAAGTGATGTCATGATGACTCTCACTAAGGATGACATGGTAGTGCTAGGTGGAGGACATATGTCCTTCAGATTTGGTTTTTTTTGCATGCCAGTAACACGTGGCACACTTCAGCAGTGCCACATGGTAGTGGACACGTCAACATCCACCATTTGTCATACTATGATTAGGTGTGACAGAAAAGTGGTGGCATGTTGAGCTATCTACCAACCTATTGATATGTTAGGGAATTGCAAAGAGTTGTAGTTATATGTGAATCCCCAATATCTAGTTATTTTTGTATTGGCTATATTGACACACCAAGATATTAACATTTCAACACCTTGGAGGTATGTAATGATATACCAACATATCAACATATCAGAGGTGGTGACTACCACCATATCAACATATAGTCTATATCAACGTATTGGAGGTGGTAAAAACTACCATAACAACACATTAGCTATATAAATGTATCAAGAAATTGAAGCCCTAGGGATTTGGATAAGGCATACTTTATGGAAAAAATCAATATGGAGATGCCAAGATATGATAGTTAGGAAGTGGACATTGGCCAATGTGGAAATGGCACGTGGCCAAGAGTTATTGCATGTTAGCCACATGGGATACACAAATGGTATGTGGCTCTTAAGGGGTAAATATTAAAATAGGCATAACTTTGTGTCCCGAGCTCAAAATGAGATGAAAAATATATCATTGGAAAGCTCTCATGGAGCAGAAGATGATGATGGTATCATAAATATGATTTGATATGGTGGAAGAAAAAGGAAGTTTTGATAACCCCATCTCCATAATAAACCTTTAAGGTTAGGTCTATTTATGCTCCACAACCTTAACATGATACCAATGGGATGGGTGTGTCACATAAACCCTGCCTACGATTGTTAGAAACCTACAAGAACCCTTGGTCTGGCATAAATTTGTAAATTATATCTATATTAGATGTAGGAATGAATATTAAATAGATAAGAGATTTATAAGGTTATTATTTCATCAAGAATTTAGCCATAGTCTTAGTCTCTCCAATTATAATGGAAAATGGATAAAGCTTGTGTTTGTCTAATTGAGAATAAATAAGTAACAAAATTCCCTCAAGCATAACGAATAAGTGGCTTATGTTTTCCTTTTCCTCATGGGATTTTTTTGATTAATGGATTGATTGCATAAGTATTGGGTGCCTTTTTAGGTACTTTGAATAATTTGGGAAAATATGCACCCATCAGAGTCAAAATTAATTATTAAGGAGTAAGCTTGAAAATCCCTATCAAAGCATGTGATTTTCAAAAATTTGAGGATGGTAGCTCTTATCCCTAGCCCCCCTGTCAGATGGGTTGACAAGGAGCCATAACTGTGGACCTAAATGAAAAGGGTTGAAAAGGTGGAAGTTGGGTCTAATGTAGATGATTGAATTAACCAAACAACCATGCTTGTTCATTAAGAAAACAACAAAAGAATCCAGTAAATTCACATTTTATCGATTGTCAGAGTCTTTCCTATCATTAGATATAATCCAAACAATAGAAAATTTAGAATATGTTAGCTCACCTTTCCATTAGATAAAATTATTTTCCATCATTACACAAAATATAAATAACAACAAATTCAAACTTTTTTAGTTCACCCTTTTGTTGGTTAACAAAATACTTCTCATTGTTAAACAAAATTCAAATAACAGAAGATCTAAAATTTAGTTGTTTTTGTTATAGTTTTATCGAGAAGTTCAAAAATACAAAACTTGAAAATTCACATTTTGGGAAAAACAAATCTAAATGCTAATGGGGCATACAGTGTGGCAATAGATGTAAAGCATGATGTGGCATCCAACGTGGCTACTGGTGTGTCACCAGTGATGTGACATATTGATATGGCAATATGGACATGGTTGGATGATGTGGCACGTCAACATGGCATTATAGATTTTATGTGGAATATGCCATGGTGCATGACATGGAATTTGGAAGTTTGGAAATCTAAACATTTGTGAAATGGTGTTTTTTCAAATTTTCCTAGATCCCAATGAATTTTGAAGAATGGATCTCTAGATGAGTCTAGAAGAATTAAAAATCTAGATATTAGGATGAGTGGACATGTTGACATGGAATGCCAACAGAGCGTAAGAGAGTTGATGTGGAAAATAATGTGGCGCATGCTGTGGTGCATGATGTGGAATCTAAAAGTCTGAAAATTTGCAAGTTTATGAAATGGAATTTTTGGGCTTTTTCTTAATCCACGTGAATCTAGAAGAAGGATTCTTGATGAATCCATAAGAATTGGAAATAAAGATATCCAAATGAGCATAAGTTTTTTTATCTAACATGGTGTAAGGTTAACGTAGCTTATTGGTGACATGGTAAGGATGAAATGGGTATAACACAAACGACATGTGATAAAGGTAACATGGAATCCATGAGTTCTAGGATCTGACTTTTCATGAAAATGTTTTTTTTCTAGATTTAGATGTTGACTATTGACTAAGCAAGGGCTAAAATCTGAATGTATCTATAGTTCCACAAATTCTCAAGACCAAAGCTCTAGATATTTTATGGAAATCTAAATGTGACTTAGTAGTTAATGTGCCTTTCTTGTAGAAGTGGCACAATGTAGTGGCAACATGTGGGTGCAATACTGCCACATACTATTGACGCGTAAAGATGACATGGTGCAATATGGAGTGACACTTAGGAACAAAACTACCACATATCAACTAAATGTTGACTACATAGATGTTGACATGGCATAAAGTAGCAAATATTTTTAAGGCCATGACTTTGTGCCCATAGTTGGGAATGAAGTAAAATTTATATCATTTGTAAGATACCAATGAGTAGATGAGGATGGTGACCTCAAAAGGAAGATTGGAGATGGTCCAAGAAGCAAAAATAAAAGTAAAAATTTAACATGCCACCTCCATAAAGTGAGATTTGGGGTTGGGTAGATTGCAGGTGATATTTTTCTTATGGTAAACGATGTTTCTTGTAAAATTATCGAGGTTGGTAACATTAATATTAAAAATTTATGGTATTGTAAGGACATTGATAGAGGTAAGACATTACCTAAGCTCAAAAGGAATTTAATTTGCGTGGGAGTTTTGGATTTTAGAGGTTATAAATTTAAAGGTCAAGGTGGAGCACTAAAGGTGTCCAAGGGTGTTTTGGTGGTAACGAAGGCTACATAGATTGGAAACTTTTACACGTTGGAAGAGAGTACTCAAATAAATGAAGCAATGGTAGTGTTTGATCATACAAATGAATCTACTCATTTATGAGATCAACTATTGGGTCCTATGAGTGAGAAAGGGCTAAAGGTATTTATAAACTATAATCTTTTTCCAGATTTAAAATCTTTGAATTTGAATTTCTACAAGCATTGTGTTTTTGGAAAGTAATGTAGATAGAAGTTTAAAATAGGTAGTAATACCAGAAAATTTATTCTATATTACATATGTTTAGATGTTTTGGGGACATCCCCTATAGTTTCTTTTGGATGATCATCATACTTCATGAAATTTGTAAATGATTACTCCATGAAGGTTTGGGTCTATATTCTAAAAAAAAAATTGTTGATGTGTTTAATTTATTTAAGCAATTTAGAGTTTTGGTTGAAAATAGAATATGCGGGTAAATCAAGTGTTTAAGAACAAATAATGGAGGAGAGTTCACATATTTGGTATTTGAAAATAATTGGCAAAGGAACATGGGATTGAAAGGCATAAAACCACAATGTACGCTCCTCAAAAAAATGACATGGTAGAGTGCATGAATATGACTGTTCTAGAGAGATCAAAGAGCATGATCATTATGATAAGTTGTAGTAAGAATTGTGGGCAGAAGTAGTCACTACAACTTGCAATCTAGTAAATTGGTCTCCATTAGTTTCAATTGACTATAAAATTCTTGAAAAGGAATGGAGAAATCATTCTTCTGATCACTCAAATATAAAAAAAATTGTTGTGGTGCTTATGCTTCTATTCCTAAAAACCAACGTTCTAGGTTAGACTTCAGATCAAAGAATTATATCTTTGTTGGATATGATAATGTAGTTAAGGGATATAGATTGTGGGATCATATTTCCCATAGAACAATCATTAGAAAAGATGCAATATTTGATGAATCACTTCTCATAAAATCAAGCATTGTAGAAGTTGAAATGAAATAGGAACAAGTACCACAAAATCAACAAATAAAATTCGGTCTTGAACATTTATATAAATGAGGAAGCAAGAAGAAGCATATGAAGGAGAAGTAGATGTGGTTGTAGAAAATATGCATGAAAATTTGGACATACAACAACCAACACTAAGTAGATCTACACAAGACAAAAGTCCTCCTAATAAATATGAAGATTCTATTTCATCTATTATTTGTATTTTTAATGATGAAGAACATACTTGTTATCAAGAAGTGTTGGATGATATTGAATGTTATAAATGGAATATAACAATGAAATAAGAAATGGATCTACAAACTAAAGAAGGGCATTGTTGGTAAAGTTGAAAGGTACAAAGCAATATTGGTGGTAAAAGGATATTCTCAAATGGAAGTATTGATTTCCTTGAAAATTTTCACTAGTCGTTATGATTGTTTTTATTTATGTAGTATTAGCACTAGTTAACTTACTCGATCTTGAATTATAGAAACTAGATGTTAAAAAACCATTTTTATATGGATATTTGGATGAGGAGATATATATGTAATAGTTATAAGGGTTTGTTTAGGATTGAAAAAGAATATTTTTTGCAAAATCAAGAATTCATTGTATGGTCTAAAGTAGTCTCCTAGACAATGGTACAAGAAATTTTATTTTTTGATGTCGAGCCAAAATTTTACTAGAAGTGAGTATGATCATTATGTTTACTTCAAAATACTAAATGGCATATTTACGATATTGGTATTATATGTTGATGATATGCTTTCAAGAAGAAAATGCATGATTGAGATCAGTAGGCTAAAACTTTCGATATGAAGGATCTAGGAGCAACAAAATAAATCTTTGGTATAGAAATGAACAAAGACAAGAAATATGATAAACTCTATTTATCAGTATAGGAGTACATGGAAAAGGTACTCATGAAATTCAATATGAATAACGTGAAACTAGTAAATATCCCTTTGGATTCCTATTTTAAGTTTTCTTCAAGTTTATGTCCAACTAATAAAGAATAAAAGGATTATATGTCTCATGTATTGTATGCTAGTACAATTGGAAGTTTATTGCATTTCATGGTATGCACAAGGCTAAGTATTTCACATTTAGTTGGCGTTGCAAGTAGATACATGGAAAATCTAGGTAAAGAGATTCAAGCAACATTGAAATGGGTGCTTTGGTATCGTAGAGACATTAGTGATTATTACATCAACTATAATTATTTTAGTGATTCAATCAATGGTTATGTTGATTTATATTTTATGGGTTATTAGTACAAAGGGAGATCTCTTGAGGTTATGTCCTTACTCTTGTAGGAGGATCTATTTGTTGGATGACAAAGCTTCAAGAAACAATGGATTTATCCACTACCAAAGTTGAGTTTATAATGATGTCACATGCATGCGAGTAAACAATTTGATTTAAAGGTATTTTTGGGTGAGTTGGAAAAATGTAAGACATGGTGAATACATTCTATGATAGTCAAAGTGTTATCCATTTGGCTACCAATCAAGCTTACCATAGTATGACTAAGAATATTGATATTAAATACCATTTTGTAAGAAAAATTATTGCCGGAGTTGGAATAGCTCTTAAAAAAGTCCATACTTAAGAAAAATGTTTATACATGTTTACAAAACCAATATTATTAGCCCCAGGTTACAAGACACAAAATGGAACTACATTATACAAGGATGTAGGCAAGGTAAATTCTTCCCCTCCTACCAGCCCACCCAAAAATATCATTGGACCATAGATCCAAAATAATCTTGGTCCATACATTGTTGAACAAATGGAGAATGGTCCCATTATGGAAATAAAACATACCGCAGTAACCACCCTCTCCTCTGCTCTCAAATCAAAGGTTTTCATTTGTAGTTTTAATGGTTTTTGGTCCAATTGAGAGGCTCTCCATCAATGGATTTTAACCCTTTGGATGTCAAACTGTGACATTTATTTATGCTCCAAAGGTTTTTTCATTATACAATTTGACACACAAAAAGAAATGGACATTGTGCTAAATGATGGACCATGGTTTTGGGGTAATGCAAGCCTTTTCATTACACCATGGTTCCTAGAATTTGATGCCACTACTATGTTGGTTTCAATCATACCAGTTTGGGTGAGACTCCCAAATATTCCCCTACCTTTCTGACATCCAAAGGTCATATTGGATATTGGGAACACACTTGGGAAATTCAAGAAGATGGACAATGAAATGACATAGAAAGGTATATTTACATTTGCAGAATATGTGTAGAGATGGAACTTGGTAAAGTTATTCTTGTACATATACAAATGAAATTGTATCAAGAATTATACTGGAGTCAATTTTTAGGTTATGAGAACATGAATTTTAGATGTTGGGCATGTTTACAGACTGGCCATTTACAAAACACTTGTCCCGAGGGCAAAAGGGATCCAAAAAAGAAGAGGACGAAAATTAATTTAAATGTTGGAAGTACACAGATCCTCATTCCTTAGATACGAAGGAGGATGTTTCTCTAGGAATCCAACCTATCCAATTTGATGGTGAGGATCTTCTACAATAGGTTTGACCTATTGTTTGTGTCGGGCGACTCAAGGTGATGTATCACTCTTTTTAGATATGGTAGATGTTGAAATTCTCATGGATCCAGAACAACAAACTAAAGAGATTCACACATAGTATGGTTTGGGAAGCACCAAATGTGTCCATGTATTTGAAATCTTAGATTCGGATAGGGATCATCCTCTTGAGGCAACTCAATGTTATTTGGATTTGATCCCAATTGGTACTAGTATGGGGGCTTGGAAGTAGGTTCAGAAAAAGAAGGGAAAGAAGGGGAATAATGGTGTTGTTTATTGATCCTCCCTATTTTACTTTCTTCTTTTTGTTGATGTTTTTCTCTACTTTGTTTGTACATATCTATATTTTTTGGGCCTTTGGGTCTATATGACTTGCTTTAGGCATCCTTTTGGATGTTGTCTTTGTGCGGACATTATTATGTAAACCCTCAAGGTTATATTATTGATTGATCACAACCTCATGTGGGATCGAGGTAGCATATGCAGAATGTGATTTTTTTTAACTCTATGAATGACAATATAGTTTATTTATTTATTTTTATTTTTATTATTATTTTTTGCAGCAAAAGAAAAAGCCAAGAGAAGGTTTGATCATGTTTGGCTTCTTTTGGTTTGTAGAAAAGGTGATGAATGGTCGTGGGTAATGTATCAAGTAAATTGATGTCAAGGTTGATATTTTTCGAATTATGACAAAATTTAAAATTAGTGAAAAATTTATACGATAAACATCATGTTTAGTTGTAGTAGATATTGGTGGTTCATGTAATGGTCACAGTTCATACAATGCATGTAAGAATGCCAATTATGTTAAATATAATTATATATTAATATCTATGAATTCTCAAGAAGTATATGATATTTAAGTAAGCCTAGGGTGAGAATCTTGTAATGTTTATTATGGAGGAATAAAATATTGATACCTTCCCCCCTGTATATTTTCTTAACACACTATCAAGGCTTTACCACATAAATTTGTGCCTTTCTTTGAACATTATTCTATTATCTTGTTTTTCTTTTCATTATTTCTTCTCATTTTTCTTACACAAAATTTATATTTTTAGCATATGTTTCCAACAATTCATTCAAAACTTTTAGTTGTCCAAGCAAAACAAAGTTAAATTTGTAGGTTCATTATTGCAAGCTACTAGAAGAATTTGAGGGGTTTGATTTGTTGGATTGTTTGAGTAGATCCACAATTGTTATGAATATTCGACATGTTTTTGCACATATTTTCTATATATTTATGGTAGTTTGCTTGTAATATCGCAAACACTTAACCCTCACTGACATTGTAAATGTGATTAGTTATATGTTATTGACTCTTATATGTGTATGTAAATGTAAATGGGCAAAAGACCTAGAATCATTGTAATTATAATTTAAATTCCATTTGATGAAGTGGTGAAGCCTTGATATGAACTGACCATGTGAAGTCATGGGGAGGAGAGAATCCAACAAAGGGGAATTGGAGGTTAATAATTGCTAGTGGATTATTGGCTTAGATAAATGTTCATAAAGATCAATATTATCAACCCTTCCCAAGAAAATATCTAATGGTAAGGTGTAGCAATAACTTCCAACCATTATGAGGGGGATGGGAAGTAATACCAGGATTTCTCAAGAGGTTTGGATAATGTACCACTATAAGACATCACCAAAAGTTTTTGATCTACACAAGGTATAGGAAAAAATGACAAGAAACCCATTAAGGGATGAAACTCGAGGAAACTAACCCATGACGGACAAGGAAAGACAAAGAATAAGAGCGACTGAGTGTTCATGAGCGAGGGATTAGAGAGAAGTATGTGCACAAGCCAAAGAAGAGAAAAGGACCCTTTTAGAGAAGATACCATGAGAGAAACTAAACATTTTTCATGGATAGGAAACACTCATGGAGAATGCATGCATAGAGTGAGCATAGAGCATGAGTTCATATGCAAGGGAAAGAAAGGTGCATTCTTTCTCTGGAAGAGGAGAAGAGATACAAGAAGAGGATTTCATGGAAATGAGAAGGGAATCTTGTGCATGATTTTGTTCACCTGATTTCTATGAGTGAGGTAGGGGATGAGTCTTACCTTTAGCTGGAGGGTTGAATGGATGTTGAGGATTATTTATATTATGCACGAAGGTTTTGTTAGGTAAATTTGACATGAGGAAAGAGTCAAAGTTGATTGGGTCATTAGTAGTGGTTTCGGGCCCATGGTTTTGTGCCCATGGATTACATGTAATGTATCCTTTAAAATGCTTGGAATACTTCATTATAACGGGGTCTAGAGGTGAGTAATGAAGGCTCACTTGGTTGGCTTGGCCTAGTTTTGGCCAAGGGACTGATGGAATACCATGAGTTGGGGTTTTCTATAATGTTGGGCTTTTCCTAGGATAAAAATTGTGTGCATTATGTTTATGTTTCATGTTTTTTGTTGGTTTATTGTTAATTCTCTTAGTAAACATGTTTTCTCTTCGGTAATTCTACATTTGGTATCAAAGCCGAAGGTGGATCAGAGTAGTTTTGGCTTCAGAAGGATGCTTTTGTGGCCAAGGGTTTATTTGGCTTGGTGGATGAAGAGATCCACATTCTTCGCATATTTACGTGCCAAAGATAGAGAGTTTTGTTTGTAGATATGGAGCTCAGGATCATTGATTAGGTCCAAATAAGGACATACCGACAACTCTTCCATTATGAAGACACTTAAAAAAACTTCACATGATTCATCCCATGTGACATTGTTGTAGAGAAGTACATGTGATCCTAGGAGATGCTCACAACTTGGTGTGGTGTAAGTGCAAATCAGAAGAGAAAAATGTAAATCTCCTTCAAGGGAAGCCATGGTTTCACCCCTATATTGCTATTGCACTATTTATAAGAAATTGTGTTAATGTTTTTGTGGTAAATTTTTATATGTCTCTAATAAATTTTGGCTCTAGAGATTTCCAGAAATAAAAGCATTCTGTAACAATTCCACAAGACCAAAGAGATAGCTGTTTGGTCAATTTAGAGTGTCCTAAATTGCTATATTAATTGTCAATCTGAGAGTCGTAAACTGCTGAAGTGAGGTGAACTATATATGCAAGATAACCGATTTCTTACTTTTTGTCGTTTTTGATTTTTGGTTTGTTTTTGGGTTTATCTTTTGTTGATTCCCTAATGTGAGATGGCAATTCTAAAAGTCAAGTATGGATATAAGTATTCAAGGCAATGGTGACCTTTAAAATGATTTCCAAACTTCAAAGTTTCCAAAAAGGTTTTAAAACTTGCAATGATGAAATCAATTCCTAAGAGAAAAATAAAAATGTACCAATATTCTAATTAAGCCAAACAGTGAGCTAGTGACTATGAAACCTAGTATCCTTGCTGCTGTATAAAAAGAAACTGAACTCAAAGAAATTCAAAAACTGCAAGCAAAGTAAACTAAAATCATATTACATCAACTCATATTTTGACCCCTCACCATTTGACTCGCTCTGGCTTTAGGAGGTAATCATAAACAAATCGAGCAATCTGATATCTAATTTGCATAAAATGAAACTAATATTAAACTACACACTCATACTCCAATCCCTCACCATTTGACTCGCTTTGGCTATAGGAGGTAACTGAAAATGACATGAGAAATTCAATAACTAACTTGCAGAAAAATAAACTAATATCAAACTACGCATTCATACTTCAATCTCTCACCATTTGACTTGCTCTGGCTATAGGAGGTAACTGAAAATGACATGAGTAATCTAATATCTATCTTTCAGAAAAGTAAATGAACAAAACTGAAAGAAATAAACAATGTTGGAATTAAAACTAAGAAAATAAATCAGCAGAAGGACAAGATAATTCCATGTCAGTAGTCATTATAAAGCTATGTGCAAATGCCCAGGCTGCCTATTAGAACCTGAAATAAAGACATTGATCAGTTAACAACATTAGAAAGCATAAAAACTATGGACAGAAATCAACATGAATACCATAAGCAGTGTAATATATACAAGTAAACAATTATGGCATCAGGAATGTAAAAGAATAAAGCATGAAAATATACAGCAATTACAAAGACTTGGTGTGTATAGGGGCCCTCTGAACAATCTCGGACAATCAGCAATCAACCACGAATTGAACTTATAAATAGTGTCTTCTCATGTATTAAAATGCAGTCATAACATAAGGATAAAGTCACGACACAGTGGGCTCGTAAACAGTCAAAATTACATTCAAAAAGCTAGCTAATATGTGTATGAGAACACTTTATTTATAACAGAGGATGACACAACTACTTTCCTAAAATCTGCGCTGATAAAAAGACACGTGAATAACCAAGTCCAGAAATCTAGCATTATGGTAGCCGTGGAGATTAAATCCAAGGAGGGTGGATGTTAGATTCGGTTCATGGAGCAGTCCCCAGGTGTTAACATGTCTCTTGAGATTTAGAAACGGCCATGCAAGTCTTCACGTGGTGAAAAACAGAGTTCTGCCACCATAAAACTCTTAGGTTGACCACCACTTGACTGTCTTTGACCACGACCTTTTGTGAGGGATTCGGCTGAACCAATAGGACACGATCCATGTCCACATCATTTGCAACTTTCCCATGTGGCCGGATTCGCCTGTAGACACCTGTAACATGGACTTCAACAAAAAGGTTGCGGAAAGTTGAGCTGGCTGCGGAAAGTGACAAGATTTCGCAGATGAATGAGCAAAAATCTAGATCAAACAGTAGTCACAAGACATAGTTAGGAAACCATTTTATATGCTCTTTTTAAACTAATATGCAATGATTTGATAGCTTAGGAGGTCCAGGTAAATGGAAAAAGGCTAAAAAGGTGTATAGGGAAGATGCAAGTTTGGGACTCAACATACCCCCACTATGAAGGTGTTGCATGTCCTCATGCAACCAAAATTTTGATCATCCCCCCTTTAGTCCATGTGTTCTAAAGCTTCTGCCAGTACATCCAGTCCTCTTCTCTTCTTCCTTGGTGCTACTACCATCCTGGGCTTCCTTATCAAACATCTGAATTTGAGATTGATTAATTCCCTACTCAACTTCTTGCACTTTTTCTTTAATTTCTTGTTCTTTTTCTACCACAGTCCCAGATGTAACATTGTGTTATCATGAATGATTTTGTGCACTTTGCTTTGTTCCTTTAATGCTTCATTTTCTTCTTTAATGTTCCTGTTTAAAACCTCCAATTCAAACACTTCTTGTTTCAATGATTGGACTTGTGATTCTTGTGCTATGTGAGGCAGAGTGGATGATGTGCTCGGGCTTGCAGCTGTCTTCTCTAAGGATTCGAGATAATCATACACCTCTTGCTGATTTGGATCTATTTCGGGTGTTTTCCTTGGGCTGACCTCAAAGTCTTGTTGAGGAGGAGGATTGATTTCTAATTCTGGCCGAGAAGGACTTATATCAACATCTGGAGGACTGGTTTCAATATTTGGCTGAGGATGAGGTGGGCTACGGCCAGCTGGAGGTTTCTCGGGTGTTTCCCCACCCAAGTCAATGAAGTGGGGTCCTTTTACTTGTGTTTTCCTCCACTTTCCTCTAAGCCTGCTGCTTCTTCTTAAATACTGTGGGCTAGTACTCTCTTCTTCCATACTCTGTTTTCCTTTTTCTTTCTTCTTGGCTGTAGCAGCTTGTTTTCAAAGATGCACTAGTCTCTCAGACAACACTTGATAGTATTCCTCTACAGATGGTTCTGGTGATTGGTAGACATCTTCTATGCTCCTTTTTCCTTTCAATTTTCTCTGTTTTCTATGCTTAGTTCTTTCCTCCTTCTCTTTTTGACCAGCTTCTTTAGTTTTGATAATAGGAAAGTCTTGAATTATTGCACTTTTCTATTTTCTCCTACTCCTTCTTAGTGTTTTTGGTGTACTGCTTTCAGGTGCCTCAGATGGCTCTTGAAAGTAGTTTCTTACTAAAAACGGTTCCCAGGTATCTTTGTTTTTATTCAATTGGTCTTCAATTAGAATCCTCACAAGTCCATGATGATATAAATGAGGTTCTATGTCTTCTATGTTCTTTTGGATTTTTGTGCACATCTTTCTCAAGCTCAGCAATAAGAAGTAGGGCAGATTAAGGGTTTGGTTCTCTAAGAAGTTCACAATAACCGAGTATGATACATGTACATTGCTCCAAAACGGCCTTCACAAGTAATGAACTTTTGAATGATTAACAGTAAGCTGGCCCACTCTTCTTTTAATGCATGAACAAGAATTCCTTTTGTGAATACAATTACGTCCATACCTGGGTTACGTAATATGACTCTCCATGCCTGCTCGTCCAAAATTTTGTTTTTAAACCAACGTTCACCTTCTTGGGGCAGGTCTGTAGTAGATACTATAGATGCTTCGGTAACTGTGAACTTAAGGTCTCCAGTTTCCACCACCTGGCCGTTGAAAGACCTTGCAAAAGATTTTGTTATCTCCTTATTGTGGCCCTTAAATTTTTGAATGAAACGTAACCATTTTTCCTTCTTCAACAAGTCTTTTACTTGAGGGTATCCTTCTAAGAACTTGGGCCCTTCCGGTTCTGCCCTTAATAACCGACCCATCCTTCCTTCTGTTTAAAATTCGACTGGGTGTGAGGGGTTTAGAAGAGGTAGGACAACTAGGTTACGAGGTTTATGGAGAAAAAAAACAGTGGCTGAAAATGGAAGTTGGAGAACAGGTAACGGGAGTGTTCAGGGATTGTTAGCAGAAATAGAGGATAGGCAGCCGAGGTGAGTTCACGAAATGGAGTGGAGGCTATGTGAACGAGGTGGTAATGTAGCCATGGCTTCAATAGAATGGTAGGGGAGTGAAGTGAACCCGAAATTTTTAAACTGAACGACTGCGTAGGATATGTTAACACGTTTATGAAATGGCTACAGAAATTATGCGGTGGAGAGGAGTCAGAATTAAATAGGTCACATCTCATGATTACAAGTGGGGTGTGAAAGTGCATTCAACTACGAGTTAAACCCGAGAATTAATCATGAGACCGTTTAGGGAATAAATGCATGGTTCATGGAGGAATGTCGTGAAATGGTAATGGAGCTATCGTGGTAATCATTGCATATAGTGGAGCTTTAAGGTTTAATAACTATGCAAAATTGTGCCTTTGATTGCTATTTGAAAGAAATTTTTACTCATACCTTGTGTTGGCTAGTTGAATTGTTTATTGATTAAAAATCAAGTACCACATTAAATTGTCAACATGGGAAAGTCTTTTATTTCAAAGGCTACCGCGTACTGTATGTACTTAACTCTAAAAGCATTAAAAAGCTGTAGTATATGTAATTCTCACGTTATGTTATAACAGTGTACTGTAAAGATAAAATGAAAGCAGTTAATTTAAGATTACAAATCTGAAAAGAAAAGTGATGGATGCTCTGTTAACAGAGGATCAGGACCCTATCCTCTTGGTAAGGACGTTCAGCACCTGCCCCTGTAACCAGATTGCTAATACACACTAGAATTCTAATTCATCGGTGAAATATTCTCTTACAGCCTCAAGTAATTAACAAAACAGAGTACTAGCAAAAAGGAAATCATCAGAGGTAATGCTGCAGAATCCAAAATAGAGTACCAGCAAAAAGAAATTACCAAACACACTTACACACTTGACAGAAAAGTAAATGGGTGAATCTTGTGAGGAAGGTGGGCCCAGTCCCTCTCACAAGATTCCCCAGAACACAAATGCTAGATTAGATGCTCAGAACAATCTTATATTCATCTGCCAAAAGATCCAGTTACAATGAAAGTTCAGACTTTGCTGTTGTCTTTCAAAATTTCCCTTACAAAACTAATTTTCTCCCCCCTCTCTAATGTAGATGTCTCCTCTTTATAGAGGAGACATCTATTACAATAGACTATCACAGTTCATTCAGTGAAACCTTTATGTCAAAAATAAGAGTTACAGGATGCTGTTACAACAGTGTGACAATTTATTCTTTCTTGGGTTTTTCTGTTACACAGATGGTAACCGAACTTCGACCGTATTCTTGGGATCCTCACATTATCCTTCGCCGTTTCCCCATGGTTGCTGATTTAGTAAACCCGTGCTGTTCTTGATATTTTAGCAACTGTGTTTTACCCTTTTTGGACAGTTGTTGATCATGCTGCGTCAGCGTGGAATTCTGGCGATCTTCAGATAGTTTCCGTTTGTTATTTCCAGTTGTTGCAAAATAGCATTCCCCTGCTTTAGATAGTTGTCGTTGCTGGCTGTAGCAACTGCGTAGTTGCTGCTTCTGGTGTTGCAGAAACTGCGTAGTTGCTGTTTCTGGTGTTACAGCAACTATGAATTATAATTCCTGTAGACTTTAGACAGTTCAAAAGTTACTTGGCAACTTAGTTAGCTTTTCCAAAGATAAATATAAAGATAATCATGAATATGTAATGAACAATTAAACATATAGATATGCAGAGAATTACTTCATACCTTGGGGTGATTAAGTCATTATGTAATCAAAGCTTTCAACTATTGAACTGAAAAAGGATAATATTATGGCCAAAATATAAGGTCAAAAATGGTCAATTCTGAATGCTAACATCCCCCCCAACTAAAGAGATTGCATTTCCTCATGCAATGCTTACTCCGAGTCCGAGTCGGAGTACTAGGATGAACAGTGTAGATTACTGAGACAATAGTTATAGGAAGTGGCATCAAACTTATCTCTAAACCCACAGACAGTCTGTATTTGCCTCCATGCTGCTGCTTCTTCCTTCTTGGATAATCCAAATTGGCCCTTGTATTGTTCACCAGATAACCATAGAAGTGGAAATTTAAATCTGTAGCCAATCCAATTTTTAGCATAGTGTTGCATGCATCTAACATAGTAAGGTACCCTTGAGAGCACTGCTTGTAAATTAGGTGGATTATAAGGGTGATATTCCTGCCTCTCCTTGGGGCAGTTTTCCTAGAATAAGTTATTTGCCTTGACAGCCAAGGGTGCCTTGGTTCTCACATAGTGTTGACAGTCTCTCAGGACCACTGCTTGTAGTTGCCTGATGTGGTCCTTCATTTCAGGATCACTTATCATTCTTTGATGCTGTGCAATGAAGGTGGCTGCGTTTTGAGGTTCAGCCCTAATCCACAGAAGGCAATTATGTTCATTATGTTGAGCTGAGGTAAAAGCGTTATGCCATGTAAGTTGGTTGGCTAAAAAGGAGATGAAAGCTCTCAGCTGTATGTCGCCAACAACAGGTAGCATATTCATGTTTCTTTCTTCGGACATGGCTTCATTATGGAGATAAAGCTCGCATAACAAATTTTGATCATTTTTAGGTGCCTCTGCAAAGTTTTGCATAAATTGTTCTGATGTAACCACCTGATGAGGTCTCCCTTCTCTAACTGCCTTTATCTGTAAGAATGTCAGTCTTTCCCTAAAAAATGTTGCATAATTGAAAGAGGGTTTCCTTTTGGCAAGTATTCTTTGGAATAACTCAAACATCTGGGACAATCTGGCTTTTAGTTCCTTAATTTCTTTGTACTGAGCTCTACACTGCTCAAGTGCTTCCCAGTTCTTATATGCATGATTGAACTAGGTCCCCTTTTGCTGTTGGAATGCTTTGCCTTGTGACAGCTCATATTCTCTCCACCATTCTCCTTTTAATTCTTGAAAACTATCTTTTTCTGTGCATGCATCACTAGCAGAGGGAAGTTCTGTTTGTGTAAAGGCATCAACAAGGATAATCTGCTCTGTGATAATTGGAGTAGGCCGTGATGATCCAATGTCTTCCTTTCCATTTCCAGCTACTGTTTCTTCTTCATGTTCTATATTCTGTATTGATTCCTGTGTATCTGCTTCCTCTTCTTGTTCCATGGCGATTTGGGTAGGCCGGGGTGAGTCTATATTTTCCTCTTTATTTCCTCCCGATTCCTGTGTTACGACCAATACAACAGTTTGGGTAGGCCGTGGTGACTTTTCCTCTTCTTTATTCCCTGTTACTTCCTGCATAGTTTCTGGAGAACTTGCTGGTTCTTGTGTTTCAACAAGTTCTTCTATTTGCTCCCGTGCAGTTTCTGGAGAACTTACTGGTTCTTGCGTGTCAGAAAGTTCTTCTGTTTGCTCTTGTGCAGTTTCTGGAGAACTTACTAGTTCTTGTGTGTCAGCAAGTTCTTCTGTTTGCTCTTGTGCAGTTTCTGGAGAACTTACTGGTTCTTGTGTGTCAGCAAGTTCTTTTGTTTGCTCTTGTGCAGTTTCTGGAGAACTTACTGGTTCTTGTGTGTCAGCAAGTTCTTCTGTCTGCTCCTGCACCGTTTCTGGAGAGCCTGTTGGTTCTTGTGTGACAACAGGTTCTTCTGTCTGCTCCTGCACCTTTTCTGGAGAGCCTGCTGGTTCTTGTGTGACAACAGGTTCTTCTGTCTGCTCCTGCACCTTTTCTGGAGAGCCTGCTGGTTCTTGTGTGACAACAGGTTCTTCTGTCTAGGTAGAGGGTTGTGGTGTTTCCGTCTGTGTAACAACAGGCTCTTTTGTTTCAACCACAACAGCAGGGACTTCAGACATTGGTTCTGCCACTACTTTGTATCCTGCTTGAGTATATATCTCGCCACAATTGGCACACATATATTCATTCTCCTTATTCTTCTCTGCCGCAGATGCTACTCGTGCTAAAATGTGCAGGCTAAATTCATTTTGGTAGGCTTCCTTGATCCTTATTATTTCCTCCTGGTAATCCTGGATTTGGGATTTCAAAAATTCAATTTCTTCTTGTAGAGCATATATGGTAGGCTGAGCTTGTGGAGCAGCAGGTTCCAGTGGAGGCTGAGGTTGTGTTTCAACATTGATTTGATCCCTTATACCCTCGACAGGTGGTTCTTGTGTGTCACCTGGGGTAGTGGTTGTTTCTTGTGTTGCAGCTTCTTGGCCAATATTACCTTGGGTGTCGGCAGCTGGTTCTTGTGTGTCAGCTGCCTTAAAATATGATGTCACGAAACTATGAACACTCTGCATCTCAGCCTCCGAGGGTGAGGGCGAGGAGTTTCTAGGGCTGGTGGGGTTGCAGGATTTTAACGTGATGGGTGGTGAGGTGGAAGGCATGTGGGTAGGAGATTCAGCTATTGCAGACGACCGAGTCCTTTGCTTGGGTAGAGAAGTAGGGAATTCAGACATTTTTCTTTTCAGGTTGGCTTTCTTTAAGATAGGGACAGTGGCAGAAATAGCAGCTGCTTTAGCCGAAGCCCTAGTTCTTCTTCTTTTTGATGGGGTTTCCATTTTCCTCTGCTTTTTTCATTTGAGTAGGGTAATAGGGATGTTATCATCAGAGTCATCGGTAGAAATACCAAGTATGGGAATGGATGGATTGGTTCTATTGGGGGATGGGGTTGTTTCTGTGGGTATTTCTACTGCTGATTGCTCATTTTCAGCAACTTGTGGGGGTGTTTGCTGGAGGACTTCTTTAGGCATTTGTTCAGGAATGTCGTCTGCTTGCTGAGGGATTTCTTCGGGTATTTGCTCAGGAATGTCCTCTGTTTGCTGAGGGATCTCTTCATCTGGCTGAGGTATGTCTTCCGCTTGGTGAAGAATTTCCTCTTCCTGATGAGGAATTTCCTGTTCCGGTTGTGGGATTTCCGCCTCTTGATGGGGATTAATGGGGGGTGGAGGGTTATTTAAGGCGAGACCTCTATTTATCAACAATTGAGCTAAACGGTGGTGTTTCAAGGAAAGAAGCGGACGCTTTGCGTTGACAGTGTAACGTGACATATTTTTAAGACATCCCAATAAATAATATGACATATTTATCAACTGACCATTCCTCAAATGATTCAACAAGACGAAATCGTGCTGGTAAATTACCTGGTACCGGCCTTCGCACGTCAGTTATTGCTTCACAAATTCAGCAACTTTCGACCACGGTTGAGGCAATGACTGAAGTGCTACGCCTCTGCCCTTGGGTTCTACCTGCTCGCCCGGTTGAAGAAAATCTTGCTGCGCATTAAGGATCAAGTGCTTCCTACTGAACCACTGTATGCCATTAGCTGGTAGCCCGGTAACTTGGGCTATGACTTCCTCCGTGACTGGGATTTGGACTCCTTGGACGACAGAAAATCCTTCTGTTAAATTACATGCAAACTCGAGGACTTGCTGTGCGTCGAAGTCTGGAAGTCTCCTGAAGTAATCTATCCATCCCGCTTGCAGGAAGATTTGATAAACCTCAGGATAGAGCTCAAGAAGTGCTATTGTGCCAGGTTTGTATGTGATGGGATTTCCTCCCATAGCTGCTGTTTCAGTGAAATTATTAGTTCAGAGCCGAGCTTCCGAGTTCAGTTCAGAGTAAACCATTGCAAATGGTAACATGCCGTGATAAGGTGACTTTTGCATATTACCGGGAGAGTTAAGGGCGGCGGCAGTTGGCATAGTATGCAATTATGAGAGCGCTTTGGTAATCCCCCCCCTATACGTAAGTGATATGATTGGAAGTACAATTATTTAGTAGTCCTATCAACTTCTCCGCATTAACTATTATTTAATGTCCATACATAATCATGCGTACCTTTATGTTTTACCTTTTTGGTTGCTGCGTCGAAAAGTCTTGTCTTATCTTTTGCTGGATCATAATGATTACAGCGGGTCTAAGAGCATGAGAATACCGGCGATTTTTAATAATAATGACGGGAAGTGATAGTGGAGTATCGTAATCATCACAAGAAGTGGTGTATTTTATAAAAATTCGTTTCTTGGGGGCTGAAGTGGAGAGACTGGTGTTTTTATAAATGAGAGAATTGCTAAAAAGGTATTACGGGATCGGGAAGTGGTGTTGCAGCAACGGGGCTTGGTGTTGCAGCCACTGGAAGTGATGTTACATCATCGGGAAAAGATGTTGTAGTAACGTGAAAAGGTGTTGCAGCAACGGGAATTGGTGTTGCAGCAATGGGAATTGGTGTTGCAGCAACGAGAATTGGTGTTGCAGCAACAGGAATTCCAAGTCCGCAAAGTGATTCCTTTAAAGCTTTCATTCTCAGCTATTTTCCACAGCTCAAACCTGCAAAATACTGAAATATAATATGGTAACCCTTGGCAGGGATTATTAGTAATTAAAAAAAAAGAATATATAAAAAAAAAAGTGCATAAATAAACAGAAATTTAAGTGCTTTGAGGAACAACAAGTTCCCCTGGAAAAGAATACTGTTTAATTGCAATGCAAGTGGCTTTAAAATATTCTTTAGAAACAGGCCTCTGATATAAACGGAGTCGATAGCCATTCACTAGTAGTGGTGTTCTGCTTCCATCAATTGTTAAAAGTCTAACTGTCCCATTTGGAAAAACAACATCCACTTCATAAGGCCCTAACCACCTTGTTCTTAACTTACCTTGGAAATTCTCGAAACGGGAATCATAAAGTAGAGCCCAGTTACCTTTCTGGAACTGCTTTTGCTTGATGGTTCTGTCATGCCACCTGCTTCTTTGTTGCTGTATCATGGTTGTTTGATGGATGGCATCCAGTCTCTTCTCGTCCAATTCTTGAAGTTGCTGTAACTTGGTTGTCTGTGCATTAGTCAAATCAAGGTTAACAGCTAAAGCAGTTCTTAAAGTTTTGATCTCAAACTCTACAGGGAAAATAGCGTTCTTTCCAAAAACTAATTCATAGGGTGAAAAGCCTGTAGTATTCCTCCAAGTAGTTCTATAGGCCCATAATGCCTCGGGCAACCTTTGAAACCAGTCCCTTCTATTCTCCTTTATTGTTTTTGTTAGGATGGCTTCTATGAATTTATTGGTGCTTTCTACCTGCCCATTTGCTTGGGGGTGATAAGGTGTAGTCATTTTGTGCTTAATATGATATTTCTGGAGCGTATTTTTGAAGCCATGAGAGTTGAAAGGAGGTCCTCCATCTGTGACTAATTCTCTAGGCAATCCAAATCTAACAAAGATTTCTTCAAATAAAAATGTTAGTACTGCTTCTTCATTAGCTTTAAGGAGTGCCTTAGCTTCTACCCATTTAGTCATGTAATATGTGCATACTAATATGTACACTCTTTGATTGGATGGAGGATTAATGGGACCTATAAAATCTAATGCCCATTTCTCAAAAGGTTCAAGAATTACCTGGGGATTGAGTGGCATTTCATCCCTGTGATTAGGCTGGCCCATTCTTTGACAGCTATCACATGCCTTCACATATTTTCTGGCATCTTTGAAAAGTGATGGCCAATAATAACCCATTCTGAGTACCTTGTGTGTTGTTCTCTTATCTGCAAAATTCCCTCCACAAGGGCCATCATGACAAGCTTTTAGTACATCATAAATTTCATCTTCACCAATGCACCTTCGGATTTCCTGATCGATTCCTGTATGGAAAAGACACCCGCTTATCCAGCTGTACCTAGCACTTTGATGAATGATCTTTCTTTTTTCCCTACGTGATAGGTGTGATGGTAATTTTATTGCAACTAGATAATTGGCAATGTCTGCATACCAAGGTGAGTGAGCAGATACTGCAAATAAATATTCCTCAGGAAAAGAATCATCTACTGGAGCATTTTCATCAGTTTTTAATCGAGAAAGGAAATCAACAACTACATTTTCTTTTCCTGGCCTATCTACAATTGTGATGTCAAATTATTGTAATAATAACAACCATCTGGTGACTCGGGCATTTGTAACTGATTTATTCATCAAGTATTTAATGGCCGAGTGATCAGTATGCACAAAAGTAGTGTAGCCAGTAATATAATATCGAAATTTATTGATAGCATAAATAACTGCTAGGAATTCCTTCTCAGTGACTGTATAATTCAATTCAGCTGGTGTCATATTCTTACTGATAAAATAAATGGCATAGGGAAGACTATTTTCTTCCTGACCCAAGACAGCTCCAATTGCAGTGTCTGAGGCATCAGAGGATATATGAAAGGGTAGTGCCCAATCAGGTCCTCTCAAAATGGGAGCTGCAGACAACTGATGTTTGAGTTCATTAAATGCTTTTTCACAATCATCAGTCCACTTAAATTCAACATTCTTTGTTAATAACACAAATAGAGGAGAAGCTATTTTGGAAAAATTCTTAATAAATCTTCTATAGTATCCGGCATGTCCTAAAAAGCTTCTTACATCAGTTTGTGTTTTGGGGATAGGGAGGGTCTGAATTATCTGTATTTTAGCTGGATCGACTTGAATTCCTAGAAATGAGATGAAGTGACCCAATACAATACCTTGATTCATCATCATATGACACTTTTCAGTACTTAAGGCAAGGTGTGCTTCTATACATCGCTTAAGTACTTTTTCAAGATTCTGCAGTGCATCCTCAAAAGTCACTCCATAAGGAGTAAAGTCATCCATAAATATTTCTAATGAATCATTTAGCATATCAGAAAAAATCCCTATCACTGCTCTTTGAAATGTTGCTGGAGCATTACATAGCCCAAATGGAAGTACCCTATAAGCAAAGGTCCCCCATGGGCTAGTAAACGTGGTCTTGTCCTGGTCTTGGGGTGCAATCTTAATCTGATTGTATCCGCTAAATCCATCCAAAAATGAAAAGAATTTCTTACCTGCCAAATTATCCAATACCTGATCAATGAATGGTAAAGGGAAATGGTCTTTCTGGGTGGCTTTATTCAGTGCTCTGTAATCCACACATACTCTCCATTTGCCATTTTTCTTGGGTACAATTACAAGTGGGGAAACCCACTCACTATCAGATATAGGATATATAAATCCTGCATTCAAGAGTTTTTGAAGTTCCTCCTTCACAATTTCCCTTAGGTTGGGATTCATTCGCCGCTGGGGTTGACAGACTGGCCGGGATCCCTCTTTAATATAAATACGGTGAGTGCATAGCTCAGGGGAGATCCCTTTCATGTCTGTATAGTCCCATGCGAATGCTTCTTTATTTTCCTGGAGTAACTTTATTAACTGCTGTTTTTCATTATCAGTTAAGTTAGGATTTATATTTAATGTTTTGCCAGGCTCAATTTCTATTGTTGTACTTTTGGAGGGGTTGCCTACTATTGTCTGAATTAAACTTTTATCTTTCAGGTATTGCTGAGATTCAGATTCTAAGATTGCAGTGAAGTGATTATACATTTTTGGGTTGACCGAAGAAGGTTCAGAAATGAAGCTACTGATTAATTCATCTTCTGTAGAGTCTTTGAAAGTTAAGGCTTGTCCGATAGTCAATATAGGTTGGGTTTCTTCATCCTCATAATCTACCCATACAGAGTTGTCATTATTAATCATGGGTGTTGCATGAGGATAGAGGGTAAGCTGTTTGGTTTCCTGCTCATTAGAGATGGTCATTGATCCTGATCTACAACTGATGAAAGCATCTGCTGTAGCCAGCCAAGGTCTTCCTAGAATCAGTGGATGACCCCCCAACTTTGTTTTAGTTTGTAACACCACAAAGTCAGCTGGGTAATTCCAGGATTCTACAGAAATTATTAAATCTTCAATGACCCCTTTCGGTTTAATTGTAGAGTGATCAGCCAATTCTAGGATGGTTGGAGTTTCCCTAATAAAGTTTTTTAACTGAAGCAATTGTGCTGTTTCAAGTGTCATAATATTTATTGCAGCACCTAAATCTACTAGAACTTTAGAGACAAAATTTTTTCCAACCTGGACTGTTACTGTAGGGTGACCAGGGTCACCATATTTCACAGGATGATCTTTTTCTGTCATTAAAGCAGTCAGTTCTCCCATCACATGAATTGTGAGGGGGTCCTTAGCTTTTCTTCCAGTTTTTTTTATGCAAATATCTCTAACAGTCCTAACATAAATGGGAACATCTCTTAATGCTTGCAATAATGGGATTTTAACATATAAATTCTGTAGCTCGCCTAAAAGGTTAAAAGCAGGTTGCTCAAGTGTTTTAGTGAGAGCTAGTCATTCAGGAAATGGTGGATCTACTGTTTGATCATTGTTGTTAGATGCTGCCTCCACTGTTTCAACATTATTGTTAGCTTATTTTTCGTTTGTAACTTCCTCTTTATCAGAGTCAGTAATGTCATCAATGATTGGTTCAACAATTCTTCCTGAGCGAAGGTGGATATCGTTACATTGCATGGGGGAGACAGGCTGATTTTGAATATCAATTGCTTGCAAGGCTTTATTATTATTTGGGTTAGGATTGGGTTGCACAGGCAGCTGCGGTCTAATTGCCTGGTTATTTGGAGGAGTATTGGAGGGTAAGGAAAGAGATTGTTGATGTTGAGGAAATGGCATCTGTTGGGCTGCCCAGCCTGGGTTCCATTGATTAAAATACGGTTGCTGGGGAGCCCAAGGATTCCATATGGTAGGATCAGGAAAAGGAAGATTTGATCGCTGCATAGGTGGAAAATTCATTGTGTTAAAGGGTGGGTACTGCATTTGGTTCATGGGTGGGTAATTTGTTTGAAAAGGAGAGTGATTATGTGTTAGAATTCATACCTTGCCTTTGTGGCCACTGCCTCCTCTGTGTCATCAGGTACACTGCTTCAGCCTCTTCTTCAGTTGACTGCAATGTTGCTTTAATTCCAGGTAGAGAGGGGCATTGCTGAGTCTCATGGTCCTTTTCGCAGATTGTGCAGATTGGTACGTTATCTAGTGGGCATTCCCTGAGTGGGTGTTTTTCTCTGCATTTGGAACAAAAAATAGCTAGGGCAGCTTCTGCTTCTGCCTGTTTCTTTTTTACTTGTAGAGCATCAATTTGTGAAGCAAAAGAGCTTAACATTTCAGTTTTAAATTCTTCTAATAAATTACCTATTTCAGCCCTTGTTGCTCCTCCACTTGTTGACTTCTGAACTCTTGAATATACATTGTCTTTGCTTTTTGATCTGCTCACTGCTCCTCTTGAACATCTCATGCAGAGGTTAACAATTTCATCAAATGGCTCTTTAGAAATGTCTCCTTTTCCTAACATATTCAACATGTCCAAGCAGTCATCTCGTACCCCTTTCAGCAATATTGTTTTCAGAATATCCTTACTCATGTTAGGGTGGTCAGACCGTTGTAGATTATACTGCAGTCTTTCCACAAAGTCTTCCAGATTCTCGTCCTCCTTCTGAACCATTTTAAACAATTCCTCTTTCCTTTCTCTTGTCCGGTAGTAATCCTGATATTTGGCCAGAAAGCTTTCTTTCATCTGATCCCAGGTAGTGATTGCCTGAGCTCCTAAGCTCATAAACCACCTTAACGCATTCCCTTTCAGTGTTGCTGGGAATAGTTTTAGTTTCTGATTAGGGCTCACATAATCATAACTTCTACATAGTATATCGAATTCAAAAAGGAATTCATCCGTGTCTTCAGAGGATAACCCATGAAAGTTGGGTAATGCTGAGAGTGGAATGTTCTTCATGGGGGTTTCTCCTCTTGGGAGCTCCCCAATAGGGAACTCTAGGGTAGAGAGTGAATTTTCCCCTCTTCCTTCTGTTCTGTTATCCTCCATTGGTCTTTTTCCTTAATCACTTGCTTTATCTTCTATATCTTCTGTTTCTTCAGGTTCTTCTACCGGTTCCTCTGTATATTCTGGTACTTCCAGCTTTCTTTCAGGTCTTAGTACTTCCTCTGTCTGTCGATCTGTTTGTGAGGAATGCTGGATCTGAGGCCTTCGGGAACTCGTCCTCTGTGATGTCTCGGATTTGGAGATAATTTCGTCAATAAAGGTTTTTCTTCCTCCTCCGCCCTTGCCGCCTGTGAAGTTAGGTTTCCTGCGTCCTCTCATGCACCTGTTATTCTCAAAAATAAATCATCAATGCTTTTAGAAATCTCTAGTCGCCTTCCCCGACAACGACGCCAAAATGTTGGCTAGTTGAATTGTTTATTGATTAACAATCAAGTACCACATTAAATTGTCAACCTGGGAAAGTCTTTTATTTCAAAGGCTACCGCGTACTGTATGTACTTAACTCTAAAAGCATTAAAAAGCTGTAGTATACATAATTCTCACGTTATGTTATAACAGTGTACTGTAAAGATAAAATGAAAGCAGTTAATTTAAGATTACAAATCTGAAAAGAAAAGTGATGGATGCTCTGTTAGCAGAGGATCAGGACCCTATCCTCTTGGTAAGGACGTTCAGCACCTGCCCCTGTAACCAGATTGCTAATACACACTGGAATTCTAATTCACCGGTGAAATATTCTCTTACAGCCTCAAGTAATTAACAAAACAGAGTACTAGCAAAAAGGAAATCATCAGAGGTAATGCTACAGAATCCAAAACAGAGTACCAGCAAAAAGAAATTACCAAACACACTTACACACTTGACAGAAAAGTAAATGGGTGAATCTTGTGAGGAAGGTGGGCCCAGTCCCTCTCACAAGATTCCCCAGAACACAAATGCTAGATTAGATGCTCAGAACAATCTTCTATTCATCTGCCAAAAGATCCAGTTACAATGAAAGTTCAGACTTTGCTGTTGTCTTTCAAAATTTCCCTTAAAAAACTATTTTTCTCCCCCCTCTCTAATGTAGATGTCTCCTCTTTATAGAGGAGATATCTGTTACAATAGACTATCACAGTTCATTCAGTTAAACCTTTATGTCAAAAATAAGAGTTACAGGATGCTGTTACAACAGTGTGACAGTGTATTCTTTCTTGGGTTTCTTTCTGTTACACAGCTGGTAACCGAACTTCGACCGTCTTCTTGGGATCCTCGCATTATCCTTCGCCGTTTCCCCATGGTTGCTGATTTAGTAAACCCATGCTTTTCCTGATATTTTAGAAACTGTGTTTTACCCTTTTTGGACAGTTTCTGATCATGCTGCGTCAGCGTGGAATTCTGGCGATCTTCAGATAGTTGCTGTTTGTTATTTCCAGTTGTTGCAAAATAGTATTCCCCTACTTTAGATAGTTGCCGTTGCTGGCTGTAGCAACTGCATAGTTGCTGCTTCTGGTGTTGCAACAACTGCGTAGTTGCTGTTTCTGGTGTTACAGCAACTATGAATTATAATTCCTGAAGACTTTAGACATTTCAATGGTTACTTGGCAACTTAGTTAGCTTTTCCAAAGATAAATATAAAGATAATCATGAATATGTAATGAACAATTAAACATATAGATATGCGGAGAATTACTTCATACCTTGGGGTAATTAAGTCATTATGTAATCAAAGCTTTCAACTATTGAACTGAAAAAGGATAATATTATGGCCAAAATATAAGGTCAAAAATGGTCAATTTTGAATCCTAACACCTTGGAATCTTTGCCATTTGTTGTCCATTAGCCCTTAATCAACTGCTCCTTATTGATGTCTTTAGATGCTCCATGTCTTCATAACATATGCTCAGTCATACCTGCATTTTCATGATTATTGAACTAACATCTTGACTGTTAATTTGAAAAATAGAGTGGTGGCCGCGGAAACTGCTTCTGGCTGCGGAAACTGATTCCAGCTGTGGAAATTGACACAGCAACCACTTGGTTGAATAAAGATAGTTAGATAATAACTAACTGAATGGAAATGGTCATGAAAGAGACTTTTATTGATGAAATGGATGAAATGGAGTGGAGTGGAATGAAAATGAAGTGAAAATGGGAAAGAAAGAGAGATTGTTTTTGGAAAATATAGGGTGTCAGGTGTTCCTGATTTTCACTCTATATTTTCTGTATAAGACTGCCAATCCGTGATTGGTTTTCAGGCTTATACAATTTTTTTTTTTTTTTTTTTTTTAACAGAAAGGAACAAAGGCTAGGCTGGTGGAGAAGAAGGATTCTTCTTAACCAGCCTTATTGTAGAATTCTCTTGAAACATTTTGACAAATTCCTCTTTTGAGAGTGGCTTATGATAAATCTTTAATATGTGGACATTCAAAATAAGAGGGGTTTGAAATTCATCAATGGTCTTGATTCTTACCACTCCATTGCTAAAGACTTTGTCAATCTCATATGGCTCAAGCCAATGGGTCTGAAATTTACCTTTGAAGTCTTTAAACTTGGAATCAAATAGTAATGCCCAATCTCCCTCTTGAAACTTTTTCTCTTTGATGTAGCTGTCATGCCACTTAGCTCTTTGATGTTGAACTAGATCAGTTCTTAGGATTGCTTTTTGTCTGATCTCATCCAGCTCATTCAACTGCTCCATTCTATGCTTTTGGGCTTATGATAGATCCATCCCCAACTGAACTTCCATCTTGAAAGTTTTGACTTGAAACTCAATGGGGGGCAAGACTTCTTTCCCATAAACAAGTTCATAGGGAGAATGTCCTGTTGTATTCCTCCATGTAGTTTTGTAGGCCCATAAGGCTTCAGGAAGCCTTTCTGCCGAATCTCTTATGTGTAGATGAATAGTTTTGGTGATGATGCTTTCAATAACTTTGTTTGTAGACTCCACTTGGCCATTTGCTTGCGGATTTAAAAAAGGAGTAGATTTTCTGTGTTTGATTTTGTATTCTTCCATCAGCTTCTCCATCATGTTGGATGTAAATTGACTTCCCTGATCTGTCACAATTTCTCTCGGGACACCAAAGCGAGTAAAAATGTCATCATAAAGAAAACTAACAATTGAATTTTCGGTAGCAGAAAGTAATGCTTTGGCTTCTACCCATTTAGTGACATAATCAGTACATACCAATATATACTTCTTTTGTTTAGATGGTGGATTAATGGGTCCAATGAAATCTAAAGCCCATTTTTCAAAGGGTTCGATGAGTACCTGTGGTTGTAATGGCATTTCATTTTAAAGAGTCGGTTTCCCTAATCTTTGGCAGCTGTCACACCATTTGAAATATTCTTTTGTATCTTTGAAGAGAGAAGGCCAATGATATCCTAAAGAAAGGATTTTATAGGCCATCCTTTTGTCAGCAAAGTGTCCACCGCATGGTTCATCATGACATGCTTTGAGGATGTTAGGCATTTCATCTTCCCTAACACATCTTCTGATCACACAATTTGGCCCTGTTTTAAACAATTCGTTAGAAATCTATGAATATTTTGAACTCTCCTGAATAATTCTTCTTCTTTCACTAGGAAATAGATGTGGAGGTAGTTTCCCTGTAACCAAATAGTTAGCAATATCTGCATGCCAAGGAGTCTAAGTAGTTACTGCAAATAAATATTCATCTGGAAACTTATCCTCTACAGGAGAATCTTCTTTAGTATGTTGGATTCTAGACAAGAAATCAGCTACTGTATTTTGTTTCCTTGGTCCATCCAACACAGTAATATTGAATTCCTGTAAAAGTAAGAGCCATCTTGTAACTCTGCCATTAGTAACAGGTTTTTTCATTAGATATCTAATCGTAGAATGATCAGTATGGACAAAAGTTTCATAGCCTGTTATATAATGTCTAAACTTATTGATTGCATGAACAACAACTAAGAACTCTTTCTCAATCACAGTATAGTTCAACTCAGTGGGAGTCAAATTTTTACTGGTATAGTAAATGGCATAAGGAACTAAATCCTTTTGACCCAACATAGCTCCTAGAGCTGTATCTGAAGCATCTGTAGAAATATGGAAATGAAGTTTCCAATTTGGCCCTCTCAAGATGGGTGCTTCAGATATTCTTGTTTTCAAAGTTTCAAATGTTGATTGACAATCAGGATCCCATTTGAATTCACAGTCTTTTGTAAGTAATTTGAAGAGTGGACATGCTGTTTTGGTGAAGTTTTCTATAAATCTTCTATAGTACCCAGTAAATCCCAGAAAACTTCTAACATCTTTTTGACAATTTGGAATAGGCAACTTGGAGATGACTTCAACTTTTGATCTATCAACTTTAATCCCATCCCCTGAAATGTGATGTCCCAAAACAATACCTTCAGTAAACATCATAAAGCATTTTTCATGATTCAATGAAAGGTTTGTTTATTTACATCTTATAAGGACTTTTTCCAAATTCTCTAATGCCTCTTCAAATGAATTACCATAAAATGTAAAATCATCCATATAAACCTCTACACAATCATGGATTAGATCAGAAAAGATTCCTAGTACTGCCCTTTGAAATGTTGCGGGTGCATTACATAATCCAAAAGGAAGCACTCGGTAAGAAAAAGTTCCCCATGGATAGGTAAATGTGGTCTTATGTTGATCTTCAGGTGCTACTTGAATTTTATTATAGCCACTAAAACCATCCAAAAATGAAAAGTACTTTTTGCCTGCTAGAGTATCTAATACCTGATTGATAAAGGGAAAAGGAAAGTGATCCTTCAAAGTTGCTTTATTCAATTCCCTGTAATCAATGCAGACTCTCCATTTACCATTCTTTTTAGGTATTATAACTAAAGGAGAAACCCATTGGCTATCTGAAATTGGATAAATGAAGTTTACATTGAGTAGTTTTTGGAGCTCTTCTTTCACTATCTCCCTAAGGTTTGGATTCATCCTTCTCTAAGGTTGTCTGATTGGTCTACTATTTTCCTCAATGTAGATGTGATGAATGCAAGTCTTAGGGTCAATACCTTTCATATCAGTATACTGCCATGCAAACGCAGTAGAATGTTTTTGCAAGATTTTGGTTAGCTCTCCCTGTTGTGATTTTTCCAAGTTTTTGTTGATATTCAATGTTTTACCTGGAAAAATCTCAATGGCGGAACTACCAAACTCTTCCATAGAGTAAAGAGACATTTGTCTAGATGATAGATACTCAATGTTAGAATCTAATTGAAATTGTGTGTGGTCATATTCTGAAGATGTTTCAAAATTTTCTAATGTGTTCAGAACTTGACTATCTTCACTGATTTAAGAAATGGTAAAGACAGGTTGTATAGTGTCCTCATCGTCGACCCATTCATTATCTCCTACTTCTGTAATTGCTTTCGCTGGAGGATAAAAATTGAATTTCTTTGTCGAATTACCATAAGAAATATACATATCCCCAGATCTACAACTGATAAAAGCATCAACTGTGGCTAGCCAAGTTCTTCCTAATATGAGCGAGTGCCCTCCTAGATTACTCTTGGGAGTTAAAATCATGAAATCTACTGGATATTCCCAAGAATCTAAGGAGACCGAAATGTCTTCTAATACACCATCTGGTTTGATAATTGATCGATCTGCAAGTTGCAATAGAGTAGGTGTAAAAAGAAGATTAGGAAGTTTTAGCTGTTCCATAGTCTGTCTACTCATAATGTTGATAGCAACCCCTAAATCAATCAAAGTATTTTGAATTTCTACCCCATTGATATGTGTTTTGACAATTGGACTACTGGGATCTACATACTTCTGCATGGTAATTTTTCCCATCATGATATCTGTAGTTTTTCCTACCAGGTGGATTCTTCTTGTATCTCTTGGTTTCCTTCCTGGTCTTTTGAGACTCAACTCCTTTATTGTTTTTGCTAGAATAGGAATCTCTCTAATGGCTTGTAGCAAGGGAATCTTGATACAAACATTCTTTAATTCATCTAGAAAATCATAGTCAGGCAACAAGATTTGTTTTTCCACTCCTTTGTCAATTTGTAATCTTTCAGGAAAAGGAGGTGTGGATGAAGATGCAGGTTGCTCAACTATAGGAGTTGTGGGGGTTGACTCTTTTTATTTTTCTTTTTGAGTGCTTGGGTTTTGAAGAGATGCTTCAGAACCTTTATTGACTTCAAGAGAATCTTCCTCAGAAATGCTTTGCTTTTGAGCATCTATAGAAGGTTTTTCCAAAACTCTACCAGATCTGAGTTGTACATCATTCAGAGGAACAATCATATAGGTAGGAAATTGTTGTCCTTCTACCATGTAAGCATTTTGAGGGTTTTTATTATTGGGGTTTGGCAATGGCTGGGAAGGTAGTTGATTTGTCTTTTGTTGGAATGGAAGCAAGAGTTGGGAATTTGGATTTTGTTGAGAAGGTTGTTGTTGTTGTGGAAATGGAAATGAAAGTTGTGGATTTTGATTTGGAAGTTGTGAAGCTTGTTGATTTTGAAAAGATGGAGGATATTGATAGAATTGATAAAATCTCCCATAAGGATTTTGCATACCTTGTACCCATAATTGAAATGGATTTTGAGGTTGGGACCAAGGTTTTTGCCAAGGATTCCAATTTGGTGGGGGTTGAAAGTTCGTGGGGTTGTTAAACCCTTGATTTTGTTGCCCCTGCCAAGGTCTCCTTGAAACAAAGCACAGAGACTCAATTGAATTTGGGTCTTCTTGAAAGACAACTTTGAGCCCAGGAATTGAAGGACAATCCTTGGTCTCATGGCTTTCTGAACAAATCATACACGTTTCTACAAATTTTGCATCCAAGGGGCATTTCCTTAGAGCATGTTTCTTCCTACATTTTGGACAAAAGATGGCCAAAGCTTCAGCTTCTGCTTTCTGCTTGTTTTGTATCTTAAGGGTGTCTAGTTGCTCACTAAGGCTCTCTAAGATATGAGTTTTTAACTCATCAAGCATGTTGCCAATCTCAACCCTACTTACTGATCCAGTTGCAGATTTGTTTGCTCTAATGAGAGAAGGATCTCTAAGCCCTTTTCCAGTTTTAGATTTTCCCCTTGAGAGATGGACACATAGCTCTGCTATATCATGAAGTGGAAGTTGAGATATATCTCCTTTTCCCATCATGTTCAAAATATCTATCCATTCATCTCTAATGGATTTCAATAGAAGGGATTTCAAGGTTTCCTCATCTAGGTTATTCATTTTTTCTCTTTTCAGGTTGTATTGAAATCTTTCAAGTAAATCCTCCAAGTTTTCATCTTATTTTTGCACCATTTTGAATACCTCATCCTTATGATTGGTGGGCATACAATAGTCTAGGTATCTATCCAAAAATGTTTGTTTCATATCATTCCAAGTCCTAATAGATTGAGTGACTAATCCTATGAACCATTTTAGAGCAGCTCCCTTCAATGTTGAAGGAAACAATTTGAGTTTTTGAGAGTCTTCCATATAATCATAAGTTCAGCACACGACTTCAAACTCAAATAGAAATGTTTTAGGATCCTCACTTCGAAACCCATAAAAGTTTGGGAGGACAGATGGTGAGATGTTTTTCATTGTTGTTCGAGATTCCTCATCAACTATAGGAAATCCAAATGAGTTATATCCATCCCTATTTCCCCTGTTGTTACCTCTACCTCCTCCATTGTTTCCTCCTCCTCTACCTCTACCCCTACCTCCTCCAAATTCGTTTACTACTTCCTCTGTCATGATAGTTTCCTCAGAGATTTCAGAGTCCTCTGGTTCTTCTACTGATGGCGAGCGAGGAGGAATTTCTCCCTCTTCTTCTTCAGGTGATTCTACTTCCTCGATTACAACTTGTTTTCCTGTAGAAGTAAAGAAAGGGTCTTTTCCTAACTCAGATTCGGTGGATAGTGTGGGAGAGTCTCCTAATTCAGCTGCCGCCCCTTGAATTCCAGGAATCCTAAGGCTAGGAGTGTGAGTTGGAGATGATGGAGGTATATCTTGTTTATGCCTTGAAGTAGATGGAGTTGTAAAAATTGAACCCTTGGCCCTAGCTATAAAGCTTCCCCTGGAATCTCTTGCTCTATGGATGTCATTTTTTTTTTTCTTCAAGTCGGGCTAATAATTCTCTTTCTGATCTTCCAGATCACTCTAGGTGCAAGAAGAGAGCATACTCAAAAAATTATTGAACCAATAACTCTTTTTTCTAATCCTCCAGGTCACACTAGGTGCAAGACGAGAGCATACTTTGAGAAGTTATCAATTTTTACCTTCCTTGAAATTTTCTTGTTTTTTTTTAAGAAATTGGCTACCTAGTTTCACTTCCCCGGCAACGACGCCAAAATGTTTGGTCAATTTAGAGTGTCCTAAATTGCTATATTAATTTTCAATCCGGGAGTCGTAAACTGCTGAAGTGAGGTGCACTATATATGCAAGATAACCGATTTCTTACTTTTTGTTGTTTTTGATTTTTGGTTTGTTTTTGGGTTTATCTTTTGTTGATTCCCTAATATGAGATGGAAATTCTAAAAGTCAAGTATGGATATAAGTACTCAACGCAATGGCGACCTTTAAAATGATTTCCAAACTTCAAAGTTTCCAAAAAGGTTTTAAAGCTTGCAATGATGAAATCAATTCCTAAGAGAAAATAAAAATGTCCCAATATTCTAATTAAGCCAAACAGTGAGCTAGTGACTGAAACCCAGTATCCTTGCTGCTGTATAAAAAGAAACTGAACTCAAAGAAATTCAAAAACTGCAAGCAAAGTAAACTAAAATCATATTACATCAACTCATATTCTGACCCCTCACCATTTGACTCGCTTTGGCTTTAGGAGGTAATCATAAACAAATTGAGTAATCTGATATCTAATTTGCATAAAATGAAACTAATATTAAACTACACACTCATACTCCAATCCCTCACCATTTGAGTCGCTCTGGCTATAGAAGGTAACTGAAAATGACATGAGAAATTCAATAACTAACTTGCAGAAAAATAAACTAATATCAAACTACGCATTCATACTTCAATCCCTCACCATTTGACTCGCTCTGGCTATAGGAGGTAACTGAAAATGACATGAGTAATCTAATATCTATCTTGTAGAAAAGTAAATGAACAAAACTGAAAGAAATAAACAGTGCTAGAATTAGAACTAAGAAAATAAATCAGCAGAAGGACAAGATAATTCCATGTTAGTAGTCATTATAAAGCTATGTGCAAATTCCCAGGCTACCTATTAGAACTTGAAATAAAGACATTGATCAGTTAACAACATTATAAATCATAAAAACTATGAACAACAATCAACATGAATACCATAAGCGGTGTAATATATACAAGTAAACAATTATGGCATCAGGAACGTAAAGGAATAAAGCATGAAACTATACAGAAATTACAAAACCTTAGTGTGTACAGGGGCCCTCTGGACAACCTCGGCCAATCAGCAATCAACCACAAATTGAACTTATAAACAAAGCCTTCTCATGTATTAAAATGCAGTCATAACATAAGGATAAAGTCACGACACAGTGGGCTCGTAAACAGTCAAAATTACATTCAAAAAGCTAGCTAATATGCGTATGAGAATGCTTTATTTATAACAGAGGATGACACAACTACTTTCCTAAATCTGCGTTTATAAAAAGACACGTGAATAACCACGTCCAAAAATCTAGCATTATGGTAGCCGTGGAGATTAAATCCAAGGAGGGTGGTTGTTAGATTCGGTTCATGGAGCAGTCCCCAGGTGTTAACACGTCTCTTGAGATTTAGGAATGGCCACGCAAGTCTTCACGTGGTGAAAAACAGAGTTCTGCCACCGTAAAACTCTTAGGTTGACCACCGCTTGACTGTCTTTGACCACGGCCTTCTGTGAAGGATTCGGCTGAACCAATAGGACACGGTCCATGTCCACATCATTTGCAACTTGTCCATGTGGCCGGATTCGCCTGTAGACACCTGTAACATAGACTTCAACAAAAAGGCTGTGGAAAGTTGAGCTGGCTGCGGAAAGTGACAAGATTCCGCAGCTGAATGAGCAAAAATCTAGATCAAACAGCAGTCACAAGACATAGTTAGGAAACCATTTTATATGCTCTTTTTAAACTAATATGCAATGATTTGACAGCTTAGGAGGTCTAGGTAAATGGAAAAAGGCTAAAAAGGTGTATAGGGAAGATGCAAGGTTGGGACTCAACAATAGCCTAAGGAGAGGAGTTTATATTTATTAAGATATGGAATTTGTTTCTCCCCCAAAAGAACAACATATGACATCAAGGGGACAAGTCTTTGGATAATCGAAAACAATGAATTGACATCAAGCTATTGATCTTCTTTCTGCATTCTCTGTGGAATGATGGAATAAGTGGTTGATGAGAATGAAAAGGAAGAGATCACTGACCACCTATTAGATAAAGGAGGAATTCCACCCATTGTTAAGGTTTTACAAAGTGGAAATTGTTTACCAGAGAAAATGCGCTACAATTTGTCCGTCATGAAGGAAAACAAGGTCGAAACTTGGAGATCATGAAGGTGGTGACTTAGGTGACTTAGAGAAAGGGGTTGAGAGAAAAGCATAGTTGATTTTATAGAGATGAGATGGAAGTCGAATGGGAAAATGTAGAAGAGCTCAACAAAGTAATTGTAGCATAATTGAAGTCACTCTTCAGGTCCACAGAAGGCAAGTTATCTCAAGTATGTCATGGAGAATGGGTTTCAAGTTCAAAAATCTTAGCAAGTATTAGAAAAGTTTGCTCCTTTATTTTGTAGGGATAAGGTTAATCTGGAGGTGTCAATGGTATATGTCTAGGGAATCCATCCAACAAAACAAAATTGCAACAGGAAATGAAGAGCATTTTGAAGAATATTAGGTTCATAAAGGTGAATGAGCTATAATTAGGAACCTTAAGAGACACACTTGTGTTTTTGTAGACTGCATGCCTGTTTATTTTGTGGTGTTGATGGAGTGCAAGATCTTGTGAAAAGTTCCAATCCACAAGTTATCCTTTACAATGGGATGTTTTAAATAATCACGTTGCAGTTGCACAATGTATAATTGAACATGGTGAGGATATGAAAATTGTTGTTGAAGATGGAAAAACATCTTCGCTTTGGGTTGTAATCCATGGTTTTGTTTTGTGGATGAGCTGGTGGTGATGGTGTTAGAAGGACTTATAGCCATTATGGATTTGGTGATGAAGGAGTTAGTGATTTTAGAATAGGATTGAGGGCTATAACATGTAGGTGAGAGGAGCAGCTCTACAAGGATAACAACAATAAAAAAACTAAATATTATAATGGAGTCAAAATTATTGCATGTAAATGGGCATAGTGTTGTAAGACCTAGTAAGGCATGTGTATCCCCATCACTAAAGTTGGTGTTATACCTAGGTGATAGGGGGCCATGTAGATACCCTAGGTGTAAACATGTATGGGGGTAAGGGATAGAGTGAGAAGTGTTATGGCTATGAATTCTCAACCACAAGGAGTTATTTCTTTGTGAAATTTTCCCTAAAGATCACTAGACTATAAGAGAATACAAGCAATCAATCAAACGAGAAAATTATTTCCTCATACAATGTCATACATACATGCATATCCATTCAAGAGGATGGGTTAACGAGGAACCTAATCCCTCACAGAATGATGATATAATTATTTCCTTAATTATGTGGGAATGGAATGTGAAGCAAGCAACAATCAACGTGGACACATAGTTAGCAGACCATGGCACCACATACAAGTGATTTGTATAGAGTTTTGAGCATGTGGCAACAGAGAAAAATGAATCAAAATAATAAATCTAAGAGATATCTAACAAAAAATGAGATCAATTAGCTAAATAAAGGCCCAAACAATGTCATATGAATATAGAGAACATCATAGAGGCAACGTAAAGCCAAAAACTCAAAGGGAAGAAGAGATTGTTATAGACATTTTTGTGCCTAACAACATGGAGCATGAAATGTCGATAATCTGAGGGATCCAAAGTCCCTAAACATGTTGTTCTTACCCTTAAAGGAACAAGGTCAGCAAACCACAGCACTGAAAATCAGTTCTCCACCTGAAAACACTCAAAAACAGGCTATTTCTGGATCATGTCAGCTGCTCCACTGAGCATCTGCACTGAATGTCAACTGCTCCTCTCTTTACCTGCGCTGAAGGTCAAAATTAATGAAGGCTACCTGCGCTGGGCGAGATTGGCCAAGTGGCACAGTCATTCTGCAAGGTGTCAACTGCCCAGGAAGCTTCCAAACTGACACTTGGGTCAAGGAATTCGCCTTGTGATGAGTAAGAGGGTCTTGATCTCCAAGTGGAAGCAAGAATCTCCAAGTGGACTCAAGAACTGAAGATTAACTGAAGTGGGAGAGGACACTAGTCAGCTTCATGCCAGTCTCAAGATGACTCATCCTTTCTCCAAAACCCTATATATAGATCTCTCTCATGAGGTCTAGGGAGGCTGGAATTTTGTGCAAGTAAGGAAGTGCTGTTGGTTTGAGTATAGAGCTATTGGGTGATTTGCTTGAAGGAGGTGAAGAGGAGATTTCTTTCAGCTGGGAGGTGTTGCTGGATTGGGCCTATTATGGTTGTAACTCTCTCAGAACTTTACTTCTTCTATCAATAAAGTATTTGAGGTTCTTCTATATGCATGTGTCTTGATGATGAATTGATGCTTGTATATTTGGTTTATGCTAATCCTTAAATCGATTATGGATGCATGCTTCTTGTAGTTTCCTTTTCTTGTGCTTTTACAGGATCTGTGTGTAGCTGGGCCGGTGAAAGAGTAAGGAGCTAGGAGCAAGCAGCAAGGAGTGAAGACTGGATCGACTATTAGCGCAAGATAACGGTTAGTAAATCATCCTTTTCTTCCCTCTCTCATCTCATAAAGAAGAAATCTTGAATAGCTTTGCATTCAGTTGTTGCTGAGGTACTATCACCCTCAGAGTGGGATAGGGTCATTCTGTATTGGATAATTTTCCCAACAACAAATTGGCGACTCTGCTGGGGACCGTATCTTGTTGGTTGTTTGTGTTTTTTGCTATTCATTTCATAAACAAAGGGAGTACCGAATCGAACTGTATTTGGATCCATCAAATACAAAGTAGAGGGCAGCTACTCTAGCTCAGTTTTCTGGGCAAGTTTATGATTTGAAGAGCTGATCCACAAGGACTCTACTAAGCTCTTAGTGATAGCTTTTCATCCTCCTTTCCATCCCTTAGTGTGTCCTTGACTGATAGCTTCTGATTTGAGCAAAAACTGTGAATTTTTGAGCAATCTGTGACCCGGAAACCAAGAGAGACGAAAGTCTCGTTCTTCAGTGCAGGCTGTACAAAGGCTGTCTGCATTTCAGCGCAGTTCCCGAAGGGGCTACCTGTGCTGAAGGTCAAACAGGCAGTGTTCCACCTGCGCTGGACCAGTCTTGGCTTGAGCTTCTGGGGTTTCCTGCTGTTTCTTGCCTTGTTTTCACTCTTGTTTTTGCTGTTTGTTGCCAGTCAGTGTGCCTATCTGAAACCAACTTCCTTTGTCACTATTCCACCTCAGTTGTATAAAGAAACTGTGTTTGTTCTTTTGTATTTCTTGTGTCATTTACAGTTTCCCCATAACGAAAGTGAACCAGTCTTGCTATGGCCTCTTAGATCTAGACCTGTGATTAAGTGTCGTTTTGATCTTAAGAGTTAGTTTGTTTGTTGTTCATAGCTGATTGAGCTTGTCGCGTTCGTCATATGGTTTGAATTTATATATTTATGGTGTCGAAACAAGTAAATCTTAAGGTGTCTTTTGATTTTGGACAAACTTGTTTGCTTTCGCTTGAAATTGAATTCAAAGTTATACAACAGCTTTCTTTTTTGCATTTCATCAACATTAAGAAAGAGAAAAGAAATACTTGCATTGTGCATGTGCATTATGACGGTTTGCATGTTGATTTAGGAAAATGCATTAGTGTGTGCTCTATGATCTGTGTGAAAAGGTGTTATCTTCCTTCTCCCTCAGTAGTTAAGGTTTTCAAAGTTGAAAGATTGAAAAGCTTGCTTATCATCTTAGACTGCATTTAGGAATTTGTATCAATACATCTCGTGGTGAACCTTGAAAGGCAAACTTTAAAAAGATCAACTTAAAATATATTGAATGAACCTAACAACGCTTTGAAACATAACGCAAACATTTAGAGGTCTAAGCTAGAGACGTGTTCCGGCGTCGTTAAACGTAGTGACTGTCGATCTCGACGAAGGTGGGTGATTCCTCCTGAGAGTCGGTGGCACTAATACGGACTTGTGCTCCCACGTACCGTCGCGTATATATTGGGAGACCCCTATAGGATCAAAGCCTTTATCCATAGGAAACCGTGTCGGCCGCCCTACTGATCGCAATGCAGTGAACACAGCATTAACGAAGATCGACCACTCGTACCGTAAAACGTATTCTGTGGTTTTGCGAAAGGTTTGGCACACCCTCTGCCTAGATCTCCAGAGCAGTTTCTTTTGGCCTTTTTCAAACTCTATAACTGAAAAAGTCCAACCGAGCATTTGTCACTTCGGGCTCGTTAATACATCGAAGGAGACTAGAGTCATCTTTAGCTTTTTCTCGACTCTTAAAAAGTGAAAAAGCAAGTTGTGTCTAAAAGCGTCTAATAAAATTCATTCAAATCGGAAACAAAAATTTCCCCTTTAATATTTAAGTTGATCGAGTAATCCGCAATCGTGGAAGAAAGTCAATTGAAACCCCGTCGTTCGCGGAGGCTTACGAGTCAACCGTCTTTGTCCCCGGAATCGAAAACAGTACGGGCAAAGCGAACTCATTTAACCGGTTCAAAATCTCCTTTGAAAGTTAGAACAAGTGTTCCGACTACATCTGAGGTTCCGGTTACTCCTAACATTTCTGGAAACCTTGCCTCTATAGAAGAAGTTCAACAGCCACAGAAGGACAGTAATACTGATCCTAGTCTGGGGGCAAACACTTGTGTAACTGAACCAGTTCCATCTGTAACCGGTCCAGAGAGTTTTGCTCCTCAAACAACTGTCGCTGTCGAAGCAACCACTTCTTCGGCACCAGAAATATTTTACGGACCTGACGGTCTTCCTCTTCCACCGGGTTTGATTGCGATAGAGGAAATTGCAGAGGATCCGCAAGCAAGTACTCCAACTCATTTTGGAGTCGGGGTCACTCTATTTCCTTCATCAGAAGTTAATCCACCACAAGTGGAAGTTCCTGTAGAATCGCTAGGCAATCTATTGGATAGACTTAAAATGTCTGAACAACCGTCATCATCTGCGACTGTGTCAAATGACACAGCGACAGCAGAAGCTCCTGCCGTCACTCCGACGATGTTTTTAGGCATACCAGCTGTCCCAACTAGTTCTCAACAGCTAGAAGGAATCCACCAAGGGACTATTTCGACAGTGTGGTCTGTTCCAGTTTGCTCATCCGGAGTAATACCCGGCAACTCTTATGTTGAGACTCAACAGATTGATCCTCATGGAGGTCAATCTGGGCCATCAATCCCTTTTAATTCCGGATTGCTACCGTATGGGGGGCAATATGCCCTTTCATTACCCCCTCCAGGAGGGTACCCATACGTGAGTTCACAACAGTGTTCAGGTTATACTGGAATTGCGTCAAGTAGTTGGGTACCTATGCTACCTCAACAACCAAGGATTGTATATTCTATGCAACAGTGTGTACCGGTGACGAACATCCCAACCACACCGACTATTGTAACCGTGTCGCAAGTTCAAGCGATACCTGTTACATGTCAACCTCAAATTTCTCAGGTTGTAATGCAACAGTCACTTGATCATGGGTCACAACCATAATTTCCAACTGGTAGGTCGACACAAGTACAAACGGGTACAATTACCCCACACCTTGGTACAATGGTTAGCATGGCGCAACAGAACATGGCGTCACAACCATGGCTTGTACAATACCAACAACCGCAGTTCCAGCAAGTGTACCAAGGTTCTGAGCAGCAGATCTTTGCGAATAGTGGACAACCGTATATCCAAAACGGTCAAAACCAACCACTTCACAGTGGTCAAGTCCACCAACCGTATCAATCATACCAACATCAATTACATTATGCTGGTATGCAAAGACCCACTGCTCAAGCGATTCCATCGTACCCTGGTTACGCTTCGCCTAACCTGAATCAACAGTTACCATTCGTGGCGACTTTAGAGTTACCTGATTTACATCGGTTGACGAACGATCCGATTGCTTATGCCCCTTGGTGGCCAAAGATTCCTCATAAACTTCCATCTGACATTCCTAAATTCAACGGAAATCCAGGTGAAGACCCGTCGAATCACGTGATGACCTTTCATCTGTGGTGTTCGTCGAACACCCTTAACGATGATTCGATAAGACTTCGCCTTTTTCAGAGGACATTGACAGGTCCATCGGCTAAATGGTATATTGAATTGCCAAGAGCCTCTTTCGACAACTTTAGTTCCCTAGCCACGACCTTCTTAACCCACTTTCAGTTACCGATAAGGTATGAAACGGGAACAGAAATATTAACCAACTTCAAACAGACAACTGCTACCCATATATCTGATCATATACATGAGTGGCGTCGTCGTCGTAGGATGGTAAAAACGTATGTTCCCGATCAGCTATTAGCTGAATGGTTTATAAAGTCGTTACTTCCGGCTATTACGGAAGATGTGGCCAAGGGGGGAGTCATAACAGAGGAGCAAGTCATTGCTCGTGCACAGTATTTGGACTTGGTTTATACCCAGTCCGGCACGCTCTATGACAAAATACCTGACGCCCCTAGACCGGAATTTTCAATTCCTCCCCCTCCTAAATCAAATAGTGACTCTCATGCCGGTGATGGCGTGATTGGCACCGCAAACGCGAAATCGATAAAGGCTTCCGCAAAGAAATCCCGTAAGAATTCGGATCAAAATGCAAAAGGAGAAATTCTTGCTTCGGAAGTAAATGCCGTATCAGAAGATAAAGGCAAAGAAACCAATCAACCAGGAAGCAAGAAGAAAAATCAAAACAAAGGGAAGAAGAAGAAACAGGGTGAATCATCCCCTGGAAAAAATTCTTCAAACCCTCCTGGAAAAGGGAAACCAAACAGTTCGTGTATGATATGTGACGAAGATCACTGGACAAGGGATTGTCCTTACAAAGCTGAGCTTAAAAGATTCTTTAAAAGTTCCCAAACCTCAGCTGTGTTGACTGATCCTTTTCCCAGCCCAGGTCAAAATCTAGTTGATAGTGGAAAAGCTTCCCCGTCGCAAGTCCTTATGTTGTAGGTTTCGAAACAGCCGAATGATGCTTTGATTTCGACAAGGAACAAAGATTATGGGAATCCTCAGGTGTCGAACGAAAAAGGTACAGATCAACCGAGTAGTTCGACAACAACTTCGACAGAAGTTGTACCACCAATCATCCCTGAATTAACAATAAAACCGCCAAAGGGTGTAGTACACAAGTCGACATTTAATCCTCGCGCCAGAGCGGCGCAGCATTATAACATAGTGGAAGATTTGGCCCAATCGCCATCCGCTATGTCGACTCTGGAGGTACTACAAAATTGTCCAACCCAAAGGCAGGCGTTGTTATCAGCAATTGGTGGGGTAGATCCTAAGGATTCCAATCTTGTGTCCTTTGATCACAAAGGATATGATCCTCAGTTACCGGCTCAATTAGCTTTCCTTATTCAAGTGAAAGCCCTCAACAAAACGGTTCACAGAACGATTATTGATGAGGGAGCATTGACATGTATTATGTCGATGAGCTGCTGGAAAACTTTAGGATCTCCAACCTTATCTCGATCATCGACGACATTAAAAGCTTTCGACGGAAGGACCTATACCCCTTACGGTATCCTTAACAAATTGAAAGTTGAACTTGGAGGAAAAACAGTAGAAATTGATGTTGAAGTCATTGATGGAAATCTTGATTATAACATCCTACTGGGAAGACCATGGATTTATGCCATGGCAGCTGTCGTGTCGACTTATTTTAGGAAGATCGCATTCCCGTTTGAAGGAGGGATTACGATCGTCGACCAACAGAATTTCCTCCCAAATGGTTCACAAGTTACAGGAAGCATTCCCATGATCCATGAAAGTAACCATTCAATTCAAGATATCGGAGTAGGATTATTGAAAGACCCCATTTTGATGGGAACTTTCGCGCTACCACCTCCTGTTTATTCAGGAAATATACCGTTTGTAGCAACCTGCAACATGATATCTTCCACGAAGGTCAACATGGATCATGCAATGGTATTGTCCCCAAGCCCTTTGGAAATATTGTAGCAATCAATGTTTCAGACATGGGAGGCGAGCCCAAATCAATGCTCGTCAAGCGTTTGGGTAGATAGGTCTAGAGAATATGGAACCCCGCTAGATCCTTGGTCGAAGGTACATGGGACTGACGAAGGAATCTTATGTTCAATGATGATTGAGGGGGCGCCATGGAATGATCACCATCATCATTCCCTTCTTCCGGAATATGGAGAAGATACTCAAAGTGACCTTTATCACCCTCCAGTATTTGAATTCCTAACAAATACTGTAAATACGGTGGATTCCGAGCGAAACCTATCCAATATTGAAGAGACTACAGCCATAAATATCTCAACCAAAACAGATGTTGTAGAGAATATTTATGTCGACAAAGGTTGTTCCCCTTCAGAACTAGAAATATATAACGCTCTTTTTCGCGAATTTAGAGATGTATTTGCTTGGTCATATGATGAAATGCCAGGCATCGACTCGAGTATAGTTGAACATGAAATTAAAATGTATCCCGATGTCAAACTAGTAAGACAACGGCTTCGGCAGGTGCACCCGAAGAAAGCCGCTGCAATTAAGGCAGAAGTCGAAAAACTTCTCCATGCTGGATTCATCTACCCGGTTCCTTTAACCGATTGGGTATCGAATATTGTCCCTGTCATGAAAAAACAAGGGACGATTAGAGTGTGTGTCGATTATAGGGATGTAAACCATGCTTGTCCGAAGGACAACTACCCTACACCCTTCATCGACCAGATAATTGATGAATGCGCCGGATGTGAAATCTTTTCATTTATGGATGGATTCTTCGGGTATAATCAAATAAATATCCGCCCACAGGACCAGTCAAAGACTGCATTTATTTGTCCGTGGGGCACATTCGCTTATCGAAAATTACCCTTTGGTTTAAAGAACGCAGGGGCGATGTTTCAGAGGGCGATGAATTATGCCTTCCATGACATCAAGAACATTGTTCAACCTTATCTCGACGATCTTCCGGCTCATTCGCGAAAGCGGACTGATCATCCACAGCATTTAAGAGCAATATTTCTACGTTGCCGACACTACAAGATAAGACTCAACCCACACAAATGTGTGTTTTGCGTCGGTTCTGGTCGTTTACTTGGCTTTGTAGTCTCTAAAGATGGAATTCGTCTCGACCCCTGTAAGGTTCAGGCAATCATTAATTTGCCTCCGCCTTCAAATTTGCTTCAGATTCAGAAACTCCAAGGGAAAGCAAACTTTCTGAGGAGGTTCATTCCAAATTACGCAGAACTTGCTAAAGGTTATACTCGTCTTTTGAAAAAGGATGTACCTTTTGTCTGGGACCAGGTGGCGCAAGCTTCCTTTGATGCTCTGAAAGATTGTCTAGTAAAAGCATCATTAATGTATGCCCCGGACTATCAAAGAGATTTTAACCTGTATCTGGCTGCAGCGGATACAACCATTGTAATGGTATTAGTTCAAGAAGTCGATGGAATTTAACATCCTATCTATTATTTAAGTAAAAACTTAAACGATACAGAAAGTAAATATTCTTATGTTGAAAAACTAGCGCTTGCGGCTGTTCAAGCGATTCAAAGGTTTCGACATTAGGTCCTCTTTTGGAAAACTACCATCTTGTCAGATTGCAACCCCATGACTTATATACTGTCGCGACAGTTGCTGGGGGGCAAATATTCAAAATGGATAGCGATCCTTCAAGAGTTTGATCTGGAATTTGTAAAATCCAAATCAAAGAAAGCTCTAGTTTTCGCAGAATTATTATGTGATTTCCCATCGTTGTCCAACGATGAAACATCGGAAGAGTCAATCGTGGACGAAAGTTTGTTTCTCATATCTGCAAGCGATGAGTGGTATGGAGATATTATAGTTTATCTCCAAACCCAAAAATTTAGGTCTAAAACTTCTCACTCAGAACAGAAACGTATACGATACCAGGCAAAAGACTACATGATCGTCGGTGATACACTTTACTGTCGTGGTGTCGATACAGTTCTGAGGAGGTGCCTTACCCATGAGGAGGCTGAAAAAGCCCTGAATGATTGTCATTCAGGCGCGTGTGGGGGGCATCAGTCTGGGTATGAAACAACACAAAGAATCTTACGAGCAGGATACTTCTGGCCAACCATGTTCAAAGATCGCATAACAGCAGTCAAAAGTTGCCATGCTTGTCAAATCTTTGATAGCAAAACCAGACGACCACCCGCACCCTTGCAGCCTATAGTTGCTGTTGGGCCCTTCGCCAAGTGGGGCATCGATTTCATGCAATGTAACCCCACCTCGACTGGGGGGCATGGGTATATAATAGTCGCTGTTGACTATTTTACCAAATGGGCCGAGGCGATGCCTACATTGGATAACACTGGTGAAACAGCTGCCTTTTTCTTTTTCAATCATGTAGTCGCCAGGTTCGGCGTACCACAAGCTATAGTTACAGATCATGGATCGCATTTTCGCAATCACATGATGGTCGAATTAGCTGCCAAACTAGGGCTATCTCACGACAGCTCTACCCCATATTATCCGCAAGCCAACGGACAAGTTGAGGCAATCAACAAGGTCCTGAAGCGTATGTGTGGAGCGATAAAAAGGTGTCTTGTGAACTCCTAATTACCTCACATTAATTATCAACCCAGGGACGACTTTTTATTTCAAGAGTGTACTCTGTCTGAGGCGGCTATTTTCTTAAGAGCAATGTTGTGCAATATAGTGCTTAAAACCCAAAAATAGATGAACGCTTGAAAAAGAAATCTAATTGGAACAGCAAGAAACTAAATCATTTATTCAAACAACCATCAATCGAGGATATGGTAGCAATGACTCAGTCCTCTAGAAATTGATGAAGGAAAAGGAATTAGAGTATGGATCATGGATCTGGGAGCATAATAGCGTCTGCTGTGTCTCACGATAGCCTTGATCCTCCTCTCACACCAAAGCAATACATGCAAGTAAATAAATCAGCAGAAAGTAAAACGGAACAGCGAAATGGAAATAGAACAACAGCAAATGAAACAGCAATCAAAAGAACTAAATCTCGCGAGTCAAAAGTAAACTTGAACCAAACTCACATTTTGCAATGAAATAACAATCTTCAAAAGAAATTTACTTTATGAGGCGATATTCACAAATGAATTATGGAACAACAATTATCATATATACAAAGCACACTAATAGAACAACAATCATATATACATTCAACACACTAAGATAGTAATCTGAGATGAGAACTACGTTTCCAAATACAACATTACTTTCGGATTCCAATAATCATAACTTCAAATAAATCTTGTGATGGTAACGTTTAATACAAAAGCTCTGTAATAGAAATACCCGATTCAGATTGATACCATGAAATCAATTCTGGAAAAGACTTAATAATATAATGCAGAATCGCCACTAGGAATTCGGAAAGAAACATTAATGAATTAATGATCACATAGCATTCGTGCATCAGATTACTGAACAATAAAGATAGCAAACCACGCAAATCACCGTATGATACAATACAACGGCAAGTGTCCGTTGGAGCCGGGCCCGTAGCTTCCAATGGCACCGCCGTGACTTACTTCAGATGCAGGGACGAATTGAACACCAAATCCTTTATATTGATTGCATTACAGAAGTATACAAAATCAGATCTCAGCTAGACTCCATGATCACCATTGGTTCTGAAACTTAGAATTATAAAAACAGTCGTTCTCCATCCCCCTCTCTGATCTTGGGTTTCATTTAAATAAAGAAGATCAGAGCATAGATAATTACAATCATGATTTCTCTTACAAATTTAGGTTGATTCTAACCCATTGATCAACAAGAACAAGGCGGATTTGGGTTTGCAGCTAAGATTTGGAGGGCGGCCGCAATAGCAAATATCAGAAAATCGTGCTCAAAGAACCCTGCGTTTCTCCCTGTACAAGCCGAATTTGGGCAAACTGTTCTTTTTGAAGATAATTGGGCCCGTTCTGGACAAAACCCATGTTCTGGATTTTCCAAATTTGTCTTCATTTGCTCAGAATCTTAACCGCAAAACTGTCACTCCTTAAACCAGCGAATTTCTGAGTTGGCTGATTTAAAAATCAAATCTTCAATCTGGAAGTTACTTTGGAGGCTAAAAATGGCGAATGATGTTACAACCAACTTATTAGAACTATCATTGATAAATTAATGCATAATAATTAATTTATTAAAAATAAAAGAGAATAAATAATATTCATCCATGAGAGCATAAATTATTTATAAAATGGATTTAAATGATAAATTATAATAAATGTCATGATGAAGAATGGTGGAAATGGGTGGAATAAACATTCACAAGTGACAATAATCATGGCATATTAACGACCCTACACACCCCCACACTCAATATGTTGCATGTCCTCATGCAACGAAAACTGAATGTATTGCATGTCCTCATGCAACCCAAAGACAAAAACCATGTGTTAACCAAGCAATAAAAATTTGAGAATAACTGAATGCTTCCTTAATTAATAAATATTCAATTTTAGCAATCTTGATGAAGGCATAACAATTTTTACATTGACATTCAACTATATGTATGAAGTTGCAGCAAAATATGATATAAGTAACAACAAACTTCATTAAGCATTTTTTCAAAACTACAAACCAGATTTTGTTGAAATGTTGCAAGTAAATTTTCAATACATGAAGGCTTCTATGATCCAAAAATCAGATCGTTTTGATGCATGGATCATGAGATATAAACAAAATGGCTGTAGGTGAGAGTGCATGATTTCCGAAATTTTATGAACCAATTTATCTTGAATTTATTTAGGTATGTGTATTTTAATAGTATGTCTGTGTTTCCTAGAGATCACAAGAATTGAGTTCATAGTTTTTGAAAATATCAGGGAAATCAATTTCTATACTGAAATTGTATGCCTTAAAAGAAAATAGAAAACATCCATCATGCATAGCAATTCCTCCCCCACTCTGAAAAATTAGCATGTCCTCATGCGATGCTAGAAAACAAGGAGAGGTGGTTGCTACCAACTGTTGAATTGTACGCTTGGTGTAAAACAACATGAATTAGGGAAGGTGTTGAGAATGAATAAGAAGAGCAATGGATGATAAAGAATATGAATGACGTGGTTATAAGAAAGAAATGAATAAAAGGAACACTCCCCCACACTCGAAAATGATATGCTGCTGAAAAAGGGAAAGTGGTAAAGATGTTGAATGAAAGATGACAAATAATGCTCAAGATGGATTTTCATTAGATTCTCCTAAATTTATAATAAATTAGAAAACTATGCAATTTTACCTCAAGTTTTACCTCCAAAAATGTGGAATGACATATAAATACTGGCAGTTGTTGAAGCTGATGTAGGCGGAGTTGGTGCTAGAAGTGATGCAAAAGGTGGAATCCAGGGAAGCACATCATGTCTGAAGAATTGTTCACGTTCACGAGCCTCCACTGTGAAGTGCAATAGTGTGGTCATGCTACGAATAGAATTCTGCCCATACTTGTTGTTCTCCTGTAAACAAAGTACTGTTTTGCGTACAATGTTCTTGAATCCATAGTGTTAGCTTTGAATAGCAACAGATAAAATGCATGCAAAAATTTCAATCAGAAAAACTTATCAAATCAACAAGTTATGGCACAGTGTAGTAATCATATCACATGCAATCTCATCATGCATACATTCCCCCCCTCCAATTGGAAAATGGATTCCATAACCATAAAGCATATGAAAGGGGTGGTGTTAATGGCAAGGCAAGGGAGTGAACAATACAATAGTAAATGAAGTAGAGTACACTTATCAATGATAGGACGGTGAAAATTATGGTTATATTGAGAGCAAAGTGTGTAAAGATAGTTATGAATAAGAGATAGGACGCTTTAGATTGATGATAGTTTATACAAAACGAAAAATGACAACAATGTGCTAAAAAGATGCTTTGCTGATAGTATTCTAGCTGAAAATGATGTGGTTGATCATAAAACAATTTCTCATGCATAAAGGTTCAAAATAGGGAAAAAGTTAAGGAAATAACTTCTCTGATAAAAAGAAAATAAGAAAAGGGTATTATAATAATAATTGACGAAAAGATATAACTTCAATACCATAAGCAGAGCCTCTGCTGCCAGCAGGCGTCCATAGCCTCGGCAGGGTTGCTTTTTAACCCATATGAGCCAGGATCCTCAATTTATAAATGGAGAGTTACAGTGCTGTTCTACAGAAGAGATCAGTGTGCTGGCGTGGTAACCAGATAACCACACTGCCATTCACTAGGAGGTAGCAAAAGTGATCAGGCCGGCTCGTGATGAGACCTCCTGTTCCAAGGATAATTTGGCTATCCAATGGATCATAACCCTGGTGTGGTGGCCATAATGGGAATGTCACTTTGTTACAGCCTTATGAACATGGTAGGCTGGCTCGTAGTGAGACCCCCTATCCTCCATCTGCGAACAAAATTTTGTTGTTATTACACATTTTTATGATAAAAAGAGGGAGGCTCAGTACTCCTTAAGAGCAGGGATGGCGGAAGAAGTTGAACATGTCAATATAAAAAAATATACCCATAATCTCATTTATTACAGACAGAGAAGATTATAACCAGGAAGGGTGAAACCAGCATGGTATTAAGATGATCAATCAGTATCATGTACAGCAGAAAACAATGCAGTAAAGGAATATATAAATAATTGAGTCCCTTTTAAAAAGAATCTATCATCAAGGAGCTGTCCTGTTAAAGATCATAACGTGAATAATATTAACTTTGCTTTAAAAGAATCCATAATTCCTGTCTTCATAAAAGTAGTGTACTTCATGCCATGAAAGAGAATCAGGAGAATGTGATTGAGCTGAACTATGAATAATCCCACAAGAAAAAGGAAAGGGTTGCCCTCAAAAATATTCCTAAAGTGTTGCTCTGTTGAATGAACAGCAAAAACACTCAAAAAGTGGTGTTCCGTGTAGGGAAAATCAAAGAAAATGCACACCAAAAAAACAAAAAGACACACAGAAAACGCGAAAATGCAAATGTCGTTCCTTTTGAAAGAGAAGAATCCATGCAAGCAAAAACTCGAACTGCTGTTCCTTTTGAAAAAGGAACAGCAAAAAAACTCAAACTGCTGTTCCTTTTGAAAAATGAACAGCAAAAAACTCAAACTGTTGTTCTTTCTGAAAAATGAACAGCAAAAAAAAGTCAAACTGCTGTTCCTTTTGAAAAAGGAACAACAAAAAAGTCAAACTGCTGTTCATTTTTCAAAAGGAACAGCAAAAAAGTCAAACTGCTGTTCCTTTTTCAAAAGGAACAGCAAAAACACGCACTACTGTTCCTTTTGAAAAAGGAACAGCAAAAACTCAAACTGCTGTTCATTTTGAAAAAGGAACAGCAAAAACACACCAAATGCTGTTCCTTTTGAAAAAGGAACAGCAAAAACACACCCAACGTGAAAGTGCAGAAGTGTTGTTCCATTTCTAAAAGGAACAACAAAATGTAAAAGTGCAAAAAGTGTTGTTCCATTTCGAAAAGGAACAGCAAAATGTGAAAGTGGAAAAAGCGCTGTTCCATTTCGAAAAGGAACAGCAAAATGTGAAAATGCAAAAAGTGCTGTTCCATTTCGAAAAGGAACAACAAAATGTGAAAGTGCAAAAAGTGTTGTTCCATTTCGAAAAGGAACAACAAAATGTAAAAGTGCAAAAAGTGTTGTTCCATTTCGAAAAGGAACAGCAAAATGAACTGTGAAAAAGGAACAACAAAATGAATGGCTGAACCAAAAAGTGTTATTCCTTTAGAAAATAAATAGCAAAACGAAAATGATGTCCCTTTGAAAAAGGAACAGCAGGAACGACAAAAATGCACACAAATGCTGTTCCTTCAGAAAAGGAATAGCAAAATATACCACCATAAAATGCAAGCACGCAAAGAATGAATTAGCTGTTCACTGCATTGATGCTGAGGATGAGTTGCACTTTGAATGAAGCAACACCTGAAACACAAAATATAAGAGAAATTAGAAAAGAAACAACAAAAAGCAGTTTTTTAAATAAATAAATTGAGTTGCAACAGCTATGATGTTATGTCAAAAAAATGATCTATTTGAGAAATGTTTTGGCAGCAGTGACAAGACATGAATCTTGAAATTGAAATCAATTCTTCATTTTTTCTATTATGAATCCGTTGGGTAATGTTTTGGATAAAATTCCTTTGTTTTATAAAAATTTCTTTGAAAAATCACTCGTCCATAAGTTGACCTTCTTTATTTTCCCAGGACCTGCAAAAAAACGAGTGTCTACTTGCAATAAAACATTCAATCATGGAGAAAGAGAGGTGCGTGGGCTCCCCTAATCCAAGAATTATGCAAAAAAACAACAAGTAGTTACTCTGTATAACAAATCCATTGAGAAAATAACAAAGTAAAATTTATATGTCACCTGCGGGAGAGCAGTGATCGACCATACTAACCAGCAGTGTTTTAATCACAACTTCTTTGTTTTTCGTCGAAATCGAGTGATTCCAAAGCCAAATGAGAGCTAATTCAAAGTTTTATCTCCAGTAGAAACAGGTTTTAAAGATTCAATGATATGATATGTCAATTTTAGTTAGAACAACCTTCATAACATAGTCATTTTCGATTACCCGGCTTAGACCAATAGTTGATATTTCAAGCATAACTTTTTCGTTTGATGTCGGATTCGAATGATTCAAATTGGAAATGAAAATAGATTCATTTATTGATCTCCAATAGAAACAGGTTTTGAAGACAGGAAGAATTGATAGGTCAAATATTGTAAGGAACAACTGGAAAGACAGAGTTTTAAGAGTGCTGATTTACGATAGACAGTCAGTATTTTGATCATAACTTCCCCATACGATATCAAAAATGAGTGATTCCAATTGAATTGTAAACTAGATTCATAGGGGAATCTACCATAGAAACAGGTTTTAAAAATTCATTCATTTAGGCCTCCAAAAACTGACTGTCCCAACTCTGTTCCTGAGCTGCCCGCTAGACATCCGGTCAATGTTTTGGCTCTAACTTTTTCGTTTCAAATCCAAATTGAGTGATTCAAATTGGATTGGAAAGTAGACATCAAGGGCTACTTAGGATAAAAACAGGTTTTAAAAATATGGTCATTTAGGCCTCCAAAAATTGACTGTCCCAGCTCTGTTCCTGAGCTGCCCGCTAGACATCCGGTCAATGTTTTGGCTCTAACTTTTTCGTTTCAAATCCAAATTGAGTGATTCAAATTGGATTGGAAAGTAGACATCAAGGGCTACTTAGGATAGAAACAGGTTTTAAAAATATGGTCATTTAGGCCTCCAAAGATTGACTGTCCCAGCTCTGTTCCTGAGATGCCCGCTAGACATCCGGTCAATGTTTTGGCTCTAACTTTTTCGTTTCAAATCCAAATTGAGTGATTCAAATTGGATTGGAAAGTATACATCAAGGGATACTTAGGATAGAAACAGGTTTTAAAAATATGGTCATTTAGGCCTCCAAAAATTGACTGTCCCAGCTCTGTTCCTGAGCTGCCCCCTAGACACCCTGTCAATGTTTTAGTTCTAACTTTTTCATTTCAAATCCAAATTGAGTGATTCAAATTGGGTTAGAAAGTAGACATCAAGGGCTACCTAGGGTAGAAACAGTTTTTAAAAATATTCATTTTCGGTCCCTCAAAACTTGACTGTCCCGACTGTTTTTCCAGAAAGTTCATCAAGCCCGCAAGCCAAAAAAATGAAATTCAAGCATTTTTTTTAAATTGGTGATAAAAATGAAAATGAGTGTTTTTAGAACTTATTATTTCCATTATGATTCATCTACAAACACAAATTATAAAAAAAATATCACCGATGTTGATTTGCATAGCATGTTGCAACAAAAACCCTAGTTTTACAAAAGAGCAAAATGCACTTATTTATGTCTTTATTTTATTTTATTTTATTTTCTACACTAACCTATTTTGATTTGAAAAATGAATATGACTACGTGTATGAATACTTCCAGTGAAGCCATTTTCGAAATACGGCTTCACGTATGCACATACCCAAATTTGAAAAATGCATGTTAATGGATATTAGGGTATGAGAAGCCAACTTCCCTTCAAAAAATGGTATCAAAAATTGTTGAAGCATGGAGTGATGTTGCAAATAAATGATGGAGTGAACCAATCTTCAATGTATGCGTTACTTTGTTGATTTCTCATATCCATCAGATCATGAAGTCCTTGGTCTTTTAAAATAACTTGTTGATGCATCCTACAAGAAACCCTAGCTTCTACAATTTTTGCATTTGAAACATTCTGAATCTCATTGTAGGTTTTCTCTAATGACACATGTGAGATAGAATGGGTGGGAAGGGTGGGTAAATTTTCCAGCTCAACATTGTAAGCATGTTGTACTGGTTTATTATGGTGGGGGTGTGAAATTAGTTGAGCAGGAGCATTTTGATGATGTGGCTGATTGGGTTGTGTGAATGGGCAAGCAAGGTGTTGTGAAAGCGCTGGTGGAGAATATGGAGAATGTGCTTGTGCTACAAGATGAGGGAGAGTAGTCATGCCATCATAAGATGAACCATGGCCAACTTGTAAACAAGATAGGTGGTTATATTGAAATTGACATGGCTGCCCTAACACATTAGCATTCCATAATGGATTATGCAAGTATGACAATGAAGAAAGAGTGTTTTGAACCATACCTATAGGCCTTGTTGCAGCTTTCTTACCTCTTTGATATGCTACTTCCATCCTAGGTAAGGAAGAGTGAATATCTATAAGATGCTCCTTTCGGTCATGAGAACAAAACATTTCATCACATTCTTCATTTTTATGAACCTGCAAAACATCCAATTTTTCATTTAGAGAGCTAATAAAATCAACTTTAAAATGTTCAAACAATACATTGATTTCAGCTCTTATGTCTCCTGTTCTTGTAGCAGATTTGGAAAACAAAGAAAAAACATCTCTAGGATTCTTACCAGCCTTGGAGATTCCTCTTGAATACCTTATGCACAACTCACAAACATCATCATATGATAACTGAAAAACATCACCTTTTCCTATCAAATTTAAAAGTTCTAAAAATTCATCTTTGATTCCTTTAAGAAGGCGTGTTTTTAAGATCTCTTTTTCCAAATGCTTATATTTTGATTTTTGAAGGTTATAATGAAATCGATCTACATAATCCTCCAAACTTTCATCTTCCCCTTGTATCATATCGAAAATATCTTCATTGGCTTTGCAATAGTCTTGGTACTTTTTCAAGAATATGTTCTTCATGTCCTCCCATGATTGGATGCAATTCCCACCTAGGCTCATGAACCATCGGAGAGCTGCTCCTTTTAGAGTTAGAGGAAACACTTTCAATCTTTGATCATTAGTACAATAATCATATCCTCTACAAAGTATTTCAAACTCAAACAAAAATGTATGTGGATCTTCATTTGCTAAACCATGAAAATTTGGTAAAGATGGGGGAATTATGTGCATTTGTGTTACTCCTCCTAGATCTTTGATAGGAAATTCAAAAGTAGAAACGTGAGCCATTTCTTACCATAGTTTAAGACGTTCTTCATGTGTTTCTTCGAGGCTCCTTCTTCAAATGTTCCTGTCAATCGGTTAGTGAAATGGGTGGTGCTTACATCACCACTTGTGTGAGATCATGTCATTCATTTTTTTTTTAAATTCCTATCTTTTTTCCTAATCATTCACAAAAATTCAAACATCTATTTCTACCCTAGGTTCTTTAAGAGTCCTGCTGGAAAGCGGACGGTGGAGCAGGGCTTTTACATGCTCCGTACGCAGGTTCTTACCTTCCGTTTTTAAGATCCAACTCTTCCCTAGCAGGCACTCATTAGATTCACACTACTCTTTAGAAATGGCTACACTCTTCCCCGGCAACGGCGCCAAAATGTGGAGCGATAAAAAGGTGTCTTGTGAACTCCTAATTACCTCACATTAATTATCAACCCAGGGACGACTTTTTATTTCAAGAGTGTACTCTGTCTGAGGCGGCTATTTTCTTAAGAGCAATGTTGTGCAATATAGTGCTTAAAACCCAAAAATAGATGAACACTTGAAAAAGAAATCTAATTGGAACAGCAAGAAACTAAATCATTCATTCAAACAACCATCAATCGAGGATATGGTAGCAATGACTCAGTCCTCTAGAAATTGATGAAGGAAAAGGAATTAGAGTATGGATCATGGATCTGGGAGCATAATAGCGTCTGCTGTGTCTCACGACAGCCTTGATCCTCCTCTCACACCAAAGCAATACATGCAAGTAAATAAATCAGCAGAAAGTAAAACGGAACAGCGAAATGGAAATAGAACAGCAGCAAATGAAACAGCAATCAAAAGAACTAAATCTCGCGAGTCAAAAGTAAACTTGAACCAAACTCACATTTTGCAATGAAATAACAATCTTCAAAAGCAATTTACTTTATGAGGCGATATTCACAAATGAATTATGGAACAGCAGTTATCATATATACAAAGCACACTAATAGAACAACAATCATATATACATTCAACACACTAAGATAGTAATCTGAGATGAGAACTACGTTTCCAAATACAACATTACTTCCGGATTCCAATAATCATAACTTCAAATAAATCTTGTGATGGTAACGTTTAATACAAAAGCTCTGTAATAGAAATACCCGATTCAGATTGATACCATGAAATCAATTCTGGAAAAGACTTAATAATATAATGCAGAATCGCCACTAGGAATTCGGAAAGAAACATTAATGAATTAATGATCACATAGCATTCGTGCATCAGATTACTGAACAATAAAGATAGCAAACCACGCAAATCACTGTATGATACAATACAACGGCAAGTGTCCGTTGGAGCCGGGCCCGTAGCTTCCAATGGCACCGCCGTGACTTACTTCAGATGCAGGGACGAATTGAACACCAAATCCTTTATATTGATTGCATTACAGAAGTATACAAAATCAGATCTCAGCTAGACTCCATGATCAACATTGGTTCTGAAACTTAGAATTATAAAAACAGTCGTTCTCCATCCCCCTCTCTGATCTTGGGTTTCATTTAAATAAAGAAGATCAGAGCATAGATAATTACAATCATGATTTCTCTTACAAATTTAGGTTGATTCTAACCCATTGATCAACAAGAACAAGGCGGATTTGGGTTTGCAGCTAAGATTTGGAGGGCGGCCGCAACAGCAAATCTCAGAAAATCGTGCTCAAAGAACCCTGCGTTTCTCCCTGTACAAGCCGAATTTGGGCAAACTGTTCTTTTTGAAGATAATTGGGCCCGTTCTGGACAAAACCCATGTTCCGGATTTTCCAAATTCGTCTTCATTTGCTCAGAATCTTAACCGCAAAACTGTCACTCCTTAAACCAGCGAATTTCTGAGTTGGCTGATTTAAAAATCAAATCTTCAATCTGGAAGTTACTTTGGAGGCTAAAAATGGCGAATGATGTTACAACCAACTTATTAGAACTATCATTGATAAATTAATGCATAATAATTAATTTATTAAAAATAAAAGAGAATAAATAATATTCATCCATGAGAGCATAAATTATTTATAAAATGGATTTAAATGATAAATTATAATAAATGTCATGATGAAGAATGGTGGAAATGGGTGGAATAAACGTTCACAAGTGACAATAATCATGGCATATTAACGACCCTACAGTATGTTGCAAAGGATGATCGGGGTTCATAAAAGAAAATGGCACTTAATCCTGTACTCAGCTTTGTGGGCTTACCGGACCTCGGTAAAGAACGCGACCGGGTTCACGCCTTTTCAATTGGTGTATGGCCTGGAAGGAGTCTTGCCAATCCAGTGCGAAATTTCGTCGCTTAAACTCGCGATCGACCTCCTCCCTGGAACTTCAGAGGAAGAGGCTCGTTTCTTGGAATTAATCCAGTTGGATGAAACCCGTCGTAATGCCGCTTTGGCTAACGAGGCCCATAAGAAACGAGTCAAGGCTCAGTTCGACAAAAATGTCAAACCCCGTGTCTTCTCAAAAGGTGATTTGGTCTTGCTTTATGATCAAGAATCCGATAAATTGGGAGCAGGTAAATTCAAATCCTTATGGATGGGCCCCTATATTGTTAAAAGGGTGTTAGCAAAAGGAGCCTACGAGTTAATGGATTACGATGGAATTCCACTGGCGCAGCCCCGCAACGGGTTGTACCTCAAGCGTTACTATGCTTGAATAGTAACCTGCATGCTTTTGTTGTATTTTGTTTTCGCTAAAGTATTTGTTCTGGTCGAGTGATCCACCTTTTTCATTTATGGCAGACGTCGAACCTTATGGAGACATGTGTTGGATACGCCGACGGAGCGAGTCGTAGTTTGCGGAACCTGTCTTCCGCAGCCTGGGCCATTTTTAATCCAAGCGGCGAGTTAGTAAGTTTCAGAGGTGTATGTATTGGGCGATCAACGAATAACATCGCTGAGTATAGCGCGTTGATAGAACTACTCTCTGATGCCATCACACGTGGCATACGCCGACTAATCGTCAGGCTAGACTCACAGCTCGTGATACTACAACTCAATGGTATATACTATGTTCGCAATCCAGCTATTTATCGCATGTTCCTAAGGGTTAAGATCTTGGAAAGGCGATTTGATTCAATTCAATATCAACATATTTCAAGAAATTTAAACATGTTAACCGACTCATTAGCAAACTATGTGTTAGATAGACATTTGCAACATTTATAAAAAGGACACATCATCAAAGATTGTACATATGGATCACGTAAATCAACCAGAATAAAATCCGAAAATCAAAATATATAAGCTGTTTATGTAAGTTCATACATAATGTTCTGTAACCAAGACAAAATTGGTCATGTGACCTAAAAACTCAAAAAGATGCTAGGGGGCACCCTAGCCTAATGGTGCTCATGATAGTACGTCACGACCTGTGCAATCATGCGCAAGAGACGAGTCCATCGTCTAGGCACGCCAATGGTATGACGCTGCATCTATAAAGGTAACTCGTCGATTTGTACATCCGGAAGGCCACGAGTAAGGCTCTCAACCTGCTCCTGCACAGCTGTAAGGGTCTCAGTGTCGTCAAGATTGCGGATAACAACTCTCCTAGCAGGCTCCCCTACTGGGGCAGCAGCTGGCGATCTCGGACGAACTGCTGGACGAACAGGACCAATATCTGCATGCACCCAAGAGTACAATTAAAAGTCTTGATAGAATGAAGCACAACAACGTTATGAATAAGAACAATAAATAGTAATGTGGTCAAAGAGTTTACCAATGGCACCCCACTGCTCGCCATCCGGTAGAACCAAATCCGGATCACCTCGGAAATCCATACACACATATGGATACTCAGAAAACGCCATCTCCTGGTGCTCGAACCACCTAAAGAAGGCCTCAGTGAAAGTCATCTGAGGTTGACCTGCATGCCTAGACATGTGGTCAACCCACCTCTACATGCATGGCTCGGTCGGAGAAGGCAAGTCAAGTATGATGTACTGAGGCTGCATCAGTGGGATTTTCTCCAAGGCAAAGGCAGTCAGAATAGAACCAAATCCAAAGTTCTTCAGCTTCCCGTCCTTTACCTTGGTCAATTGACTTTTCATCTGAACAAGTACTGCATCACACCAGTTGAATACTTTCGGTTGGAAACACTCCAGGGCGTGCTGCATATAGGACCTGTTGGCAACATGTAAAGCTGCGCTGCCGGCCATCCTACCAATAGTAAACAGAATGGACCTGAGAGCCTGATCAGTAATCTCACGGATAACAATATTGCCGTCTCTGCTCGGCTGAGAACCTTCCCTGCAATACTGGCGGACATAATCTCTGGTGGAATCAGTCCCCCGGGCCGTACCTGATAAGGAAACGAAGGCACCTCGTCTTGACAACCCAGTCAAGAAGTACATGTCCTCTATGGTCAAGGGGATGGTCTTCCCCCTAATCTGGAATACTTGGTTAACAGCCCAAGCATCAAGCATATATTGCAGTAAAGAAATCTGTGCTCTCATACTAGAGATACGGAAGAACTTCAGCAGGCCACAGTTCCGCAGCGCGTTCACAGTGACCGGGTCATGGAGGGCAATCATGTCCTCCTCTCATGTTCTCGTTCTCGCCATGTAAGGGACATTTTGCTCAAGTCTCCCTGCAAAGCAAACAAGAAAGAGAATGAGTTCCTATTTTGGTGAAAAAACTGGCGAAAAAATTCATCAAAATGACTTAGAAACTCAGTCCTTTTGAGCCCAGCGCAGGCAGAAGGTCCTCTACCTGCGCTGAGGGTCAGACTACCTTAAGGCAGGTTGACCTTCAGCGCAGGTTTCGAATGGGGAACCTGCGCTGAACCTAGGGCGCCCTGGCAAAACCCCAGGGGCTCAGAAAGACCAGAAAACAGGCAAAAAACAAGGAAATGAAACCCTGAAAAGAAAGGGCTAGGTTTTAGCTCCTACCTGGTCCAGACGGCGCCGAAAATCGTCCGCAGAATCTCCCGGAATCAGCTGGTGAAAATCAAGGGGGAAGAGGCACCTCCAGAGCTCCAACAGACCAAATGCAAATGAAATGGTAAATGAGAGGTAAAAACACCTTTTAATGGCTTTTTACATAGTACAAAGTGAAATATTAGGGTTATAATCTCATTTTCATGCAAATATTATTCATTTCTAACATAGTTTGTTGCAGCAATTGAAAATACAGTACTATATTTGAAAAGAGAAAAGCTAGTAATGGTAAAAAATCAAAAAATTTTGACCACATATCAAGCAGTTTTAGCATAAAGTTCATGCTCGTTAAAAAATAAATGCAAGGTCCGAGCAGTTTTAACGCGGAATTCATGCTCGTTAAAAAATAAACATAAGCTGTGAGCGAGCTTCCCCCAGAGTTCAAGCTCATCCAGAAAAAATGAACCGGTAAATAACCATTTGAGATCGTAAATCCATCAGCCATAAAAGCCTTGGTCGTGTTTGCACCGTCACCTCCATTCCATTTGGCCGATCGTTCCCCCCATATGATTGTTTACCCATTTTGAGGAACAGCTGCGAAGAGTGATTTCACTTAGCCATCCTTGTGACACTGCCGTGATTGGAAAATTCCAACCTGTACCTGGAATCTGCTGCTATCCCTGTTTATCACTCGTTCCTCAAAAGACGAGTCTTCTTTGAGCTCTTTTCAACTAACTCGTAAAATATGAAAAGTTTGCCGAGTTTTGGCCTTCCAGCTCGTTAAAAGGACCAGAAGAGCTATCCCTCCTCTAGATTTTAATCTTTTTGGACCTGAGGGATTATTGCACAAAAAGGTCGAGCGCTTGTTTTATTCGGCTCGTTAAAGTTATCGAAAAATCATCCCTTTTGTATTGTTTTATACTTTTTTCGGACTTAAGGGATTAGTTGACGAAAAAGGAATTTTGGAGTTAACTTTCTGTACCTTTTCAGACTCTCTAAAAATGAAAAGGACCGAGTTGTCTTTGTCGCTAGACTTGTTAAAATGATTAAATAGCGACAAACTTGTCTTTAGACGAGAACGAGTTTCCCTATCGCTAGGCTCGTTAAAACATAGCGATGGGCTTGCCCGAAGGGCAGGTTATAGAACAAGCATATGTTATCCTCCTCAAGCTTGACAAAAATAAAGAGGTACTGGTCAGAAATGACTGGGGAAAAATTGGGAGAACCTCAAAGCTTTAATGGTAGCAAGTCGCTCTTGAACATGACACTTTGTCCTCCGTACCACATCGGGTTGGGTTGTTTCATTCACCGGTCTCATCACCATGGTCTTCGCCAAACCATCCGTATTTGGGGTAATGCTACCGATCCATCACATCAGTGTCGTTATATGTTCAAGAGATATGTTCAGAAAGAGTCAACCGTGTCCCATCCACTGCCATACATTATCCTTCATCCACCCATGATCGCCACCCTGAATCATATCTCACAGATTGTTTTCACCTCCACTAAAATCATTAGCTCCGTTCCGGGTCACTGATGTGGGATTCATTAATGCCCTCCTTTGATGGATCGCTTCTTTTCGACTTCAGCTCATTATCCAAGAAGTTGATCTAGGAACACCCCCCCCAGTACTTTGAAGCTTGCATGCCTCAATGGCAAGTTTCTCACTTCCGGCGACAAGTATACATCAATGACCTTCGACCATAAGATTTTGTTGGGTCCCTATAATACTAGTGATTACCCCATTACTATTGTAGTTATACCCCCTATTTATATTGTTGTGCCCCTATTACCCCCATATTGTTATTTCTGTGCCCCATAGAATCCCTCTATTGTTATTTTTGTGGCTTATTATTATTATTGTTAGGTCGGCTGGATTATATTGTGATTCCTTAGACTCCTATATATAGAAAGGAGGTTTTGTCATTTGTATCATCGAAGAATTGTTCATTTATGTAATGTAAAGGAGGTTGCCCCCTCGAAGAGGCTGAATTCTAAGGCGTGGATCTCTCTTTTCTATCTTTTTGTGAGCTGGTTTCATAACATTTGGTATCAGAGCTTTGGATTCTAGGGTTTCGCTGCTCCAAATAGGCCATCGTGGCATTTTAGCTATAACTTTTTTTCTGTGACGTTTCAGAAGTCGCAAAAAAAACCCATTTGAGAAGAATTGGCGTTGAACCTTGGGTCCGAATTTCAGAGCTTTTCGCGCGATATTTTCAGAGATATGATCTAAGGAAGTTGGCCTTTTTGCAGACTCCTGAATTACATTCAAAACAGGTGACCTGAGGAAAATCGTCATAACTCTCTCTCTAAGGATCGGATTGAAATTTCGTAAAAAGGTACAGAAAGAGGACAGACTGTAGTTTCTTGTATATGTGTTTCAGATTCAAAAGTTGAAACAGTGACTCGTGGCACGTCGTACAAATTCGCTCTACTGAACCAGTCTAAAAGCAAGTCACTGTGGGAGATTTCACATAACTCTTCCTTGGAGAATCCAATTTGGCTCAGACTTGCGGCATTGGAAAGAGGACACAGAAGGCTACTGCAGGTAGCAATTTCAGAATTGGATGATCCGAAATTACAGAGATACATCAGATTCAATATCAGGCTTCTACAAAGTAAAAAAAAAGGTGTGTAGTTTTTATTTTTTATTTTTGCATAAGCTTGGTTTGAAGGAATTCAAAGGGCATAGTAAAGAATTATTATCGGTAACTGATGCCCTGAGGAAAGAAAATGCAAACACCTAGTAAGGGACCTGAAAGCTCTAGCATGACTCATGAAGAAGAGGAAGAAATGCAACATGATATATCAAAATTACAAGACCAAGTGAAACAATTGTCCCTTGCACAAAAGGGAACAGAATCTAAGATGGATGGTCTAAAGAAAGATGTAGAAGCTAAGATGGATGGTTTAAAGAAAGGTGTGGAAGCTAAGATGGATGACTTGAAGATAGATTTGAAGACAGACATGGACGAATTGAAGATAAATATGAATAAGTTGCTACAAGAAATCGTCCCTAAGGGTGAAAGGGTACTAAATGAAACTCATGATGAGAATAAAAGAAATGTTAATCATGATTCCATAGACTCTAATGTTGGATCGAAGACTCACCATGTTCCAAAAATCGATGTGAGGAAGTTTGATGGCAAGGATCCCGCCACATGGATATTACAGATGGAGCAATTCTTCGATCTCAATAATGTGCAAAACACACAAAAGGTACGTATGGAAACTTTATATTTGGAACCAAATCAGTTTGTATGGTATCAATGGCTTTGTTCTCGTAAACAATTTATCACTTGGGCAATTTTTACGGAAGAATTGGTAGCACATTATGAGGATACAAAATGCAACACTTTTTTTAGCCAATTGGTAAGTCTCAAACAAAAGGGTTCAATAATGGAGCACATTGATGAGTTCCAAAAGTTGAACATAAGGGTAAAAGATATTCCAGAGGAGCATAGGATTGATTTGTTCATAGGGTCTTTAAAGGATAATATCCAACATGATGTGCGCCTTTGGGAACCTGATTCATTAGAGAAGGCATTCAGGTTAGCAAGAAAAATGGAAAGCAAAATTATGGCAACTAGGAAGCATACCGTTCACAACTATAAAGACGGAAGTTTTGTTGCCCATAGTCTTCCACAACCTACAAGGTTGACACCACAACAATTGGAAGAAAAAAGAGCAAAAGGGCTTTGTTACAATTGTGATAGCAAATACACGAAAGGTCATAAGTGTGCTGAGAAGAAATTATTCTACATAGATTGTGAAGACGAAGAAGAAAAGAAGCAAGAAAGGTCAAAAGAAGAGGATATATTCCAGGAACAAAGCCTAGATGAAGAACAAATAAATCCAACCATATCTTGTAATGCATTGGCAGGAATTACCACTCCTCAAACCATCAAGATAGTAGGACAAATCAAGAAGAAAAAGGTAATAGTGTTGATTGATTCAGGAAGCACCCACAATTTTATTCATTGTAGGGTAGCAAAAGAATTGAATTGCTTCCTATATCCAGCACTAGAGTGTCAAGTGATGATTGCAAATGGAGGAACAATAAATTGTTCTGGAAAGTGCCATAATATCAAGCTATCCATGGGAGAATATGTATTGACTAGCCCAATGCTTTCCATTCCAATGGGAGGTGCTGATGTTGTACTAGGAGTCCAATGGCTACAATCCTTGGGTACAATAGCTTTTAATTTTCAAGAACTTTTCATGAAATTTTCTGTGGAAGGAAAGGAAGTTGAATTAAGGGGTATTGCAGGGAAACCAGGAAAGATAATCAGCTCTAATGGCATGACAAAGCTTCTAAAAAAGGAGCAAAGAGGTGTAATTGCACAATTATGTTCGCTAGATGTTTCCACATTGGAATCATCTATTTCTCCAGATCTCCAAAAAGTCCTGGACAATCATTCCAAGGTATTTGAGACTCCCAAAGGTCTCCCACCTATGCGTGATCATGATCATGCTATTCATCTGATTCCAGGAAGTGTTCCGCCAAACATCAGGCCGTACAGATATCCATATGTCCAAAAACGTGAAATTGAACGTATGGCTGCAGAAATGCTAGAGGCTGGTATAATTCAACCGAGTCAAAGTTCTTTCTCAGCTCCAGTAGTATTGGTGCACAAGAAGGATGGATCATGGCGCATGTGTCCAGATTATAGGGAGCTCAACAAGCTCACTATTAAAGATAAGTTCCCCATTCCTGTTATTGATGAATTACTGGATGAATTGCATGGATCAATTTACTTCACCAAGTTGGATCTTCGTTCGGGATATCATCAAATTAGAATGAAGATTGAAGACATTCCGAAAAAAGCATTTAGAACTCATGAGGGTCATTATGAATTTTTGGTCATGCCTTTTGGCCTTACCAATGCACCTTCAACATTTCAAGGTTTGATGAATTCAATTTTCAAACCATTCCTTAGAAAATTTGTGTTAGTATTTTTTGATGATATACTAATCTACAGCAAGTCTTGGAAGGATCATGTTGAACATGTTGACAGGGTGTTACAACTATTGGAGGAGAAACAATTATATGCAAAAAGATCCAAATGTTTCTTTGGAGTCCAGGAGGTGGAATATTTGGGTCATATTGTATCTCATGAAGGAGTTAAGGTAGACCCTAGCAAAATTAAAGCCATTAAGGAATGGAAAATCCCCACATCCATAAAGCATCTGCGAGGATTTCTTGGGTTGACAGGGTATTATCGCAAGTTTGTTAAGAATTATGGGAGAATAGCAGCACCTCTAACAACATTATTGAAGAAAGATTCATTTTCATGGACTTCGGAAGCAACAAAGGCCTTTGAACATCTTAAAGAGGCAATGTGCCAAGCACCGGTCTTAGCTACGCCGGACTTCACAAAAACCTTTATTGTGGAATGTGATGCTTCAGGAAATGGAATTGGTGCTGTTCTAATGCAAGATGAAAGACCCATTGCTTTTGAAAGTCGTCCAATCAAGGGAAAGTTTTTAAACAAAGCTATTTATGAGAAGGAAATGTTGGCAATACTCCATGCACTTAAGAAATGGCGACCCTACCTAATGGGAAGACACTTCAAGGTAAAAACGGATCATGATAGCCTTAAATACTTTTTAGAACAAAGATTATCCTCTGAAGAGCAACAAAAGTGGGTCACAAAGATGTTGGGTTATGACTTTGAAATCATATACAAAAAAGGGAAGCAAAATGTGGTGGCAGATGCACTCTCAAGAAAGGATGAGGATGTGGAAGCATTGTTGTGTGCCATTTCTATTATCCAGCCAGATTGGATAAACGAAGCAAGGGAGGAATGGAAGAATGACGAAGAAGTGTGGGCACTTATTCAAAAGCTACAACAAGATTCCAGTACTTCTGATACATTTAGCTGGCAAAATGATTTGTTATGGTACAAAGATCGCTTATACCTCTGTAAGAATTCCCAGCTAAAACAAAAGATTCTTATGGAATTGCACACTTCTCCCTTAGGAGGGCACTCAGGATTTTTAAAAACTTACCACAAGGTTAAGAAGGAATTTTTTTGGGATGGCCTTAAATCAGATATTCAAAAGTTTGTGGCGGAATGTTTGGTTTGCCAGAAAAATAAAGTTGAAACAATTAAGACACCAGGTCTATTACAACCTTTATCCATTCCAAGCCAACGTTGGGAGGAGGTTTCAATGGATTTTATCACAGGTTTACCCAAGTCTGAGGGAAAGAGTGTCATCATGGTGGTAGTTGACAGACTTACCAAGTATGCACACTTTTGTGCATTATCACATCCATTTAAAGCCAGTACAGTTTCTACTGCATTTATGGAAACAGTTCAAAAGCTACATGGAAACCCAAAGATTATTGTAAGTGACAGAGATCCCATTTTCACTGGAAATTTTTGGACATAATTATTTTCTTGTCTTGGTACTCAGTTATCTCATAGCTCATCTTATCATCCTCAATCTGATGGGCAAACTGAGATAGTAAACAAATGTTTGGAAGGATATCTTCGTTGCTTTGTATCTGATAAACAGACACAATGGGTCAAATGGTTGCCTCTAGCTGAATGGTGGTATAACACTTCCTTCCATACAGCAACAAAAATGACCCCATTTATGGCACTTTATGGGTATCAACCACCATCCATCACATCATATTTAAGAGAAAATTCTAAGGTTCAGGCAGTGGAACATCACATCGAACATCAACAACAAGTCCTCCAACTCTTAAAGGATAACCTCGTGTTGGCACAAAATAGAATGAAGCAACAGGCAGATCAACATCGCAGTGAAATAAGTTTTGATGTAGGTGATTGGGTATTCCTACGGCTACAACCATATAAGCAAATGTCCCTAAAGCAAGCTAAGAAGGATAACAAATTATCACCAAAGTATTATGGTCCGTACAAGGTGTTGGAAAAGATTGGTACTATGGCATACAAATTGGAGCTTCCTGCAGCTTCTCGATTGCACCCAGTTTTCCATGTTTCATGTTTAAAGAAGGTTATAGGTGACAAGCTCCCAATTCAAACAATATTGCCAGAACTTGACGAGGAAGGAAAAATTATATTGGAACCGGAAGCAATCACAGAAACAAGAACTCGACAGCTACGAAATCGATCAATTTCAGAGTATCTTATCAAGTGGAAGAACTTATCCGCTGAAGATTCCACATGGGAGGATGAGAATTTTATGCAGAAGTATCCAGAACTGCTCAAGCGTTGAGGACAACACTTTTTTGAAGGAGAGGGGCATGTTGGGTCCCTATAATACTAGTGATTACCCCATTACTATTGTAGTTATACCCCCTATTTATATTGTTGTGCCCCTATTACCCCCATATTGTTATTTTTGTGCCCCATAGAATCCCTCTATTGTTATTTTTGTGGCTTATTATTATTATTGTTAGGTCGGTTGGATTATATTGTGACTCCTTAGACTCCTATATATAGAAAGGAGGTTTTGTCATTTGTATCATCGAAGAATTGTTCATTTATGTAATGTAAAGGAGGTTGCCCCCTCGAAGAGGCTGAATTCTAAGGCGTGGATCTCTCTTTTCTATCTTTTTGTGAGCTGGTTTCATAACAGATTTTGCGTGGTGTTCGACGTCAAGTCCTTTATTCACACCACGTGAATTGTACTGCAGTACCTTGAGGTTCATTGTCATTATTGGTGATTCCTCTCGCGCTTGTTAACGGTTTACATTATTGACCGGTAATCAAGCGATGTCTTTCCATGTTCGACTTCAGCGCAATTCTCACATGGATCGACTTGTACTTAGAGTGAAGATCGAACGAGATTGAAGACCCCGGATCTAGTTTCATCCATCCGGGCTGCGATATATATTCAGGAAATATAAAGACATTTGATATGTACATTATTGCAACAGATGATCATCCTACTCAAAGGATGATAATTTCAGCAGAGAATTATCAGTCTATCCTCAGACGGTCGTCTGTTATATGTACCAAAATGAATTTATAAAGCTGAGCATGGGAATGCCCACCTCAGCTAGATCATGAAGGCAGAATGAAAAATAATGTATTGTATTGTATTTTATTGCAGGGCACCTCTCAGCGATTGAATGAACTTCGGATCCTCCTGATAAAGCATTTCACCCGATAAACGACCTCATACTTTAGGGGGCAACTGTTATAGACATTTTTGTGCCTAACAACATGGAGCATGAAATGTCGATAATCTGAGGGATCCAAAGTCCCTAAACATGTTGTTCTTACCCTTAAAGGAACAAGGTCAGCAAACCACATCACTGAAAATCAGTTCTCCACCTGAAAACACTCAAAAACAGGCTATTTCTGGATCATGTCAGCTGCTCCACTGAGCATCTGCGCTGAATGTCAACTGCTCCTCTCTGTACCTGCGCTGAAGGTCAAAATTAATGAAGGCTACATGCGCTGGGTGAGATTGGCCAAGTGGCACAGTCATTCTGCAAGGTGTCAACTGCCCAGGAAGCTTCCAAACTAACACTTGGGTCAAGGAATTCGCCTTGTGATGAGTAAGAGGGTCTTGATCTCCAAGTGGAAGCAAGAATCTCCAAGTGGACTCAAGAACTGAAGATTAACTGAAGTGGGAGAGGACACTAGTCAGCTTCATGCCAGTCTCAAGATGACTCATCCTTTCTCCAAAACCCTATATATAGATCTCTCTCATGAGGTCTAGGGAGGTTGGAATTTTGTGCAAGTAAGGAAGTGCTGTTGGTTTGAGTATAGAGCTATTGGGTGATTTGCTTGAAGGAGGTGAAGAGGAGATTTCTTTCAGCTAGGAGGTGTTGCTGGATTGGGCCTATTATGGTTGTAACTCTCTCAGAACTTTACTTCTTCTATCAATAAAGTATTCGAGGTTCTTCTATATGCATGTGTCTTGATGATGAATTGATGCTTGTATATTTGGTTTATGCTAATCCTTAAATCGATTATGGATGCATGCTTCTTGTAGTTTCCTTTTCTTGTGCTTTTACAGGATCTGTGTGTAGCTGGGCCGGTGAAAGAGTAAGGAGCTAGGAGCAAGCAGCAAGGAGTGAAGACTAGATCGACTATTAGCGCAAGATAACGGTTAGTAAATCATCCTTTTCTTCCCTCTCTCATCTCATAAAGAAGAAATCTTGAATAGCTTTGCATTCAGTTGTTGCTGAGGTACTATCACCCTCAGAGTGGGATAGGGTCATTCCGTATTGGATACTTTTCCCAACAACAGAGATACAAGAAAAAATATGGTTGTCTCTCATTGAAATCTCAATAGTTCCTTTTTCATTCAGTTTTAACAAGCTTAAAAAAAGATAAAAAAGGATACCTGGTGCCTTTCAAGTTTTAATAAGCATAAGAAGGACACAAAATAAGCTTGTCCTAGAGGAACGAGTGGTATAAAGGGTAGAAACTAGTTTCAAACTAACAAAACCACCCTAAGCATGGGAAAATATGATGGAAAATAAGTGGACTCATTGCAACAACCCCTCTAGGAAAGGGTAAGAACATTAAGAAAAAGCAAGTAGTGGTTTAAGTAGAGGATGATAGCAGTGTAAAGATGAAACCAAGGTTTATCAACATGCATAAAATAGGCTATTTAAGAGATGCAACATTCACAAGGTATATATGCATGTAATCCTCCCGGGGTAAGGCCAAAAGATGACAAAGAAGAGAAAGATGAAGCTCAAATTCTAAGTCATGGTAGGTCAAAAGGAGAAATTCTGGAACGAGAATAAATAAATGTTGCATGGATACCAAGAAAAAACATAGGTGCTAATCTAGAGCATATGTTTGGTAAGTGAGATGTCATGAGTTTGGCTCTCAATGAAAGCACTAATTATGTTATGTCTATGAATGCACAACCACAAGGAGTTGTTGCTCTGTGACCTTTTCCCTAAATATCACGGGACTGCAAGAGCATGCAAGAAATCAATAAAATAGGCAAACGATTTCCTCATACAATGTCATATATCCATCCATATCCATTCAAGAACATGGGTGAATGAGGAACCTTATCCCTCACATGATGATGACGAATGTGGATCTTGATGCAGATTAATATAGATTCACCTTCACATGAGGATACCACTCCAAAAAATCCTTGATCATGTATCTTGTACACACTCACCACCAAACAAGGACAATTTCCTTCCAGGGAGAGAAAATTAGCTCATACAATAAACCAACATGAATATAATAAAAAATGACAATTATATATGAAGGGAATAAATAAATGGCATTAATAATAAAAATTGATGCAACTTGGGTAGCTGCTTCTCCAACTTAGGAGCCTAGTCTTTCCTTGGCTTATAAAGTGAAAGAACTCTAGTAATGATATCACTACATCTCACTGTCTCCACTACTCTTGCCAAAAGTAGGGCTAGAACTAGACTAGCCCTTTGGAATGATATGTATATATAGGTCTGTAGGAATCCATGGGAGAATGCATCTGGACACTTAGGGGGATGAGAAGTTAAGAAATTTTTACAATAATTTTCCCCAATCCAACTCATGAAGTTAATCTCTCAATTAGATCTCCTAAGGAATAAAAAATTTTAGAAGTAGACCATTTCCGCTGGCATAAAAGGGTAAGACATGGGAAAACTATGTAGGCATAAAGGGGGAAGCATGAAACACTAGGGAAATTTTTCTCTTTATAGCATAGTATGACAATGGAACTGGAGAAATTTAGGCAAAATAAAGGGTCAAAGCCATGTAAAAATGTCAACAATAGAAGAGCTCATGTAGGTTGACTCATGTATGTAAAACAGGTTGATAACAAGTGGGGTTATCTCACTTGGCTAGTTTGGCCAGATTTGGTCAAGGGAAACCCTAAGTTAAGATTTAAGGGGGGATTGTTATGTTAAACATGACTCGGCGAAAGTTTCAAATTTGACTGGGTCATTAGTAGTGGTTTTGGGACCACGACTTTTTGATTTCCCATGGTTTTGTGCCCATGGAATACATGTTATAAAGCCTTTAAAAGGCTTGGAATACTTCATTTTAATGGGGCTTGGAGGTCAACAATCAAGGCTCACTTGGATGGCTTGGCTTTGTTTTGGCCAAGGGACTAATGGAATTGTGTTAGTTGGTTTTTTCCTTTTTCTAGGGTCCTATAATCTAGGAATCAAAGTGTGTTTGGCTCTTACTATTCATATTGGGGTTTTGTTTGTCAATTTTAGCCTATGAGTCACTAAATGTCATAGTCTAAAGGGTCATTGTATAAAGAGTCATACGAGTTAAGGTCATTGTAAATTTTCATGTCATAAAGGGGTCTTTTAGCCTGAATTTCTAAAGGTCTAATAGTCCACAAGGGGTCATTATTAGAGTTGAAGCGGTCATGTCATCAGGTTTTTAGTGGTTTATACTTCTCATACCTCCATGATTTCAAATTTCATCATCATGATATGATAGGGCTTGTGGTGGCATAAAATTCAAAAATTAATCAAGCCACCCCTCATTTATCCTTCATCCAAAGTGAAATTTGAGCTCTGAACTAGTAAAAGGTTTCAAAGAAGGTTGCAGACAGTCAAAGGAGGTGTTTGAAGCTTAGGTGAAAGAGGGTGTTGAGCATCTTCTATGCAAACCACCATCACTATGCAACTATCGCGCACAAATCTTAGAAGCCCACGGACTGTTAGTGTATTGAAGCATTGGATGATATCAATACCTTATGATCATTATTCAACCTAATTTCTATCCATCTTGAATCCGAAGTGTTTTATTGCGACCGTTACGAAATTTAGGATTATTTCTTTTATTATCAGAATTCTTTCAAAGGTAGAAAATAGAGACATGTCCGTTACTTCTTGGTGCTACTAGATGAAGCTCTTTCAAAATAATAATTTATAAAATCCTTACCTTGTGGCTTTTCGACAGCTCAACATTCATCGACATATTTCCAGGAAATTTCTTCACTCACCAAAGAACACTAGTGGGTCACTTTCTGGCCCAACTTATTTCTTTGAAGCTTCATTATCTGGTAGGTCACAATTAGGATTATTTGCGAAAATAAGATGGATATCTCAGTCCACAAATACTTCATTTATTGCAACAACGAGTCGACCTACTACAAAGATTGAAAGATAACAATGGAGATCAAGCTTTAAAGCAGAAAAATATAGAGCCATCCACCACAAGAATGCGACCAGGCTATAGAATCCCTAAGTACAGTGAAATCTAAGGCCAAGCAAGCACAAGAATCACACAGGAAATATGAATCTATTATTAGAAAGCTCTAGTCTTTATTGATGGGAATTGGACCTGCACTAAGGGTTATTGCTTCTATGAGTAGGGAAGATTGGGCCAAGAAGCTTCATCAGTGGAAAGATGACTTTAAGAGAGCCATGCAACATTACTAGATTGGAATAAAGATTCTTTGGGCTGATGCAAGAATATGCAATATGCTACTATTGGATCTTGCAAGTGGAAAAATATTTTCACAGAGAGAGAGGTAGGAAATAACTAGAACAACAACATATATTTCAAGCTCATGCTTGTTGGAGTCTTCATTATAATTCCATTTATGGATTTCTTGCTACCAATGTTTTTAAAATTGTTCACCAATATGTTTCCATTCACCTTTCAGGATAAATGAAGGAAGAGGTATCTTTTATCATCTCTTGAATAATTTAATACATGTCGGGATGCCTGGTGGTATCAGGCTTGAAAGAATCCTAAGAAGCCAATGAAAGTTAGGTAATCTTATGTATGCTGTTATGCTTCACAATACGTTTTTTTTAACAATTGTTGGAGGCAAAGAAACTTGGGTTTATCCGAAATATGTCATGAATCGTAACCCTTGTATCAGCAACAATATGTTAATAGTTTGGGATGTCGACAAAGTTATCCTGAGAAGAAGGTTAAGGTTGATGAAACAAAAGCTGGCCAAGGCTATAAAACAACTCAAGGAATTCAATCAATCATCTAGCAAAAGGAGGAGAAGAAAGCCGGGAATGCTCATTTTGTCATTTTCGAAGTTTTGGTTATATGCTCTGTTTTGCTCTATTTTGCTTAAGTTTAAACTTGTGTAACCTGTTATGTAGTTCCATGATGTCATGTTTTGATGAAGGTTTGGAAGTTTTGAAAGGCTTGAAGTATGCTCAGAACGTTGCAAGGTGAATGCAGCTAGTAGATCGTCATGTTCAATCGATTTGAAGCAGGGAAGGCTCAAACAAGATCAAAGCCCAAATACTGATATGCAAGTTAGGATCAGTATGTTGGCAGGTATGAAAAAGGTGATAAGAGTATTTCAAAGATTATACACCAACAAACCATCATCTCAAGCACATCCATCTGCTCATTTTTGTCTAGAACAATCTGCAACCATGCCGAGTTTGAAGACTTATGCCCTCTATTGCGCAAACATATCAGTCAATTTTATTTTGGAAAATTTTGAATTTTGGAACTTCTAGAAGTAATTTTGGTTGTTGGATAAGTGTCAATAAGTTTAAAGTCATGTAGTTTGAGTTGTTAAAAAAATATTCCAACTTGGTTGATGTTTCTAAATTGTATTAGTCTTGATATAACAGTTCCTATTTTTCTGCATAGCAAGTAAATATGCATTGTATCTAGCCCATTTGACTTCTATGGAGTGAATTCCACCACCTAGAGTAGTAATTAGAATTAATAATTATATATAATGATGTAAAGACATGGGTTTGAGAGAGCGAGCTCGGTGACACGACATTAGGGTTTTTGCACTAACCTGCAATGGCAGGACCTGCACACAGAGGCCATCAGATCCGAAAGCGGCAGAGAAGCACACCTAAGCCCGTAGGTCTTGGCAGGTGGGTACGATGAACCCCCATCAGGGGGAAGGAGGGGCGCCTCCTCCAACAAACGACAATCAGCAAGGGCATTCAGCGGGTTCTGAAAGGGAACAGGAGCACAATGATGGAGGTATAGACAAAACTCAGCAGAAGCAGACTGACCAAGCATAGCAAGACAGGCCGAAAGTAAGTTCGTCCACATGCAAGCCTGTAGCTACGTGTAGGCCAAAAGTGGAGCTACCCAGTCATCGAATCAATGCCAGAATTCAATATATGAGAGATCATGCTCTCATAGGAAAATTTATTGGAATATGGCTAAATGAGAAAGCGTTGAGAGCCTGGATTAATGTTAAATGGCATCCAAAAGGCCACATCACCTTGCATCTAGGGCCGAAAGGGTTTTTCACCGCAGTATTCAACTGCTTGGAAGGCAGAAACAGAGTTTTTGAAGGAGGGCCGTACTTCTTTAACTCTGCTGAGCTATTCCTAAGAGAATGGATTGAAAGATTCAACCCTGATAAGGAAGATCTAAGTTGGGCACCGGTCTGGATCAGGTTGTACTCGTTGCCATGGGAATATTGGGAAGAGGAGTCTCTAAAAGCTATCGGTAAAGTTCTGGGCGACTTCGTCAAGGTAGCAGAAGACACAAAGACGCAGAGATATACCTCATACGCACGTATCTGCGTATATATGGACCTGAAACAACCTCTGCCTGATACGGTAAGTCTCTTTCATGAAGATGTCGAATGGATCCAGTTAATTTATTATGAGCATGTACCCTTTAGGTGCAGGAAATGTCATGACCTAGGACACCTTTACAGAGATTTCCCTCTAAACAGTAAACCCTCGGTTCAAGCGAACCAGGAAAATCTAGCATCAGATGGCTTCACTAAGGTGACAAATCGTAGAAGAGGAAACAAAAAATCAGTAGCACCTACTAAGATAACCCCAGGGGATCAATCAAAACCCTCTACCAGCAACAGCTTTGCAGCTCTAGCCACTGAAGATTTGCAGGATCAGGAAAATCTAACCTCCAATAAAAAAGGATCTAACCAGGAAAAGACTGAAGGATCTCATTCGAAAGAGGGGGATAAGGATGTTGAACAAGAAGGTTATAAGATCAAGACCGCTTCAAAAACCTGGAGCCTCCCTGAAATGGAGATAGATGGCACAGACCCCAGTACAGGAAAAGAGAAGGAAGGAGAGGGAAGTCATCACGAACCTCAAATCATGGAGGAGGATACGGAATCAATAGACATCGGCGAGCTAGACATACTGGGCCTAGAACAAGCATGCAAAACAGGTAATTTTGACAAAATACCTGAAAGACAAGTGGACAATCTAATGGCAGTCCTCAACAAAGCTCAAAAAAAATACTCACTAGGGGTTCAAATCGGCAGTCAATGGGATGGGAAATTCATCACCAAAGACAGCAAAAAAAGAGGAAGGAAAACTGCTTTAGAGAGAACCATCAAGATTGGAGAAGTATTGGTAGATTCGGGCAGATATGCCAAGTTATCCAAGTATTTCAACACCAACCCCAAACCTTCCCAATGAAGTTGATATCATGGAATATTAGAGGGCTTAATTGCCCAAGGAAAGGAAGACTTTTAAAAAATATGTTAATGGAGGAAAAACCAACAATACTATTTTTGCAAGAGACAAAATGTACTTTGACAGTCTTGGAAAAGATAGCAGCAAAGGCCTGGCCAGATGGGTTAGTCACAGCTGTTGATGCTCAGGGAGCCTCAGGAGGACTTGCAGTGCTCTGGGATGCAAGGATGATACAACTAGTTAACATACATGCAAACAAAAATTTCATTCAAGCTATCTTTCATATAATTGGAACCAATATCTATGGACACATAACAAATGTGTATTTTCCTCAAGAAACCCAGCATAAGGTTGAGATCCTGGAAGCTTTAACGCAGCTTAATGCAGAGAGGAAATACCCGCTATGGGTTTTAGGTGGAGACTACAATATGATTGCATCAATGGAGGAAAAAAAGGGAGGACGCTGCAGAATAAATAGGGATGGCTCCATATTAAAAGACTTCATTCAAAACAATTGGTTGATAGACCTTCCCACAAACAATGGCCTCTACACCTGGAACAACAAAAGGGCAGTTCCAATGCAAATAGCTTCGCGTCTTGATCGCTTTTTGATCTCTAATAATGCAGTGCATATAGGGGGAGAATTTACAGCCTCCATCCTTCCTTTTTCAGGTTCTGATCACTGGCCCATAGCCCTTCACTGGAATCGGCCTGGTAGCAACATAAGACGACCCTTTTGGTTTGAGGCTTTTTGGTTGACTCATCCGGACTTCCATGAATTTATCAGGACAACTTGGCAAAATTTCAATCCAATGGATGGAACAAAAATGTCAATATTCCAAAGGAAGCTGAAGCACCTCAAAGAGGAGATAAAACGCTGGAATAAATCCATTTTCGGCAACATTTTCAAAGCGAAGGAAATCCTCATTCAAGAAATGAAAGACATACAGCAAAGAATGATCTCTGAAGGATGTTCTGAAGAGCTAGCCCAGAAAGAGCAGGCTACAGAAAACAAAATCCTTGAAAGAGACCTACAGGAGGAAACTCTCTGGAGGCAAAAATCGAGAGTTAGATGGTTGAAGGAGGGTGAAAAGAATACAAAATTCTTTCACAAAACCACAGTCCAAAGAAGAATGATCAATCAAATCTCTTATGTCAATAATGAGCAAGGCACCAAAATAGAAACCCACGAAGGAATAGAACAGGAATTCCTCAACTACTTCAAGAAGATGAATCAAGAACCCAACATAAACAGAACAGAGGCCATTGATAAAATTATCAGACATATACCCAGATTAATTACGGATGATCACAACACTCTTCTTCTCAAGCCTATAAGTCTACAGGAGGTTGAGACTGCGGTGAATCAACTAAAAGCAGGGAAAGCGCCAGGACCAGACGGATTTACTTCAAACTTCTTTCAGCACTTTTGGGATCTAATCAAATGGGAAGTTTGGCAGGTAGTGGAAGAATCGTGAACTCTAAGATGGATGTATCCAGGTCTGAATGCAACATTCATTGCATTAATCCCCAAAGCAGAGGAATCCAATACCCCAGATAAGTACAGACCAATAGCTTTGTGCAACATCATATACAAGATTGTCTCCAAGGTCATAGCTTCGAGATTGAAGACCATGCTTCCCCTCATCATATCTCCGGAACAATCTGGTTATGTAGAAGGAAGACAGATCATGGATGGGATCATTTTAACCCATGAAATAATCCACTCTCTTAAGCAATAAAAAAAACCAGGTATGATGCTCAAAATTGATTTATCTAAGGCCTTTGATAGTATCAGTTGGGAATATATGCAAAAAATCCTCAAAGCCTTTGGTTTTTCCCCCTCCTGGATCAGATGGATCAACAATCTTATTTCCTCGTCGTTCTTCTCCATTCTCATTAATGGAATACCGTCGCCCACCTTCCGCCCTTCTAGGGGGATTAGACAAGGGGATCCACTTTCGCCTTTTTTGTTTGTCATCTTAGCTGAAGGCCTAGGTCGCAACATTAAATCAGCTATCCATTCCAATAATCTCAAGGGCCTAGCTCTCCACCAAGCCCCTGCTTTCTCGCACCAGCAATTCGTAGATGACAACATGTTATTCGGTCATCCCTCTGTTCAAGAATCTAGTTATTTTAATTCTATTCTTGAAAACTTCTCGAATGCCTCAGGAGCCCTCATCAACAAAGTCAAATCTCAGATTTTCTTTTTCAATACACCTCCCACTACCCAAAGAGCTATAGCCCGCATTCTAGGCTTCACCATAGCTTCCCTCCCTTCTAAATATCTGGGAGCCCCTCTAATTGCCTCGGCTCTCAAGCACTCCTCTTGGAACAGCCTGTTAGAAAAACTGGAAGCTAGGTTATTCCTTTGGACTCACAGAGCTCTTAATATGGCTAGCAGAATAGTGCTAATTAAAGCAGTTCTACAGTCTATGCCTCTTTACCTATTCTCCATTTTGGCGGCACCAAAGTGGGTGCTCAAAGCTATCAAATAGTTGCAGCGTAACTTTCTATGGGGAAGTTCGGGGCCAAATCGCAAGTGGGCACTTGTCAAATGGGAGAAATCTTGTCTTCCTAAAAAAGCAGGTGGCATTGGACTAAGAGACCCAGAGCACAACAACATGACAATGGGGGCTAAAATCTGGTGGAAGTGGCTTTCAAATCCCAGTACGCCTTGGGCTTCTTTATGGACAGTGAAATATGCTAGAAACTTACCCTTAGAGGAGCGAATTAGAATGTCTGAAGTCAGTAAGGGTTCGGTCATCTGGAACTCAGCCATTCAACATCGAGAAATAATTCAAAAGCACAGTTTTTGGGAGGTGAAAGATGGACTTACAGCAAGTTTCTAGGAGGACTCATGGCAACAACTTCCAAAACTCAAAGATATCATTCAGGGAATCTCAGATCGAGACACAAACCAGCATGATAAGGTTAGTCACTTTTGGAGACCTCACACTGGCCAAGAGCACAGAGAGTGGAAAGAAGCTAGTCATATCCTACCTCACAGCTCGGAGCAAATTCAACTTGCTCTTTCCTCAGAACTTCAAAAACGAAAAATTCTAAAGTTGGAAGGCATGGACACTCTAAGATGGGGATATGAGGAAAAGGGTACCTTCACTACCAAGGAAGCCTATAAAATTCTTATCAGAAACAGAGTAATCAAAGACAAATTATGGGACAATATATGGAACCCGCCCATATGGCCAAAGGTTTCTACATTTCTGTGGCTTCTCTCACACAATAGAATTCTCACATGGGACAACCTTAGGAAAAGGAACTTCTCTGGTCCATCTATATGTCTCAACTGCAAACAGGAAGAGGAATCAGCATTACATCTTATGCAAACCTGCTCGCTTGGAAGGAAATTGTGGGAAAAGGTTATATTCCGCTGTCGGAAGGATGGCAGAGTGATGGGGGATATTAAAAGCACCCTTCGCAACTGGAGCCAAAAGCCATATCAAAGCAAAGTTTTAAACACACTTTGGCAAATCATACCGGGATTACTGATGTGGAATATCTGGAAGGAGAGAAACAGACGGATCTTCAAAGATCAATCAATGACAATTGAGCAGATATGGAATGGGTTGCACAATAACATCAAAGAAACTCTATCTATTAAAGGCTGGTCTCAAGAGGACTTTCCATCCCTCCCGCCGGAACGAGCTATATGGGATAACTGGCAGATGCAATTACAGAGTCTGACCTCATCTAACGAAAATTCCTCCAGACATCAAGAGACTACAGTCAGCTGGACTCCGCCGCCAATCAATGTCTTTCAACTCAACTTTGATGGTGCGTCGAAAGGAAATCCTGGGAGAACGGGATTTGGTGGAGTCATCAGAAATTACCAGGGTAATCCTCTCATCACTTTTTTTGGCTCAATCGGTTGGAATACTAATAATGCAGCGGAATTGGAAGGATTATGGAAAGGGCTCAATCTAGCGCAGAATCAAGGTTTCCTTCCTCTGATAGTGGAAGGGGACTCCCAAATCATCATTAATATGGTCTCAAAACTTCAACAGGGATCCCCGGTCCACAAGGTTAACAACAGCTGGAGAATGGCCACCCGACTTGAGCGTCTTCAACAATGGCTAAGTCACAATCAAGCTATCTCCTTCAAACATATCAGAAGGGAAGGGAACAAATTGGTTGATTTTCTTGCTAACTTAGGAGTGGACAGTGGGAAGGAATTCTTTGAAGGATCACTACATGGTACAGCTTCTGAGAACCAACTTTCTACTTTCCATTCTATATTAACAAGAGATATGCAGACAAGGGAAGAATCACACCCGGATGCGGGTGTCTTTAATAGTTGATTCAAGCCTATGCATGCGCAGCCAGCAACTGGCAAGCTCACATGCAAGGCAACTCGGTGGAAGGCTGGTAATTAATCGTCTTAAATGCAGACTCAAGCCCGATGTACGCAGCTGGAGTTTAACAAGATGGCGTGCATCCTCCAGGCTTCACTTGTTCTGGTTTTGGCCGGAAGCATCGTTGTACGTCCGATCTTTGCTAGTAGAGGTCTTCGCTGGTGGACTTGGTTTCAAAATCTCAGTGTAATCCAGAGAATTAGGAAATCTTCTTGGCCTTTTAACAATTCTCAGCTGGTTAGTCTCAGGAATACAACCCTGAATCTCTTCGATAGTGTTGGGAGCTCTTCGTCAATTTCTGGCTTTTGTGTCTGGTGTTTCAGGTCTGTCTTTGGCATTTTCTCTATAAGGCCTCTGGTCTCTGTCCCTGCTGTAGGTGTTTGGTTGGGGAATTGGGTTCACTCAGTCGGGGATGGGAATGGTCTGGTAGCTGGGTGTATCGCTCGTAAGCTTAGAGTCTGTGTCTTTCATTCTTCATCTGGTTCTCCCTTGGGGGCCTATCAGTCTGTCAGTGGTTCTTCCCTTACCCTTTGCCCCTCAGTTTCATCACTCTGTTGTTTTTCTCGATTATGGCCCGTCGTCGAGGTATTCCCAGACGTGGGAGCAATTCGGGGTCCAGGGGAGGACCGCGGGGGCGTGGGAGCTCTGCACCTCGCCGTATTACACCATTAGCCACTGCCACACCTTCCTCTCCGCCCTCAGAGGATTCTGGTCCCTCCCTTAATAGCTCTCTTCATACATCCAGGTTCAAATTCAAAAGTAGGCTCAACAGATCGCTCATCTCTGCCATAATCACGGTCATCTTCTCGGAGGAAGAAGATGAGGCTGCCAGCTCAGACGAAGACCCCAAGGAACAGTCTTCTGCTCAGAATGCTAGTGCCTCTCAGAGCAGTTTGGTGGAGGCTGTCCTCAAGGTATCCGCTGAGGTGCACGAAGAGGACAATCAGGAAGAGGCTGACACTCAACGGAACTCCCCTCAGGAGCAAATCATTGCATGTGAGTCAGGGCACCTTTACGAAAGTGTCCTGTACCCGGTGCCTCCGCCGGATGGCAAGTTGATGGAAGTTGAAGACGAGGTGATGGTTACCTAGGAGCGCTTACCGGACCAGGTCAATGACAATGATGCTGGTGAGCACAAGCAGGTCTAACTCCATTTGCCTTCAGCTTCAGGTCGGTTTATCAGTTTTGGGCTTTGGGTCTTATTCTCAGTGCGCATGGTATCTAAGGGACCTTATTTTGGATTTCATTTTTGTAATAAGATAGTATTCAGTAGTATGGCTACTCTCTATGAAGAGTTATGCACTTTTCAGCTTCATCTCTATATAGGTTGTCAAGGTTTAAAGTTATGACTACAACTTTTGTAAGCAGAAGGAACAACAATATCTGCACAGGTTTTTTGACAGAGGGCTGGCTACGGTCCCCTCAGAGGTTCAAACCTATTTGTACATATTTTTTCTCCTTTTAATCTAATAGAATAGCCTTTACTTAGAAAAAAAAATGATGTAAAGACATGGAAAATAGTTTTGGTTGGTAGTGTAAGAGGCTAGACTACATTTTTATAAATTTTTGTATCTTTTTGCCAAATGAATAGAAGAAGGCAGATGCAATTTGGAAAATGATACCCGTGTCATACTTATTGGTATGTCAGTTCTCTTGTGATGTGATATAATGTATTTATTTCGGATCTATTTCTAATATATAGCTTCATATTGTATAACTTCTTCACGCTCAACTTGAAAGGAGATTTTTCAAAATTCATGTATTGCTCTGATTGATTCAATTGATCATAGATGTGCCATTTTCTTCTATGGAAATTTGAACTCATATGTGGCTTTATTCCAATTTGTCATTTTTCTCTTACCTCATTCATCCTTCCACTACAATGAATTTTTATTGATTTCCAGTAAGTTTGCCTATCCTTCCCTTGTTTCAATTGCATCATATCCCTTATTCATTTGGATTTGTAACAGTGCTATAATCCTAAGTAGTTCTTCCCTCTACACCGACCATCAATAAAAAAAACAAATCTTGAACTATCTTTTGATCAATATAACCAGCCTAAAACCTATATCCTATCAGTCATTTATTTGATTGATAACACAAGACAGTGAGAGAGCCCTCTCCAAAACTAGGGGTGTTGGACCTTAGCCTAAAAGAGGTTTTTGGTCACCTCTATGATTTCTCTCCTTATCCTAGGGAAATTTACGGAGTACTAACATATTAACATCATTGTCGGGGATCTGGAGGTTCCATATTCCCTAGAAATATCATCAGAGTTCAGATCTAATTTTTGATGGTCGAAAGAAGTCAGACACAAGAAGTCTATACCTTTCACTTGGTGACACCAATTAAAAAGAATCCAGATTTTTAAAGTCCCACTAGTATCCCTACACTTTTAAGATGAGTTCACAATCCAAAAGGTATGCCCATATGAATTGTATTGATATTCTTGGCTTTCCAAACCACATGCCTTATGTAGATTGGAAAACTTATTTGCCAAAATTCAGAGATCAGAAAGGAGATGATGCCACTTTTCATTTGGTTTAGTTTCACATGCATGTGCGTTGACTTAAGGTTTGATTTCATGAGGATTGTGTTATGAAGATGTTCATGGCTACCATGGAAGGAAAGTTAAGGTCATGGTATGAACACTTACTAGTTGCTAGTTTATCTTCTTAAAGCATTTTCATATAGTATTCTTTGAAATTTTTAAAGAATCTTATCCATATTTATTGCTGGTTCAAAATTGTTGTGGATGTTTTGAGAGTTTCATAGAAAAATTGGAAAGCTTGTATGGAGAAAATGAGTTCGTGGATGAGAAAATTTTAGAGGCCCTCCATGAAAATCCTTTTCATCAACATGCAGAAATGGTAGCCTCTCTCTTGTATGAAAGTGAAGCTGAGTAGGATTTTAATGATGATAATCATGTTCCATCTTTTGAAGTTGATGAAAATTTGCAGTAATCTTGTTGGTCTTTTTGTGATCAAAATTATGAGAATTATTTTAAACAATAGAAGGAATTGGTAAATGATGAGGACAATTTCCATGATATTTAGGTGGATTCCCAGCAAGCAATAATTTTTTCCTTAAATGAAGATGAAACTAATAAGGAATTTGATGTAAATGTTCATGTTCATTCTCTTCTTCATGAGTTTGGTGAACATATTCAATAGTTTTCAAATTCCCAAGAGAGGGATAAGTTGTTGTTGGGAAAAGTATCCAATACGGAATGACCCTATCCCACTCTAAGGGTGATAGATCCTTAGCAACAATCAAAGCAAAGCTATCTAAGATTACTTCTTTATGAGATGCAAAAGGGGGAAGAAAGAGATCCACTCACTGATGTCTTTCGCTAATGGTTGATCCAATCTTCTCTCCTTGCTGCTTGCTCCCAGCTCCTTGTTCTCTCACGGGCCCAGCTACACCAAGATCCTGCAAAAAGACAAGAGAGGGAAACTACAAGAAGCATACATTCATAATTGATTCAAGGATTAGAATAAATCAAATACACAAGTACAACAATACATCATTGAAACACATGCGAATAGAAGAACCTCAAATGCTTTATTAATGGAAGAAAGTAAGGTTCAGGTGGTGATACAACCATAAGAGGCCCAATCCAGCATCACCTTACCGACGGAAAGAAATCTCCTCTTCACCTCCTTCAAGCAATCACCCAATAGTTCCAAATGTAAACCAACAACAATTCTTTGCACAAAATTCCAGCCTTCAGATCTCATGGGATGAGATCCTTATATAGAGTTTTGAAGAGAAGATGAGTCAGCCTGATGTGTGACTAGTGTCCTCTTCAACTCCAGTTCTTCTTCAGTTCTTGAGTCCACTTGGAGATCCTAGCTTCCACTTGGAGTTTTAGAACCTCTTACTCATCACTAGGCGAATTCCTTGATCCAAGTGTCATTTTGGAAGCTTCCTGGGCACTGACACATTGAGGAATGAGACCTCCACATGTCAAAACTCGCTCAGCGCAGGTAGCCTTTGTTGAAGTTGACATTCAGCGCAGGTAGACCATGGAGTAGTTGACATTCAGCGCAGATGCTCAGTGGAGCAGTTGACATGATCCAGAATTGACTTGTTTTTGAGTGTTTTTTACTGGAGAACTGATTTGAATTGCTGTGGTTTGCTGACCTTGTTCCTCTAGGGGTAGGAACAACATGTTTAGGGACTTTGGATCCCTTAGATTATGGACATTTCATGCTTCATGCTGTAAGGCACAAAAATGTCTATAACAGTTGCCCCCTAAAGTATGATGTCGTTTATCGGGTGAAATGCTTTATTAGGAGGATCCGAAGTTCATTCAATCGCCGGGAGGTGACCTGTAATAAAATACAATACAATACATTATTTTTCATACTGCTTTCATGATCTAGCTGAGGCGGGCATTTCCCATGCTCAGCTTTATAAAATACATTTTTTGTACATAGAACAGACAATCGTCTGATGGTAGACTGATAATTCTCTACTGAAATTATCATCCTTTGAGTAGGATGATCATCTGCTGCACATGTTAATGTCTTTATTTCCTGAATATATATCGCAGCCCGGATGGATGAAACTAGATCCGGGTTCTTCAAACTCGTCCGATCTTCACTCTAAGTACAAGTCGATCCATGTGAGAATTTCTTAGAGTCGAACATGGAAAGACATCGCTTGATTACCAGCCAATAATGTAAACTGTTAACAAGCGCGAGAGGAATCACCGATAATGATGATGACGCTCAAGGTACTGCAGTACAATTCATGTGGTGTGAATAGAGGACTTGGCGTCGAACACCACGCAAAATCTCCCGGTCGAAGGTCATTGATGTATACCTGCCGCCAGAAGTGAGAAACTTGCCATTGAGGCATGCAAGCTTCAAAGTACTGAGGGGGGTGTTCCTAGATCAACTTCTTGGATAATGAGCTGATGTCGACAAGAAGCGATCCATCAAAGGAGGGCCTTAATGAATCCCACATCAGTGACACGGAATGGAGCTAATGATTGTGATGAAGGTGAAAACGATCTGTGAAATATGATTCAGGGTGGCGGTCATGAAAGAATGAAAGATGATGTATGGCAGTGGATGGGACACGGTTGACTCTTTCTGAACGACATCTCTTGAACATATAACGACACTGATGTGATGGATCGGTAGCATTACCCCAAATGTGGATGGTATGGCGAGACCATGGTGATGAGACCGGTGAATGAAACAACCCAACCCGATGTGGTACGGAGGCAAAAGTGTCATGTTCAAGAGCGACTTGCTACCATTACAACTTTGAGATTCTCCCAATTTTTCCCCAGTCATTTCTGACCAGTACCTCTTTATTTTTGTCAAGCTTGAGGAGGATAACATATGCTTGTTCTATAACCTGCCCTTCGGGCAAGCCCATCGCTATGTTTTAACGAGCCTAGCGATAGGGAAACTCGTTCTCGTCTAAAGACAAGTTTGTCGCTATTTAATTCATTTAACGAGTCTAGCGACAAAGACAACTCGGTCCTTTTCATTTTTAGAGAGTCTAAAAAGGTACGTAAAGTCAACTCCAAAGGTCCTTTTTCGTCATCTAATCCCTTAAGTCTGGAAAAGTATAAAACAATACAGAAGGGATGAATGTTCGATAGTTTTATCGAGCCGAACTAGACAAGCGCTCGATCTTTTAGTGCAATAATCCCTCAGGTCCAAAAAGATTAAAATCTAGAGGAGGGATAGCTCTTCCGGTCCTTTTAACGAGTTGGAAGGCCAAAACTCGGCAAACTTTTCATATTTTACGAGTCAGATGAAAAGAGCTCAAAGAAGACTCGTATTTTGAGGAACGAGTGATAAACAGGGATAGCAGCAGATTCCAGGTACAGGTTGGAATTTTCCAATCACGGCAATGTCACAAGGATGGCTAGGTGAAATCACTCTTCGCAGCTATTCCTGAAAATAGGTAAACAATCAAGTGGAGGTGAATGATCGACCAAATGAAAAGTGGAGGTGACGGTGCAAACACAACCAAGGCTTTTCTGGCTGATGAATTTACGGTCTCAAATGGTTATTTACCGGTTCATTTTTTCTGGATGAGCTTGAACTCTAGGGGAAGTTTGCTCACATGCTTATGTTTATTTTTTAACGAGCATGAATTCCGCGTTAAAACTGCTCGCTTTTGCGTTTATTTTTTAACGAGCATGAACTTTGCCAAAACTGCTCGTTTGATAAGGTCAATTTTATATTTTACCATGACTAGCTTTGCCCTTTTCAGAGATAGTACTGTATCATCAATTGCTGCAACAAACTAGTTAGAAATGAACAACATGAGGCTAAAACTCTAATATTTTACTTTGAACTACGTAAAAAGCAATTGAAAGGTGTTTTTACCTCTCATTTTACCATTTCAATTGCATTTGGCTTGTTGGAGCTCTGGAGGTGCCTCTTCCTTTTGATTTTTCACCAGCTGATTTTGGGAGATTCTGTGGATGATTCTCAGCGCCGTCTGGACCAGGTAGGAGCTAAACCCTAGCTCTTTCTTTTCATGGTTTCATTCTTCCATTCTGTGCCTGTTTTCCTGTTCCCATGAGCCCCTGGGGTTTCATTAGGGCGTTCTGCCATCAGCACAGGTGTCCCATTCGAAACCTGTGTTGAATGTCAAGCTGCTTAAGGGAAATTGGACCTTCAACGCAGGTGGAACACTTAGCTACCTGCGTTGGGCTTAGAAAAGGACTTCTGTTGCACAGTTTTTGATGAAAATTTTGCCAGTTTCTCATCAAATCCGGGATCCCACTCCTCCTCTTGTTTGTTTTGCAGGGTTTATTGGAGCAAAATGACCCTTACATGGCGAGAACGAGAGCATGAAGAAGAGGACATGATTGCCTTCCATGATCCTGTCACGGTGAACGCGCTGCGGAACTGTGGCCTGCTGAAATTTTTCCGTATCTCTAGCATGAGAGCACAGATATCTTTACTGCAGTACATGCTTGATGCTTGGGATCCTGTCAACCAAGTATTCCAGATCAGGGGCAATTCCATCCCCTTGACCATAGTAGACATTTACTTCTTGACTGGGTTGTCAAGGTGGGGTGCCCCCATTTCTTTGTCTGGTTCGGCCCGAGGGAGTGAATCCGTGAGAGATTATGTCCGTCAGTATTTTAGGGAAGGGTCCCAGCCGAGCAGAGACGGCAAGGTTACTATCCGTGAGATTACTGACAGGTCTCTCAGGTCCATACTGTATACTATTGGTAGGATGGCCGAGATTGCATCCCTTCATGTTGCCAACAGGTCTTATGTGCAGCACGCCCTGGAGTGTCTTCAGCCGAAAGTGTTTAACTGGTGTGATGCAGTACTTATTCAGATGAAAAGTCAGTTGACCAAAGTAAAGGATGGGAAGCTGAAGAACTTTGGTTTTGGTTCAGTTCTGACCGCCTTCGCTTTGGAGAAGATACCACTGATGCAGCCTCAGTATGTTGCACTCGACTTGCCTTCTCCCACTGAGCCACGCATGCAGAGGTGGGTTGACCACATGTCTAGACACGCTGGTCAATATCAGATTACTTTCACTGATACCTTCTTCAGGTGGTTCGAGTGCTAGGAGATGGCCTTGTCCGAGTATCCATATGTTGGTATGGATTTCCGAGGTGATCCGGATTTGGTGCTACCGGTTGGCGAGCAGTGGGGCGCTATTGGTAAAATCTTTGACCATATCACTGTTTACTGTTTTCGTTTATAATGTCTTTGTGCTTTATTCTGTCAAGACTCTAATCAAACTCATGTGTGCATGCAGATGTTGGTCCTGTCCGTCTAGCAGTTCGCCCGAGAGCTCCAGTTGCTGCCCCAGTAGGGGAGGCTCTCGGGAGAGCTATTCTTCGCGACCTTGACTTGGCCGAGACTCTTGCAGCTGTGCAAGAACAGGTTGAAGGCCTTACTCTTGGCATTCCGGATGTACGGATTGACGAGTTACCTTTACGGTTGCAGCGGCATACCACTGGTGTACCCAGACGATGGACTCGTCTCTTGCGCATGATTGCACAGGCCGTGACTTGCTATCATGAGCATCACTAGGCTAGGGTGCCCCCCAACCATTTTGAGTTTTGGGGTCATATGACCGATTTTGTCTTGGTTACAGAACATTATATGTAAACCCTAAACAGCTATATATTTTTGATTTTCGGGGTTTATTTCAGTTTTCATGTGATCCATGTGCGAAACATTGATGATGCTTCTCTTTTTATCAATTTTGCAAATGTCTATCTAACACATAGTTTTCTAATGAGTCGGTTAATGTGTTTAAGTTTCTGGAAATGTGTTGATATTGAATGAAATCAAACTGTCTTTCCAAGATTTTAACTCTTAGGAACTTGCGATAAATAGCTGGATTTCGGACAGAGTAGGTCCCAGTGAGTTGCAGTACTACGAGCTGTGAGTCTAGCCTGACAATTAGTCGGCGTATGCCATGGGTGATGGCATCAAATAGGAGTTCTATCAACGCGCTATACTCAGCGATGTTACTCGTTGATTGACCAATACAAACCCCTCTGAAACTCACTAACTCACCGCTTGGATCAAAAATGGCCCATGCTGCAGAGGATAGGTTCCTCGAACTACAACTCGTTCCGTCGGCATATCCAACCCACGGTTCCAATGGATTTGACATCTGCAATAAATGTAAAACGTGGATTAATTAACCGAAATAAGCACTTTAGCGAAAACAAAAATGTAACAAAAGCATACAGGTTACTATTAGGCATAGTAACACATAAGGTACAACCCGTTGCGGGGTTGCGCCAGTGGAATTCCATCATAATCCATCAACTCGTAGGCTCCTTTTGCTAATACTCTCTTAACAATATAGGGGCCCATCCATAAAGATTTAAATTTACCAGCTCCCAGTTTATCAGATTCTTGGTCGTAAAGCAAGACCAAATCACCTTCTGAGAAGACACGGGGTTTGACATTTTTGTCAAACTGCGCCTTGAATCGTTTCTTATGGGCTTCGTTAGCTAATGCGGCATCACGACGGGTTTCATCCAATTGGATTAATTCCAAGAAACGAGCCTCTTCTTCTGAAGTTCCGGGGAGGAGATCAATTGCGAGTTTAAGAGACGAAATTTCACACTGGATTGGTAGGATTGCTTCCATGCCATACACCAGTTGGAATGGTGTGAACCCGGTCGCATTTCTTACCGACGTTCGGTAGGCCCACAAAGCCGAGTACAGGATTAAATGCCATCTTCTTTTGTGAACCCCAACCATCCTTTGCAGCATGCGCTTCAGGACCTTGTTGATTGCTTCAACTTGTCCGTTAGCTTGCGGATAGTACGGGGTAGAGCTGTCATGAGACAACCCTAGTTTGGCAGCTAATTCAACCATCATGTGATTGTGAAAATGCGATCCATGATCTGTGACTATGGCTTGTGGTACGCCGAACCTGGCGACTACATGATTGAAAAAGAATAGGGCAGTTGTTTCACCAGTATTATCCAATGTAGGCATCGCCTCAACCCATTTGGTAAAATAGTCAACTGCGACTATAATATACCCATGCCCCCCGGTCGAGGTGGGGTTACATTGCATGAAATCGATGCCCCATTTGGCGAAAGGCCCCACAGCTATTATTGGCTGTAAAGGAGCGGGGGGTCTTCTGGTTTTGCTATCAAAAATCTGACAAGCATGGCAACTTATGCAATCTTTGAACATGGTTGGCCAGAAGTATCCTGCTCGTAAGATTTTTTGTGCTGTAGCATATCCAGATTGATGCCCCCCACAGGCACCTGAATGACACTCATTCAGGGCTTTTCGGCCTCCTCATGGGTGAGACACCTTCTCAGAACCGTATCGACACCACGACGGTAAAGGGTATCACCGACGATCATGTAGTCTTTTGCTTGGTATCGAATGCGTTTTTGTTCTGAGTGGGAAGTGTTTGGCCGAAACCTTTGGGTTTGGAGATAAACTATTATATCTCCATACCACTCATCATTTGCTGATATCAGAAACAAACCTTCGTCCACGATTGATTCCTGGGATGTTTCATCGTTGGACGACGATGGGAGATCGCATAATAATTCTGCGAAAACTAAATCTTTCTTTGATTTGGATTTCACAAATTCCAGATCAAACTCTTGAAGGATTTATATCCATTTTGAATATATGCCCCCAAGCAACTGTCGCGACAGTATATAAGTCATGGGGTTGCAATCTGACAATACGGTAGTCTTCCGGAAGAGGACATAATGTCGAAATCTTGTATCGCTTGAACAGCAGCAAGTGCTAGCTTTTCAACGTGAGAATATTTACTCTCTGTATCATTTAAGTTTTTACTTAAATAATATATAAGGTGTTCAATTCCATCGACTTCTTGAACTAAAACCATCGCAATGGTCGTATCTGCTGCAGCCAGATACAGGTTAAAGTCTCTTTGATAGTCTGGGGCGTACATTAATGATGCTTTTACTAGAGAATCTTTCAGAGCATCAAAGGAAGCTTGCGCAACCTGGTCCCAGACGAAAGGTACATCCTTTTTCAAGAGACGGGTATAACCTTTAGCAAGTTCTGCGTAATTTGGAATGAACCTCCTCAGAAAGTTTGCTTTGCCCTGGAGTTTCTGAATCTGAAGAAAATTTGAAGGCGGAGGCAAATTAATGATTGCCTGCACCTTGCAAGGGTCGAGACGAATCCCATCCTTGGAGACTACAAAGCCAAGTAAACGACCAGAACCGACGCAAAACACACATTTGTGCGGATTGAGTCTTATCTTGCAGTGTCGGCAACGTAGAAATATCGCTCTTAAATGCTGTGGATGATCAGTCTGCTTTCGCAAATGAGCCAGAAGATCGTCGAGATAAGGTTGAACGATGTTCTTGATGTCATGGAAAGCATAATTCATTGCTCTCTGAAACGTCGCCCATGCGTTCTTTAAACCAAAGGGTAATTTTCGATAAGCGAATGTGCCCCACGGACAAATAAATGCAGTCTTTGACTGGTCCTGTGGGCGGATATTTATTTGATTATACCCGGAAAATCCATCCATAAATGAAAAGATTTCACATCTGGCGCATTCATCAATTATCTGGTCGATGAAGGGTGTAGGGTAGTTGTCCTTTGGACAAGCTTGATTTACATCCCTATAATCGACACACACTCTTATTGTTCCTTGTTTTTTCATAACAGGGACAATATTCGATACCCAATCGGTTAGAGGAACCGGGTAGACGAAACCAGCATGGAGAAGCTTCTCAACTTCTGCCTTTATGGCAGCGGCTTTCTTGGGGTGCACCTGCCGAAGCCGTTGTCTTACTGGTTTGACATCAGGATACATTTTAATTTCATGTTCAACGATACTCGAGTCAATGCCTGGCATTTCATCATATGACCAAGCAAAGACATCTCTAAATTCGCAGAAAAGAGCGTTATATATTTCCAGTTCTGAAGGGGAACAACCTTTGCCGACATAAATATTCTCTACAACATCTGTTTTGGTCGAGATATTTATGGCTATAGTCTCTTCAATATTGGATAGGTTTCACTCGGAATCCACCGTATTTACAGTATTTGTTAGGAACTCAAACACTGAAGGGTGATAAAGGTCATCCTGAGTATCTTCCGGAGGATGGGAACGATGGTGGTTATCATTCCATGGTGCCCCCTCAATCAACATTGATTGCAGGATTCCTTCGTCACTTCCATGCACTCGTGACCAGGGATCCAAAGGGGTGCCATATTCTCTAGACCTATCTACCCAAACACTTGACGAGCGTTGATTTGGGCTCGCCTCCCATGCCTGAAACATTGATTGCTACAATATTTCTATTGGGCTTGGGGGCAAAACCATTGCACGATCCATGTAGACTTTGTCTTTTGTGACCTTCGTGGAAGATATCATGTTGCAGGTTGCTACAAACGGTATGTTTCCTATGTGGATAGGATGTGGTAGCGCGAAGGTTCCCATCATTGTGGGGTCCTTCATAGGCCTACTCCGATATCTTGAATTGAATGGTCACTCTCATGGATCATGGGAATGCTTCCTGTAACTTGTGAACCATTAGGGAGGAAGTTCTGTTGGTCAACGACCGTAATCCCTCCTTCAAACGGGAATGCGATCTTCCTAAAATAAGTCGACACAACAGCTGCCATGGCATAAATCCACGGTCTTCCCAGTAGGATGTTGTAATAAAGATTCCCATCAATGACTTCAACATCTATTTCTACTGTTTTTCCCCCTAGTTCAACCTTCAAGTTATTTAGGATACTGTAAGGGGTATATGTCCTACCGTCGAATGCTTTTAATGTTGTCGAAGATCTCGACAAGGTTGGCGACCCTAAAGTTTTCCAGCAACTCATCGACATAATACATGTAGATGCCCCCTCATCAATAATTGTTCGGTGAACAGTTTTGTTGAGGGCTTTCACTTGAATAAGGAAAGCTAGTTGAGCTGGTAGCTGAGGGTCGTATCCTTTGTGATCAAAGGATACAAGATTGGAATCCTTAGGATCAACCCCACCAATTGCTGATAACAACGCTTGCCTTTGGGATGGACAATTTTGTAGTACCTCAAGAGTCGACATAGCGGATGGCGATTGGGCCAAATCTTCTACTATGTTATAATGCTGCGCCGCTCTGGCGCGAGGATTAAACGTCGACTTGTGTACTACCCCCTTAGGCGGTTTTATTGTTAATTCAGGAATTATGGGTGGGACAACTTCCGTTGAAGTTGTTGTCGAACTACTTGGTTGATCTTTACCTTTTTCGTTCGACAGTTGTGGATTCCCGTAATCTTTGTTCCTCGTCGAAATCAAAGCATCATTCTGTTGCTTAGAGATTGACAACATTAGCACTTGCGACGGGGAAGCATTTCCACTATCAACCAGATTTTGACCTGGGTTGGGAAACGGATTAGTTAACACAGCTGAGGTCTTTGGACTCTTAAAGAATCTCTTGAGCTCAGCTTTGAATGGACAATCTTGTGTCCAATGATCCTCGTCACATATAAAACATGGACTTTTTGGTTTCCCTTTCCTAGGAGGGTTTGAAGAAGATTTCTCAGGTGACGAATCATCCTGTTTCTTCTTCTTCCCTTTGTTTTGCTTCTTCTTGCTTCCTGGTTGATTGGTTTCTTTGCCTTTATCTGCTGATATGGCATTTACTTCCGCAGCAAGAATCTCCTCATTTTCATTTTGATCTGAAGTCTTACGGGCTTTCTGAGACGAAGCCTTTTTCGATTTCGCGCTTGCAATGCCAATCACACCATCACCGGCATGAGAGTCAATATTCAATTTAGGAGGGGGAGGAATTGAAAATTCAGGTCTAGGGGCATCAGGTATTTTGTCGTAGAGCGTGCCAGACTGAGTATATACTAAGTCTAAATATTGAGCACGAGCAATGACTTGCTCCTCTGTTACGACTCCCCCCTTGGCCACATCTTCCGTTATAGCAGGAAGTAACGACTTTATAAACCATTCAGCTAATAGCTGATCGGGAATGTACGTTTTCACCATCCTACGACGACGACGCCACTCATGTATATGATCAGATATGTGAGTAGCTGTTGTCTGTTTGAAGTTGGTTAATATTTTGGTTCCTGTTTCATACCTTATTGGTAATTGAAAATGGGTTAAGAAAGTCGTGGCTAAGGAGCTGAAATTGTCGAAAGAGGCTCTTGGCAATTCAATATACCATTTAGCCGCTGGACCTGTCAATGTCCTCTGAAATAGGCAAAGTCTTATCGAATCATCATTTAGAGTGTTCGATGAACACCACAGATGAAAAGTCATCACGTGATTCGACGGGTCTTCACCTGGATTTCCATTGAATTTAGGAATGTCCGAAGGAAGTTTGTGAGGAATCGCTGGCCACCAAGGGGCATAAGCAATCGGATCGTTTGTCAACCGATGTAAATCGGGTAACTCTAGAGTTGCCACGAATGGTAACTGTTGACTCAGATTAGGCGAAGCATATCCAGGATACGACGGAATCGCCTGAGCAGTTGGTCTTTGCATACTAGCATAATGTAATTGATGTTGGTATGATTGATACGGTTGGTGGACTACCCCACTATAAAGCGGTTGGTTTTGACAGTGTTGTATATACGGTTGTCCACTGTTCGCAAAAATCTGCTGCTCAGAAGCTTGGTACACTTGCTGGAATTGCGGTTGCTGGTACTGCACCAACCATGGTTGCGAAGCCATGTGCTGTTGTGCTATACTAACCATTGGACCAAGATGAGGGGTAATGGTACCCGTTTGTACTTGTGTCGCCCCGCCAGTTGGCGATTGTGGTTGAGTCGCAGGGTCAAAGGGCTGTTGCATTACAACCTGAGAAATCTGAGGTTGACATACAACAGGCATCGTTTGAACTTGCGACACGGTTACAATCGCTGGTGTTGTCGGGATGTTCGTCACAGGTACACATTGTTGCATAGAATACACAACTCTTGGTTGCTGGGGTAGCATAGGTACCCAACCACTTGTAGTCATTCCAGTATAACCTGAATACTATTGTGAACTCCCGTATGGGTAACCTCCCGGAGGGGGTAATGAAAGGGCATACTGCCCCCCATACGGTGGTGATCCGGAACTGAAAGTAATTACTAAACCTTGAGGACCGGATTGCCCAAACTGACCTCCAAAAGGATCAATTTGTTGAGTTCCAACATAAGAGTTACTGGGTATTATCCCGGAAGAACAAATAGGAACAGACCACATTGTCGTTATAGCCCCTGAAGGGGCTCCTTCCAGCTGTTGAGAGCTAGTTGGGACAAATGGTATGCCGGCAAACATTGTCGGAGTGACGACAGGAGGTTCTGCTGTCGCTGTGTCATTTGACACAGTCCTAGATGTTGACGGTTGTTCAGACATTTTGAGTCTATCCAATAGATTGCCTAGCGATTCTACAGGAACTTCCCCTGGTGATAGGCTAGCTTCTGATGTAGAGGGAAATAGAGTGACCCCTACTCCAAAATTGGTTGGACTAGTTGCTTGCGGATCTTCTACAATTTCCTCTATTGCAATCAGACCAGGTGGAAGAGGAAGACCGTCAGGTCCGTAAAATATTTCTAGTGCTGAAGAAGGGGTTGTTTCGACAGCGACAATTGTTTGAGGAGCAAGACTCTCTGAACCGGTTACAGATGGAACTGATTCAATAACGCAAGTATTTGCTCTCAGACTAGGATCAGTGCTACTGTCCCTCTGGGCCTGTTGAACTTCTTCAATAGAGGCAGGGTTTCCAGAAATGTTTGGAGTAACCGGAACCTCAGATGTTGTTGGAACACTTGTTCTAACTTTGATAGGAGATTTTGAACCGGTTAAACGAGTTCGCTTTGCCCGTACTGTTTTCGATTCTGGAGACAAAGACGGTTGACTCGTAAGCCTCCGCGAACGACGGGGTTTCAATTGACTTTCTTCCACGATTGCGGATTACTCGATCAACCAAAATACACAGGGGAAAATGTGTTTCCGAATTGAATTAATTTTAGACGCTTTTAGACACAACTTGCTTTTTCACTTTTTAAGAGTCGAGAAAAAGCTAAAGATGACTCTAGTCTGCTTTGATGTTTTAACGAGCCCGAAGTGACAAATGCTCGGATGGACTTTTTCAGTTATAGAGTTTGAAAAAGGCCAAAAGAAACTGCTCTGGAGTTCTAGGCAGAGGGTGTGCCAAACCTTTCGCAAAACCACAGAATACGCTTTACAGTACGAGTGGTCGATCTTCGTGAATGCTGTGTTCACTGCATTGCGATCAGTAGGGCGGCCGACACGGCTTCCTATGGATAAAGGCTTTATTCCTATAGGGGTCTCCCAATAAATACGCGACGGTACGTAGGAGCACAAGTCTGTATTGATACTTATCGCTTCACCGTGGAGGAATCACCCAACCACTCGACGCTAAGATATCACGTTTAACGACGCCAGAACACGTCTCTAGCTTAGACCTCTATGTGTTTTCGTTATGTTTCAAAGCGTTGTTATGTAAATTCAATTCATTTTAGGTTGATCTTGCTTAGCAGCTTGCCTTTATGGATCACCACGTGATGTATGGTACAACTCCTAAATGCAGTCTAAGAATGATAAGCAAGCTTTTTCAATTCTTTCAACTTATGAAAATCTTAACTACTGAGGGAAAAGAAATACATCATCTTTTCACACAGATCATAGAGCACACACTGATGCACTTTTTCATAAATCAACATGCAAGCTGTCAAAATGCACATGCACAATGCAGGTATTTCTTTTCCTCTTTCTTAATGTTGATGTATTACAAAAAGAAAGTTGTTGTATAATTTCGAATCCAATTTCAAGTGAAAGCAAACAAGCTTTTGTACAAAATCAAAAGACACCTTAAGATTTACTTGTTTCAACACTAGAAATACTTAAATTCGAACCATATGATGAAAGAAAAAGCTCAATCAGCTATGAACAGCAAACAAACTAACTCTTAAGATCAAAACGACACTTTATCACAGGTCTAGATCTAAGAGGCCACAGCAAGACTAGTTCACTTTCGTTATGGGAAAATGTAAATGAAGTAAGAAATAAAAAAAGAACAATCACAGTTTCTTTATACAACCGAGGCAGAATAGTGGCAAAGAAAGGTAGTTTCAGATAGGTACAATGGTTGATAACAGGCTGCAAAAACAATACTGAAAACTGGGCAACAGAAAGCAGAGAACCCCAGTTGCACAATGCAAAACTGGTTCAGCGCAGGCTCTGCATTTTCAGTTTGACATTCAGCGCAGGTAGCCCCTTCGGGACCTGCGTTGAAATGCAGACTGCCTTCACTGCAGTTGCGCTGAAGAGAAAACTTTCGTTTCTCTCAGGTTCCGGGTCACAGATTTCTCAAAAATCAACTGTTTTAGGCCAAATCAAAGGCTATCAATCAAGTACACACTAGAGGATGATTAAAGGAAGATGAAGACTATCACAAAGAGTTGTTTAGAGTCCTTGTGGATCAGCTTTTCAAATCATAAACATGCCCAGAAACTGAGCTAGAGTAGCTGCCCTCTACTTTGCATCTGAAGGATTCAAATGCAGTTCGATTCGGTACTCCCTTTGTTTAGGAAATGAATAGCAAGAAACACAAGCATCCAACAAGATACGATCCCTAGTGGAGTCGCCAGTTTGTTGTTGGGAAAAGTATCCAATACGGAATGACCCTATCCCACTCTAAGGGTGATAGATCCTTAGCAACAATCAAAGCAAAGCTATCTAAGATTACTTCTTTATGAGATGCAAAAGGGGGAAGAAAGAGATCCACTCACCGATGTCTTTCGCTAATGGTTGATCCAATCTTCTCTCCTTGCTGTTTGCTCCCAGCTCCTTGTTCTCTCACGGGCCCAGCTACACCAAAAAGACAAGAGAGGGAAACTACAAGAAGCATACATTCATAATTGATTCAAGGATTAGAATAAATCAAATACGCAAGTACAACAATATATCATTGAAACACATGCGAATAGAAGAACCTCAAATGCTTTATTAATGGAAGAAAGTAAGGTTCAGGTGGTGATACAACCATAAGAGGCCATATCCAGCATCACCTTCCCGACGGAAAGAAATCTCCTCTTCACCTCCTTCAAGAAATCACCCAATAGTTCCAAATGTAAACCAACAGCAATTATTTGCACAAAATTCCAGCCTTCAGATCTCATGGGATGAGATCCTTATATAGAGTTTTGAAGAGAAGATGAGTCAGCCTGATGTGTGACTAGTGTCCTCTTCAACTCTAGTTCTTCTTCAGTTCTTGAGTCCACTTGGAGATCCTAGCTTCCACTTGGAGTTTTAGAACCTCTTACTCATCACTAGGCGAATTCCTTGATCCAAGTGTCATTTTGGAAGCTTCCTGGGCACTGACACATTGAGGAATGAGACCTCCACATGTCAAAACTCGCTCAGCGCAGGTAGCCTTTGTTGAAGTTGACATTCAGCGCAGGTAGACCATGGAGCAGTTGACATTCAGCGCAGATGCTCAGTGGAGCAGTTGACATGATCCAGAATTGACTTGTTTTTGAGTGTTTTTCAGTGGAGAACTGATTTGAATTGCTGTGGTTTGCTGACCTTGTTCCTCTAGGGGTAGGAAAAACATGTTTAGGGACTTTGGATCCCTTAGATTATGGACATTTCATGCTTCATGTTGTAAGGCACAAAAATGTCTATAACACAAGTATAGTAGATCAGTTTGTTCTTCATGTCATTCATTTTCTCAGTTTTCATCTCATGAAAAAACTTATGAAAATAATTACCCAGAGTTACAAGGAAATAATGAAGAAGAGTAGGTTGTTCTAGACCCTGTAGATGTAGACATTTTTTTTATTCAAGATGTGGCTGCCTCAAATGAAGTTTTTAAAGAACATACAAACCTTATCTCTAATATGGATGGTAGGAAAGAAAAATTTGTTTCATTGCAATTTGAGAAGGATCACCCAAATGAAGGACTTCGTGATCTCCAAGTCCCTTTTTCCAATGTGTTGCAGTAATCAAGGAAGATGGATGTTGTATCTATATATTTTTGTCATCAGTTTCAATTGAATTTTGAGTTTCTAATTGTAAACACTTTCTTTATATTTGAGAAAAATGAAAGCAAAGTTGAGTCATCAAGCCATTTTATTCCATGGTTTCACTGGATGTTTGAATTCAATTGATCAAGTAGTTTGTAGATCAATTTGAGTGAGTAGGTGTGTGAATAAGTTCAACCCTCTGAGTGTTTTTTTTTTTTTTAATCAGCAGTGTGAATTTCCAGCAGTTTGTCTTCATAGTTTGGTATTATTTTTCAGTAATGCAGGTGTGGGTGGCCATCATTGGGATTTGAATCCTGAAGTGAAGGCCCTAAGGTCTTGGTGATCTAATGCCATATGTAAGGTAAAGGTCAAATAAATCAGTCAGTTAAGTTTTAGCCTCTTTTTTTTTTTTTTTTAGCAGTGTGAATTTCTAGCAGTTTGTCTTCATAGTTTGGTATTATTTTCCGTAATGCAGTTGTGGGTGGCCATCATTTGGATTTGAAGCCCAAAGTGAAGGCCCGTCTTTTTTTGTTTGACTCCATTTCCCAATGGTTAGGCTACTAGTCTGCAGTGTTCTTGGAACTCCAATAGGATGATGCAATCCCCATTGGAGCCAATTTTAGGGTCCTAGAATCTAGGAATAAAAGTGTGTTTTCCTCTTACTATTCATCTTGGGGGTTTGTTTGTCAATTTTAGCTTATGAGTCATTAAATGTCATATTTTAAAGGGTCATTTTATAAAGAGTCATATGAGTTAAGGTCATTGTAAATTTTCATGCATAAAGGGGCCTTTTAGCCCTAATTTGAATTTCTAAAGGTCTAATAGTCCATGAGGGGTCATTATTAGAGTTGAAGGGGTCATGCCATGGGTTTGTTAGTGGCTTATACTTCTCATATCTCTGTGATTTCAAATTTCATCATCATGACATGAGAGGGCTTGTGGTGGCATAAAATTAAAAAATTGTTCAAGCCACCCCTCAATTCTCCTTCATCCAAAGTGAAATTTGAGCTCTGAGCTAGTCTGAGGTTTCAAAGAATGTTGTAGATAGTCAGAGGAGGTGTTTTATTCTCAGGTGAAAGAGGCATTGCTCATCTACTGTGCAAACCACCATTGTTGCGCAACTTCTACGCACAATCTAAGAAGCCCAAAAATTGTTAGTGTACTAAACCATTGGATGATATCAATACCTTATGATCAATATTCAACCTAATTTTTATCCATCTCGAATCTGAAGTGTTCTTTTGTGAATATTTAGAAATTTGGGCTTATTTCTTTTATTATCAGAGGTCTTTCAAAGGTAGAAAATAGAAACATGTCTGTCACTTCTTGGTTCTACCGGTTGAAGCCTCTTTGAAAATAATAATTTATAAAATCCTTACCTAATGGCTTTTAGACAACTTGACATTCATCAACATATTTCCAGGAAACTTCTTCACTCACCAGAGAATGCTAGTGGGCCACTTTCTAGCCCAACTTATTTATTTGAAGCTTGATTATCTGGTAGGTCATAATTAGGATTATTTGTAGAAATAAGATGGATATCTCAATCCACAAATACTTCATCTATTGAAAAACGATTCAATTGGTTATAAATAGTCTGAAAGATAACAATGGAGAGCATACTTTAAAGCAGAAAAAGGCAGAAGCATCCACCAGAAGAATGCGATCAAGTTGTAGAAGGTCTGAGTATAGTGAAATACAAGGACAAGTAGGCACACGAATCACACAGGAAAGATGAAACTATTGTTATAAAGTTGTGGTCTTTATTTATGGGAATTTGACTTGCATTGAGGGATGTTGCTTCTATGAGCACGGAATATTGGGTCAAGAAGCTTCATCAGTGGAAAGATGAATTTAAGGGAGCCATGCAACATTATTGGATTGGAAACAAGCTTCTTTAGGCTGATTTGAGGATATTCTCTAGGCCGCTATTGAAGCTTGCAGGTGGAAAAATCCTTTCATGGAGAGAGATGCAACAACTAACTAGAACAACAACAGATATTTCCAGGATCGTGCCTGTTGCAGTATTTATTATAGTGCCATTTATGGAGTTCTTGCTACCAATGTTTAAAAACTATTCACCAATATGTTTCCATTCACCTTTCAGGATAAAATGAAGGAATAGGTACTATCTATTATCTCTTGAATAATTCAATACATGTTGGTATTCCTAGTGGTATTAGGCTTGAAAGAATCCTAGGAAGCCAATCTTAAGCATGTTGTTATGCCTCACAATACGTTTTTTTTTTTAACAACTGTTGGAGGCAAAGAAACTTGGGTTTATCCAAATATGTCATGAACCATAACCCTCGTATCAGAAACAATCTGGTAATAGTTTGGGATTTTGATGAAGTTATCCTTAGAAGAAGGTTAAGGTTGATGAAACAAAATCCATCCAAGGATAGAAAACAACTCAAGGAAGCCAAATAGTCATCTAGAAAGACGAGGAGGAGGTAGCCTTGGAATCTTGGCTTAAGGGTACCCAAAGCTGGGAATGCTCATTTTATCATTTTTGAAGTTTTGGCTATATGCTCCATTTTGCTAAAGTATGAACTTGTGTAACCAAGGGCTTGTTATGTAGTTCCATGATGTCAAGTTTTGATGAAAGTGTGGAATTTTTGAAAGGCTTGAAGTATGTTGGGAATGTTTTAAGGTGAATGCATCTAGTAGATGGTCATGTTCAATTGATTTGAAGCAGGGAAGGTTCAAACAAGCTCAAAGCCAAAATACTACTGTACAAGTTAGGATCAATCAGTTGGGGGGTTTGAAAAAGTTGAAAAGAGTATTTCAAAGGTTCTACACCCACACACCATCATCTCAAGCACACCCATTTGCTCAGATTTTTCCAAAGCAATATGCAACCATGCTGACTTTGAAGACTTATGCCCTCTACTGCACAACTATTGTGTAAACATATCAATCAATTTTACTTTGGAAAATTTCATTTTTTTTGAACTTTTAGAAGTAATTTTGGTTGCCAAATAAGTGTTGATAAGTTTAAAGTCGTGTGGTTTGAGTTGTTAAACAAATATTCTAACTTGGTTGATGTTTCTAAATTATTTTAGTCTTGATATAAAAATTTCTATTTTTCTACGGAGCAAGTAAAGATGCATTGTATCTAGCCCATTTGACTTCTATGGAGCTAATTCAACCATCCAGAGTGGTAATTCGAATTTCTCATTGTATATCATGATGTAATGACATGGAAAATAGTTCTGGTTGGTAGTGTAAGAGGATAGACTACATTTTTCTAAAATTTTGTATCTGTTTTCCAAATGAATAGAAGAAGGGAGATGCAATTTGGATAGTGATACCCTTGTCATAATTAATGGTATGTCTTTTGTCTTGTGATGTGATATGTATTTCTTTCAGATTTGTGTCTAATATATAGCATCATATTGTAAGGAGATTTTTCAGAATTCATGTATATTGCTCTAATTGATTCAGTTGATCATAGACGTGTCATTTTATTCGATGTAAATTTGAACTCATCTATGTCTTGATTTTCAATTTTTCATTTTTCTCTTACCTCATTCATCCTTCCACTACAATGAATCTTGATTAATTGCCAGTAAGTTTTCCTATCTTTCCCCTGTTTCAATTGCATCATATCCCTTACTCATTTGGATCTGTAACAATTCTCTGATCCTAAGTAGTTCCGACCTCTAAGCCACCTTCAACAACAAAAAAACAAATCTTGAACTATCTTTTGATCATCATATCTAGCCTAAAACCTAGATCTTATCAGTCATTTACTTGATTGATAGCACAAGACAACGAGAGAGCCCTCTCTAATACTAGGGGGGATGGAGCTTGGCATAAAAGAGGTTTGTGGTTACCTATGAGATTTCTCTCCTTAGCCTAGGTAAATTTACAGAGTTCTAACACCCTTGAGTTCGGGTTTTCCCAAGATAAACATTGTGTGCATTATGTTTATGTTTAATTTTTGTTGTTGTTTGATTATGAATTCTCTTGCTAAATATTTTTTCTCTCTGATAATTATTACATATTCGAAAGGAAGCAATGAGGGACTCTTAACTGATGAAAGGGATCATTTCATGCAATGTGGAAAAGGAAAGGCCATTTACTCACAAACATGTTTAAATCCATGCACCTGAGCACCTGAGAGAGGCATCAAGGAAATTTTGATTGAGTTAAGGACTCTTCTTATGCTAACCAGGCCCAATTGTAGCCATATTGGGAATGAGTGTTGGGAACGAGATTCCCCAAGGATAGTTTTGGGGCTAAAAGCCCATGTTTTAGGTCAAATTTTGTAATAACATTGTAAAGTCTCTGCATTTTGTGGTCGCGGAGTGCGAAGGTGTCATGAGTCATAAAGGGTTGTTTGCCCTTATTTTGTAAAGTAAGGTCAGCTGTAAAAGATCTACCCATGGTCTGCACACCATGGGATTGTATAAAAAGAGCTAAGTAAGTAAGCTCTAGCTAGTTTTGATGAGTCATAAATTGTAGAACAAGCCTTGAGCGATAAGGAGAGAAGTCTAACTTTCAAATCTTAGTGTAGGTAGAGGCTTTGTAGTTGAGTGCACAGAGGCCTAGGGTGGAAGTTTGTCACTAAGTGAGCAGAACCTTGTAGCTGTGTGCGCAGGGCGGATAGAGTCTATAATCATATGAAGATATCAATAAATAGAAGTATTCTGCAAATTCTGTGTCTTTGTTTCCTATTAATACATCTTGTCAATTGTGTATGAATTTCATTTATAATGCTTATGTGATTACGTTGGTTAATAGAATGCAAGTAAGGACATCTGTTTACGCGGTGCTAACTGTGATTGTTTAATAAGATAAGTAAGATACTTAAGCTAGTTTGGGAATATGCACATCATGCTGCCCTAGCAGCGCGAAAGTACCCGAACTGCAGTTTAGGGCTGCGAAGGCCAATTGTATCCCTTCACGGAGGTACTAAAGGCTAGAATAAAGGGCTAGACTGATAGAGCCCTGTTGGCTGGATAAATCGATCTTACAGACAAGGTCGATCTCCCTATTATAAGAAGATAGTCTTGTAACAAACGGACAAGCAAACGTATCTTTCTCTAGACATATGCGATTTATAAATAAATACTACAAAGGTGTTAAGATCCTACCTTAGATCCAACGCTTGTTCGTTGTAGTCATCCTTCAATCATTCGAAAGAGTTATCTTTAAATACTTTCAATCACAAACAAGAAAACATCAAATAGCACCTGCATAAATCATTTATATTATGGTGATCAAGGAATCCATAAAATAAACCATAAATGACAGCTTATTGAGAAAAACAAACTTATTTGTATTAACTTTGAAGTAGAAGAACCTTACAACCTTTTCAGCCTTGATGTTGAACAAGTTCTTCCTGGGGTCTGAAATAGGAATTTCTTTTACTTTGACAAGCCTTGTACTCTTCCAAATGAGATCTTAGAGGTATGTAATCTCTCCTCATAAAAACTCAACTAAAGAAGACTAAGTTCTAGCAGCATTTCACCTCAAAAATATTCAGCTTCCAACCTCCCCAGTAACCAACCCAGTGCTTCATTTTATAGTGTAGAGGAGGAGGTTACAAGTCCACCTATGAAGGGATAGAATCCTCCTTCAAATGGACAAGCTCTTCACATTAAGGGGTTAGCTCCTTAAGGTACGAGATGCATGAACCTTAAGAGAGAGAATTTTCCACCTCAAGATTCCTTCCAGAAGCTTCTAGAAATGACTAAAAGTGAGTTTTTTAGAATGTACTTGCACCTTTTTAACTTTTACAGGGGTCTGCACCCATAACACAGAGACAGAGTGGTCAGGTGTGCAGGGGACATGATCATTAGTTGTGGGACCGCAGGTAATGCAAAGAGAAAGTGCGGAACCAGAGTTTTAAAGACTTTTGAGGGATTTCTCTTATTTTCAAGGCTTGATATGAGGAACTGAGGCTTAAGACTTGCAAAGAAGGAAAGTATGAGTGATAATGGACTCACACAAATTGCAGAATGTCAAGGTGACAATTTTAGTGCAACAGATTGACCTCTAAAGTGCAAAATCTGTAATAGATGTGTAGGTTTTAACCCTATACAGAAAATTACCTGCATACGAATTCTTAAACAAAGAAAATAAACAATGCGAGAGCATAACCCATAAAACACATATGCACAGAGATTTTTCCCTGGATCCCAAAACCGGGACTACCAGTTTGATTTTTCATTATGTTCCTTTCAATGTTACAATACATATTTATACATGCCGAAGCATCCAATACCATGGACCGAAAAACCATTGCGTCCAATACCATGTGCGAAAATCATGCACAAAACCATAGGTAGGTTCGCCCAACCTAATATAGGGTCCAAAAAAAAATTTCTCGGGGCGCTGCCCCAGACCCCGTAGAGGGGGGCTACCCGCCCCCCTCAAACCCCCCGGACAGGGGGGGCTGCCGCCCCCCCTGTGACCCCCCCACTGCGCAATCATCGCAACGAAGGGGGGCTACCGCCCCCCTCTAACCCCACGTTTAGCTACATAGGTTAGTCGTGGAAACAATATAACACAACCCAACAAGATGAAGAGTGAAGTACTTTATTATTTCAAGGATCATCCTGTGGACACCCCAGTCGGAACCTGTAAAAACATTCAATGCAAAATATATATATGTTGACATATCATCGCTGAGGTAGGCATTCCCATACTCAGATCAAAACTGACTAGAAAACTGACTAAACTGTTCTGATACAGAAATGATTTTGTAATACATCAAGAGTATAGACATGTGTAGACACAGTATGGATGAAGCCATCTATTTATGAATAGTCCACTATATAATAAATAACAAAATCATCGCAACCTAGATGGTAGAAACTAGATCTAGGGTCTTGATTTCCGCTTCCCAAACTAGTACGATTCTATCCATGTGAATGAATGTGTCGAAGTCGAACATGGTAGAAACCACTTGATTACCAGTCAATGATGTGAACTGTTAACAAGTGTGAGAGAAACTACCACTAATGTTAATGGCTCTCAAAGTACCTAGTACAATCCATGAAATGTGAATAAATGAGCTGAAGTCGAACATGTCATAGAATCATTCGATCGAAGATCAATGATGCAACCTATCGTCAAAGGCGAGAAAATTTCCATTAGGGCATGAAGCTTTCAAGGTACTGACGATTTCTAGATCATCTTCCTAGATAATGAGCTGAAGTCGATAGAAAGTGATCCGTTGTAGGCAAGCCCACAACATGAAATCATAGATCAAGTTTTGAAGAAATATATTGGCAAGGACTGACTCAGGGATAGTCAAAATGGATGACAGATATTTTGCAGATGAATGGTTTGTTTGAACTGTTCTCTTGAACACATAATGACATTGCAAATGGTTTGGTGACAGTTAACCCAAAGCTAATACCAGAAACCAGCTTAAGAATTTCAATGTGGTTTGATTAACTGTTAGACAAAGGATTTTCCTGACCCAGGTGAACAAAAAGTATCATGTTTAAGAGTGGCTAACAACTTTTTACAAAACAAAGTGTAACAAATAGGTTCATTTTTCTCTCTTTCCCCCGCCATTTATGGCAAGTACCTCTTTCTTTTTGACAAGCTTGAGGAGGATAACATTTGCTTGTTTATAAGCTCATCTTTTGGATGAGTCCAACTTAATTTAAAATTTGAACCCTAAGAAGGAGTGGTTCTTTCCTGTTTGAAATTGAACAGGTCCTTTACTATGAAATTTTAACGAGTCCAGTATATGAAAAACTTGGTGTTTTTCAATTTTAGGGAGTTAGAAGAAAAAATTAAGAAAACTCCATGTGGGTACTTTTTCGTAACATAATCCCTTAGGCACGAAAAAGGATAAAACAATACAATAGGGATGACTTTTCAATACTTTAACGAGCTAAAAAAGACAAGTGCTCAAAAATCTTTTCATATTTAACCAGTCTGAAAAGGGTTTAAAGAGGACTCTATTGACGCTAATTAGTCATCGTGTACCTTTTTCGTAAACAGTCCATTTCAGTCCGTAAAAGGGGTAAACTTATACTGAAGGGATGATTATTCATTTATTTTAACGAGTTAAGCAATCAAGTTCTCGACAATCTTTTCAATTTTCGAGAGTCTGAAAAGAGCTTAAAGAGGACTCCAATGTTTCGCTTTTTCGTAAATTTTGAAAGAGTCTGAAAAGGTGATAAAACTATGCTCTTTGTTGAAAAATGATCAATTTTCCTGAAAAATCCAATATTCTGCACAAAAACTCAAAACATTACTCATACCTGTTTAAGATAAATAAAAATTATTTAAAAATTTACCTTTTTAAAGTGGAAAATAAATAAATTAAAAATTCATTTATTCGAAAAAACTTATAAAAAGGGATTTTCTAACTTCATTTTTACCATTTGAGTTCAGAGTGAGAAGTGAGAGCTTTTGGGTAAGAAAGTTCTTGTGAAGATTCTGGAAAATCCGTCCGTCAGAATCAAAAACTGTCAGCTCCAGGTAATCCATGTCCTCCTTAACTTGCATTTCATCTGTTTACATTTTCATTTTAGGCTTTAAATTTGATTTTTGAGGAAAAAATAAGTTTAGAAATTCACTCGCGGGGGTTCATAGGTGTAACACGCAGCCCCTTCAGACCTCGACTTTTTTCTACAAAGAAAAAAATCGTGGGTCCACACCTATTGCTTACAGCCCATGTGGACCTAAGCACTGTTTGTAAGTAGCAGGCGTGGACCCCACGAAATGAATTTAAAAAAATAAATTTCTCCATTTTTGCCCAAAATTTTTCGAACTAACTTGTTATAATATGTCTTTTTATGCATTGTAGGACATTCAAAATGCTTATTTGGCGAGAACACAAGCATGAGGATGTAGATTTTGCCACACTAAATCATTTGTCCACATTGCAGGCATTGAGAGCATGCAGATTGTTAAAGTTCTAGGGCATATAGGGTATGAGGGCCCAAGTAGACCTCTTGCAATGGATGGTAGACAGATGGAACACACAGGACCAATGTTTCGTGATTGATGGCTACCAGCTCAAAATCGAGCTGGAGGACATATATTTTTTGACTGGTTTGTCCAAGAAGGGTGAACAATTATCTCTTTTCGGGACTAGGCCAGGTGGCTAGTCTGTTGCTAATCTCCGATTGGAGTTTTGCGATGATCAAACAAAAGACAAATGGATTGATATTAAAACTATCAGAGGTCCTGAGCTTAAGGTTATTGTGTTCACTGTTACCAGGCTATGTGGGAGTGCAACATTGCATGTGGCTACTGGATCTTAGATGCAGATGGCAGTAGACTGTTTTCGAGGCGCCATATTCAACTGGTGCAAGGCTATGTTGGCAAATGTGAAAGGCCACCTAACTAGAGCAAAGAACGGACAACTGAAAATTTTTGGATATGGATTCATCGTAGTCAGCTTTTCTCTAGAGAGGATCCCCATGTTAGCCCCACAACATATTCCTGTTGATGCTGGTCTTCCTCGAGAGCCTAGGATAGTTCGGTGGGTTGCTTTGATGGCCCGTCACCCTGAGGAGGTATAGATGTTGTTCGATTTCCGCTTGAGTATTTTCGTTAGTTGAACAACCAAATTTTTGTGATTCAGGATTTTCCATATGCTGGGATGGATTATCGTGGTGACCCAAACATGATTCTTCCACCAGGAGAACAATGGGATGATTCAGGTAAAATTATTTTCAAAATTTTCTAAGTTTTAATTTTTTAATTTTTATTTTCAAATCATCCAAAACTAACAATCAAAAGTTTAAATGCAGATGTGGGTCCACATCGACCAGCTGCTCTCCAGCCTTACGAGAGGAGACAACCAACTGCAGTAGCACCAGCCCCACAGGACCAATCAGCAGAGACCCTGACCAACTTGGAGCATCATCTAGAGCGCTTGACACTAGATATTCCAGAGACTGATATAGATGATATTCCACTTAGGTTATAGAGATATGTGATTGTGGTCCTAGGACCTTTTAGGAGGTTCCTATGTTGGGTTGCCCGAGCAGTGGTTTCTTATCGTGATCATCGCCAGAGATAGGATGATCAATTTTGTAGACTCATGACATTTTTTACTTTTTGTATTATCATTTTTGTCGATCATAAGGTGTTTTTCAACCTATGATTGAAGACGATGTATATTTTGAAACATTACTTCTATGCTATGGTATATCATTATTACCGGTATCTTGTGTAACATTTTATCAAATGTTATTAAATTTACTATTTTGATTATTGCAAATGTCTATTTATCAGACTAGAAGCAACTGCATTTGCTAATGTATTTAAATGTCTTGGAATATGATGATATTAAGTGTAATCAAATTCACGTTCCAAGAGATGAAATATCAAAAATAACCTTAATAACACTGGATTTCTAATGAAATAAACTGTGTTAAGCTGTAATACAACGAGTTCAAAATCCAACCTAACAATCAAACTCCGAATCCCAAATGAGATGGATTCAGATAATAACTCAATCACTGCACTGTACTATGCAATATTATTCGTTGTTTGACGAGGCTTACCCCATGCATAGATACTAAATCATTAGAGGGTGAATAGATAACCCAAGCTGCAAAAGAAATGTTCCGTGTATTATGACAAGCACCATCAGCAAAACCAATGTATGTTTGAAGAGACGTCAACATCTACAATATTTAGAGTAAAATCAAGATAAGCAGGAATAATGATAAGAGCACTCTCTAAACTAGGCACACTTTTCTAATATAAAACACACCAGTAGTAAAGAAACTAAACTAACAAAAAATATCCACCCAGAATTTAAGCATGATATCTCTTTAGATAAAGTCCATTTCTGGGTTTACCCAAAGAGACACCGTCAAAATCTATCAATTCATAATCCCCTTTTGCTAGCTTTCGCTTAACAATGTAAGGACCATGCCACAGGTACAAATTTTCTGGCCCCTAGCTTATCGTTTGCTTGATCATATAGTAAAACTAGGTCTCCTTCTGAAAAATTATGAGGTGTAACATTTCTGTCATACTAAGCTTTTATTTGTTTCACATGAGTCTCGTTTGCTATTGCGGCAATGCGTCGATTCTCATCTAGCTGAGCTAAGTACAAAAAACGTTTCTCTTATTCAGAAATAGCTGGGAGTAATTCTATGGCTAATTTTAAAGACGAAATTTCGCATTCAATAGGTAACACTGCTTCCAAACCATGCACCAGTTGAAAAGGAGTGAAACCAGTTGATGTTTTTGCTGAGGTACGATATGCCCAAAGTGCTGAAAATAGCATGGTATGCCAATTCCACTTATGAATACCAATGATTCTTTTGATCATAGTGACTAAAACTTTATTGATAGCTTCAACCAGACCATTAGCCTACGGGTAATATGAAGTAGAACTATCGTGGCGCAGGCCAAGTTGATCTGTCAGTTCATCCATCATGATATTTTGAAAGTAACTTCCATGATTAGTAATAATAGCTTGAGGAACACCGAATCTAGCAATTATATGATTGAATACGAAAGTTGTAGCAGTTTTTCCATCTTCCGAAAATGTAGGCATCTCCTCGGCCCACTTAGTAAAATAATCTACCGCTAGGATATTATATGTATGCCCCTCGGCCGAGTGAGGGTTACATGTAATAAAGTCAATACCCCACCTTGAAAAAGGATCAACAACAATTATAAGGTAAAGAGGAGTGGGTGGAGCATGCATCTTACGATCAAAGATTTGACAATTGTGGCATTTCCAGACTGCATAGATACAATCTTTGAATAAGGATGGCCAGAAATAACTAGCGCACAATATCTTTTGGGTTGTGGCATACCCAAACATATGATCGCCACATGCTCCAGAGTGACAACCATTCAGGACCTTTTCAGCTTCTTCATGAGTTAAACAACGTTGGAAAATAGAATTCGCTCCACGACGATAAAGTGTATCACCAATAATATTGTATTGTTGGGATTGGAAACGTATTTTCCATCACTGAGATCGTGAGATTTCAGGCCGAAAATATTGGATTTGGAGATAAACAATAATATCTCCATACCATGGATCAAGAGTACTGATAAGAAACAAGGATTCATCCACAAAGGGCTCTTCCGCCATAGTTACAGTATCAGTACGCGGGAAATCACACATCAATTCAGAAAAAACCAAAGATTTCTTTGCCTTGGATTTTTCAAATTCCAAGTCAAATTCCTGCAGGATAACTATCCATTTGGAATACTTGCCCCCTAGCAATTGTTTGGTCAAGATATACATCATAGGGTTACAGTCAGAAATTACCATGGTTTTGCGTAATAAGATGTAGTGACGAAATCTTTGGACAGCTTGAACAACTGCCAAGGCCAATTTCTCCACATGTGAATATTTAAGCTCAATCAGATGCAGAGTTCAACTAAGATAGTAAATCACATGTTCATTGTTGAATTCATCTTCCTGAACTAAAACCATCCCAATGGTGGAATGAGAAGTAGCGAGGTACAAAAAGTAATCCTAGTTGTAATTGGGAGGATGCAGTAATGGTGCATGGGTCAACGTGTGTTTGAGTGCATCAAAAGATTGATCAACGATATCATCCCAAAAGAATGGAATATTATGTTTTAACAACTTGGTAAAAAATTTCATTATCTTAGTGTAGTTAGGAATGAAACGACGTAAAAAGTTTTCTTTCCCTTACAAACTTTGGAGTTGGAGAAGAGTCGAAGGAGGAGGTAGATTGATGATAGCTTCCACCTTTGAGGGGTCGACACGAATGCCTGCCTTTGATATGATAAATCCACATAATACACATTTGTGTGGATTCAGCTGAATTCTATAATGCTTACATCTCATAAAGATAGCTCGTAAATGAATGAGATGATCAGCTCTACGTAATGAGTGGGCAGGTAAATCATCGAGATAAGGTTGCACAATGTGCTTGATGTTATGAAATGCGTAAGACATAGCCCTTTGAAACGTTGCTCTAGCGTTCTTCAATCCAAAGGGTAATTTGCAATAAGCAAATGTCCCCCATGGATAAATGAAAGCTGTTTTAGCTTGATCAATAGGGAGTATGTTGATTTGATTGTAACCAGAAAAACCATCCATAAAGGAGAACATTTCACTGCCGACACAATCATCAATAATTTGATCAATATAGGGGGTTGGATAATTGTCTTTAGGACAAGTTCGATTAATATCCCTATAGTCGATACATACTCTTATCATTCCTTGTTTTTTGTTGACAGGAACAATATTCGATCCCCAATCGGTTAAAGGAATTGGATAAATGAAACCTGTGAGAAGTAATTTCTCAATTTTGGCTTTGATAGCAGCAACTTTTCACGGATGTATCTGATGTAAGCGTTGCCAAATAGGTTTAGCATTTTGGTATGTTTTAATTTCATGGACAACAATTGATGGATTGATTCCTGGCATTTCTTCATATGACTAGGCAAACACTTCACAGAATTCTTGAAATAGGGCTTTATAAGTGTGGATTTCATTGTCCGTACAGGAAGCACCTATATGAACGTTTTCAATAATTCCAGGCTTAACTGAAATGTCAATAGGAACTGTTCGAGAGATATTTTCCAAATTTAACTCAGAATCAGAATGTTGCAATGGATTTTGCGGTTATTTGACATAGTCAGTTGTAAAAATAGAAGAAAAATCATTTTCAAAATGATTAAGCTCAGGTAAAAACGAAGATTGGTGATGTAGAACTTCCCATGGTAAATCATCAACAGACAATGGTTCACGAATGTACTGATCATTATGAACAGGATCAGGAAATGTTGTTGTAGTTGAGATAGATATAGAAAGTGATTCCCCTTGGACCACATTCATTGGATCAATTTTGGTTGAAAAAGGATCAGAAAACGACTGTACAACCTGATATGCAATTTCAAAGGGACTCAGAGGCATCATGCCACCAAATGAATCCACCTCAGAATCGGAAGGTACGATCCAAGGATCATAAACAATAACAGTATTTGATGAAATCATATGAATAGTTGCAATAGAAGGTGAAACTTTAGGAGGAGGGAAGGAAAAAGTTCCTAGTAAACCATAATCTTTAATCAAACCTATGCCAACATCCATGTAAGCGATAGTTGTTTTACCGATGTGCTGAATACTATCTGAAGAGGTCGGGTCAGGTGAGAAATAAGTCAGTTGGTCTATTGTGACGATCTTTCCATTATGAGGAAACTTGATAAGCTGAAAAACCGATGAAACAATAGCAGTCATAGCATAAGACCAACTGCCACCCAAGAGAAGGTTGTAATCTAGAGGGGCATCAACCACTTCCACATCTAGATTTACGGTTTTACCTTCGACCCCTATAGGTAAATCCTGCAAAATACCAAAAGGATGGAACCCTTGGCCATCAAAAGCCTTTATAATTGTCGGAGACTAATTGAGTGTGGGAGAACCAAGCGATTTCCAACAATGGATCGACATAATACACGTAGAAGTCCCTTCATCAATCACAGTCTAAAAGCAAGGTATGTTTTTGACTAAAACTGGAATCTGGAAAGCCATTTGATGAGGGAGGCGGGGTGTACTATTCTCTAAATCAAAGTTTATTAGGTTCAAATCCTAAATATCGACAGCTCCTATAGCAGAAAATAGTAATTTAAGCTGTGCTGGGCACGATTGCAACACTTCCAAAGCCGACATTGCTGAAGGGGAAATAGCTAAGTCTTCAACAATGTTATAATTCTGAGCAGCTCTCGCATGTGGATTGAAAGCCGATTTCTGAAGTATACCTTTAGCAGGCGGTTTGATTACTAAGTCAGGGTTGGTTTTCTTGATTTGTAGTGGACCAGAACCAGAAGGAGGTGTAGTTGATGTGTTTGAATTACAAGATTCTGCTTCTTTACCACCAACAGGATTTTTACTACCATAATCTTGCAATCGCGTCGCAATCCTGACATGAGACATCATCATAATGGGTTCTTCTGAGGCATTCAAGGAAGAACCAATCATCTTACTATCTTGAGTAGGAAAAGGATCCTTCAAGACAGCAGGCATTTGAGAACCTTTAACGATTTTTGAAACCTCTGCTCGATGTGGGTAGTATTTCGTAAAATGATCCTCATCGCAAATGAAACAAGGATAATGAGGTTTTCATTTTTCGTCATTAGATTCATTTTTGTCTGTTTTATCTTTTGAATTTTGTTTGTTTTTCTTCTTCCCCTTATTTTTACTACCGGATTTTGATTTGGCCGTAGATGATTCTATGACATGGATGTCGACAGAAATTTCAGTGGAAGACTCTCCTGTCGGGGAATCAGGTAAAGTTATTATAGGAGAAGAATTCTTTGAGGATTTCTTCTTACTTTTAGTGCTAACTGAACGAATCATACCATCAACGGCATGAGAACCTGAAGGAGCTGCAGTTATTTGATTGTGTTTTGGAAGATCATGGATTTTTTCATGTAAAGTACCTGATTGCGTATAGACGAGGTCAAGGTACTGAGCTTGGGCAATGACTTGCTCTTCAGTAACAACTCCTCCATTAGCTACATCTTCAGTGATTTTAGGTAACAATGATTTAATGAACCATTCTGCTAAAATTTGATTCGGAATGAAAACTTTCACTAAACGCCTTCTACGTCGCCATTCATGAATATGATCAGAAATATATGTGGACGTGGATTGTTTCAGTTAAGTTAACAGTTCTGTGCCATTGTCGTATCTGATAAGCAACTAAAAATGAGTTAAGAAAGCAATGGCTAACTGATTGAAATTATAAAAAGAGGCTCGTGGTAACTCAATGTACCATTTGGCGGCAAGATGAATGAGAGTTTGTTGAAAAAGACACAATCAAATTGAATCATCAATGATGGAATTAGATGCACACCAGAGGTGATAAGTCATAACATGATTTGACGAATCCTCTCCTGACTTACCCTCGAATTTCGGAATATCACTAGGCAACTTACTAGGCATTGGCGACCAATACGAAAGATAGTAAATTGGATCATTCGTAAGGTACGACAAATCAGGTAAATCCAAAGTTGCAATAAATGGTAATTGACGGTTAGGTTTGCGAAAACCTTGTGTAGTGAGACCAGTTCTAGGAGGAGGATATCCAAGATAACCTGGAATCGGATTTGCACTAGGAATGTTATAACCTCCTACGAAACCAGGATTAACTGGACCAAACTGGGGTTGTTGAGGCTGTTAATAAGTATAGCCAGGATACAGTTGATACTGATAAACTGGGTTTTGTACAGTAGGCCCGAATTGATACTATCCTTGGTACGGTTGATATGTGAATTGTGGTTGACTTGTGGTAATTGTAGCAATCCTACTAGCTTGTCCTGCAGGCATCTGGACCGAAGCCTGAATTGTAGGTGCTGACTGTGGCACAAAGACTTGAGGAATTTGCATTGATGCAGGGGTAGTAGAAATCAAAGCTGCTGATACCCCAAAGACAGGTGTTGTAGGTTGAACAAAAGTCGTAGTAGTTGCAGCAGTTTGAGGCGGAGTACGAGGTGAGCTAGGCCCAAGCTACTGAACTATACTAGATGTAGGGATTTGAATAGTAGGTTGGACAGGTTGTTGGGTTGGACCAGAAACCAAAGGTTGTCCAGGTTGATTGAGTAATTGCACATTAGGTTGCAAAGTTTGTTGAGTTTGAGATGGATCCCACACCATGTTCATTCTGGAATATGGACCCACAAAAGGTTGTGCATATGGAGGACCATAACCTCGTTGAACGTAGGGTTGATAATTAAGTGGTACATTTCCAGCTCCTTGAAAAAATGGTTGACTAGAAGGCGGTTGGAAACCTTGAGTTGGGTACTAAACTTGGGGTTGATAACACTGAGGCACGTTCTGAAATTGGGGTTGACCTTGAGGTATGTACTGAAACTAGGGTTGACCTTGAGGTATGTACTGAGTCTGAGGTCAACCTTGGGGTATGTATTGTCATGAAGGTTGATAAACTTGAGGAAGCCCTTCATGCGGTAACTAACTACCTTGGGGTTGGACCCCAGGCGGTAACTGACTACCTTGGGGTTGCCCCCCAGGAGGTAACTAACTACCTTGAGGTTTCCCCCCAGGCGGTAACTGAATACCTTGAGGTTGAGGATTTGGAATACTACTAGACATCATAAGGATTTGTTCTGCATTCAATGCTTGAGTTATATTACTTCCAGATGATAACACTTGTTCAATCGGTCGAGGAGATGCTCCTGAAAAAGTACCAGAGTGTGACTGGTACCCCGAAGGAATAGAAGGACCACCAGATAAAAATGCTTCATGTGTTTGGGAAAACATAGATGACTGTCTTGACATGATCGATGAAGGATAATAACCTCTTGGTGTAGGATGAAAAGGAATTCGAGGTGGTGAAAAGCTAAGACCCAGGTTTTCTAAAAAATTTGTTAATGATACATACCAAGCGTCACTCCTAAAAGGACTGTAGAATATTTATTCACGCTCCCTAAGATTTAAAATCTGTTGGTTTTCGAGAAGAGTTACATCTTCTTCTGGATTAACAAGTTCTTCAATAGAAATGAGGCCAGAAGGAAGATTTTGAGTAATGATATTACTTACCCTAGGTGAACCAGGATTACTAGAAATTGGAGAAGCAAATCCTGAAGTTGGAGTAATAACAGGTTCAGTGTCAAGCTCAGAATTTTCAGGTTCTTCAGCTAATTCACTGGAAGGAGAAATACTACCAGTAACTTTGGAAAATGAAATTGGCTCCTGAATAGACTCTGTTGTTTGTATTTGATAATCAGGATGAACAATTAAAGATGATTCTCTGGCCTCTGGTGATCCAACTCTACTATCACTAGGTGATACAAGAGCTTGTAGCCCTTCAAGCTAGCTTGGTGAATACTCAGGAGGTTTCCCCTGAAGTCTATGAGGTTGTCTCAGTAATTTAGCCATGATTAAATTAATTAATCACACACAAACAAAGAAAATTTCAATAAAAACGCCTAAAGTCTCTAAAGAAACAAACAATTGAATCACACACCTAAAAAATCTAAGAGTTCAAACCACACACAAACAGTAACTTCCCGTACTAAAAACACTAGTTGGTGATGAAATCTAACTTAGTATAAGTTTAATACAGAAAGGGCGATTGGAACAATTACCCCGACAACCTGCTTAATGAAACAGATTGGCACAAGTTTCTTCATAAAACTATCTCAAGTGAAGAGAACCCCCCAGAGAGTCCAAGTGAGTCTAGTCAATGTCTGCTCCAAGTACAGTGAGACCCTTCCTTCACCCTCACCTTAGGAAATAATCTTAAGTTTATGAACACGAAGGTTACCAACAACAACAAATACAATTGGGGGAACAATCTACAATCTGATCTACGTGCAAGGGCAGAGTAACAAAGCTCAATCCCTTTGAGGGCTCCACGACATGGTCAATCCAAGGTTTACCAACAAGTGACCCTAGGCTCCTCGACAATGGTTAATCCGAGGTTTACCGTTTATAATATGTGCAAATCTTCTATCTTTTCCAATGAAACAGAATTGATCATCTCAAAGGTTCGGACATGATCTCGTGATTGACTCCTTTAAGAGAAGCTTCCCAGAATGTATCAATTACAATTGGATTTATTTCCTACCGCAAGATGTATCTACTTTTTTGAAGATTCTTCGGTGAAAATCACGTAGATAAACTTTCATCGACGGATTTCGAACCAACCAATGTGGTTTATCGTTAGGACAAGTTGAATGAGCAAATCTCGCTATGCACTTTAAATAGATAGCGCAGAATATCCAATGACTCAAATTTCTCGATAAGGTAATGGCTAAAAAGACAACAGCTCAATTTGACCAGATAACGGCTAGTTGGACTATGATAAGGGGTGTATATATATATATATATATATATATATATATATATATATATATATATATATATATATATATATATATATATATATATAGATATATATATATAAAGAAAATTCGTTTATTAATATATAATATAATAAATAAACTAATAAATATATAATAGAATAAGTAAACTAATAATATAAGTAAATCATAAAATAAATTAATTTCAAATATATTAATTAATCTAAAATTGTTAGAATAAGAATAAAATAAATTAATTTTAAATGGTTAGATAAAAATATTAGTTAGTTATAAAACCAAAATTAGAGTAATAGTTAATTATATTTATTAAAATATAAGATTAATAAATATTCGTCAAGAAATTAGAGAATTCAAGTGTTGGAAATATAAAAATTAATTCATGGTCTATTTAAGGGTAAAAAATAGTATATTAGTTTTAAATTAATTAATTATAAAATAGATTAATTTTAAATTAACTTTATGTAAATTAAGTTTAAATTAATAGTCAAAGAGTTTTCACATATAAATATTTATTTAAAAAAAATAAAAAATAAAAGCAAAAAAATAAATAAAATAATAATAATAATAATAATAATAATAAATAAATAAATAAATAAATTACCATATTAAAAATTAATTAATCGATAATATAAGGGAGGGGAAGAAAGAAAACGACTAGGAGGAGAGGGCTGGGACGCAACAACTACTGATCTTCCACCGATCCTCTCTATTGAGAATTTTTGGTCTTTTTTCAATCTCCAAGGCTTCCCTAAATTTTCGGTGATGGAATTGCGACACTCTAGCAATCACACTAGCCTCCTCGATGCAGACATGATGATTGGTTTTCACCACATGCTCTGCTAAAGCGGAAGACTTAGTTCTCATATGCTTGAGGTCAGCTGCGTGCTCACTAATCCTTTGATTAATGGAGCGACCAGTCTCACCAATATAGGGGGTTCGACATGAACAAGGAATAATATAAACCCGTTTCATGTCCTTGGGGTCGATGGGATCCTTCACAGATCTGAGGGATTTACGAATGGTGTTAAGAGGTCTAAAAGTTGCGGGGACATTATGATTCTTAAGAATCCTTGCAATCTTATCCGTGGTCCCCTAAACAAACGGAAGATGGACACCAGGAATCCGCTCTTTAGTCCCTCTTCTGGGTAATGAATTCTTAGCTGCTTTGAGGAAAGCCTTTTGTCCCAAGTGTCTGCTATAACCGTTTTCAACAAAGACATTAAGGAGATGGGATTTCTCCTCCTCGAAGCTCTTATCATGAGATATCCTTAGAGCACGAGTTGCAAGGGTGTTGAGAACCCCCAACTTCTGGGCCGGGAAATGGTGGGAACTAGCATGAAGATACTGTTCCGTATGAGTTTTCTTGCGAAACACTCGGTGGGAGAGGGAGGCTAGTGTGATTGCTAGAGTGTCGCAATTCCATCACCGGAAATTTAGGGAAGCTTTGGAGATTGAAAAAAGACCGAACATTCTCAATAGAGAGGATGGTTGGAAGATCAGTAGTTGCTGGGTCCTAGCCCTCTCTTCCTAGTCATTTTCTTTCTTCCCCTCCCTTATATTATTGATTAATTAATTTTTAATATGTTAATTTATTTATTTATTATTATTATTATTTATTTATTTATTTATTTTTAAATAAATATTTATATGTGAAAACTCTTTGACTATTAATTTAAAATTAATTTATCTACAAAAATTAATTTAAATCTATTTTGATTAATTAATTTAAACTATTAATTATTTTTTAATAAGGTAAAATTATTATTTTTTTTTTTTATGTGTATTAATTTAAACTTAATTTACATAAAGTTAATTTAAAATTAATCTATTTTATAATTAATTAATTTAAAACTAATATACTATTTTTTACCCTTAAATAGACCATGAATTAATTTTTATATTTCCAACACTTGAATGCTCTAATTTCTTAACGAATATTTATTAATCTTATATTTTAATAAATATAATTAACTATTACTCTAATTTTGGTTTTATTACTAACTAATATTTTATCTAACAATTTAAAATTAATTTATTTTATTCTTATTCTAACGATTTTAGATTAATTAATATATTTGCAATTAATTTATTTTATGATTTACTTATTATAATATATTAGTTTACTTATTCTATTATATATTTATTAGTTTATTTATTCTATTATATATTAATAACCAAATTTTCTCTTATAATATATATGTGTGTGTGTGTGTGTAATACCCCTTATCATAGTCCAACTAACTGTTATTCGGTCAAATCGAGTTGTTCTCTTTTTAGCCATTACCTTATCGAGAAATTTGAGTCATTGGATATTCTGCCATATCTATTTAAAGTGCATAGTGATATCTGCTCATTCAACTTGTTCTGACAATGAACCACACTGGTTGGTTTGAAACGCATCGACTAAAGTTTCTCTATGTGATTTTCGCCGAAGAATCTTCAAAAATTTGATATGGATCATAGAAGTCTCAATTCAATAATGTATCTACTTGTTTTTCTTAACTATCTTGGAGAGTTAATTACTCCCTACTCCAAGATACTAGCATAAGCTACATTGGTGATAAGAGCCCTAGAAATAGAAAAGATTACTAGATCAATTTTAATTAAGCGTTGCTTTTATGGGTTGTTCTTTAAGTCAATAGGTATGGAAATGAAACTTTGATGGTGTGAAGACTCAACTCCAAACATTAAAAAATGCACCTAAAATGATAAGCAAATCATTTTTCTTTCAATGAAATTCTAGCTAAAAGAAAGAGTTCGAGAATGCAATTCTTTAAGAAACAATTCTTTCTTTCAACATGGAAATGAAAAGAAAATATTTTTGTCTTTTTCAATAAGAACTCATAATGAGACTAATAATTAATGCTCATAATAAATCCCTTCCCCTTCTCAAACTCGAAACTTCAAGAAAAAACAATTTGATTCAAAAGAGATCTACAAGTTCTAGAAAAGCACTCAAAACTACAAAAATTAATTTTGAGATCTAAAAAATTTACAAATCTAATTAAATAAAAGCTTCAATTCTTTTTGAGGACGTTTTACTTAGTTGTTCAATAAACTAAGGATTCATTTGTTCAAAATAACAAACCAACCAAAAACCATCCAGATATGTTTTCTTTTGTAAAAATGAAATTCAAAACTTATAACAAAGTTTGTTCAAAGATTTTCAACGAGAAAACTGAACTTATTTCTCACAAAGGATAGATTTCACAACCAAGTCAGACTCATCAAGAAGACAAAAAGACAACAGGGTGATCTAAGGTTTCTCGAGCTTCTGATCTTTGAGTCACTACAGAGACAAAGTGAAAACCACTCTAAGCATGCAAACTTCTAGAAAATCATCTAAAACAAAAATATTATTGGAACTCACTCACAAGAGATTTTTGACAGGAAAAATATAGATCTAGGTAGACACTAAAAATCTTAAATCAAAGCTAAACCTAACTGGAAGAAGATATTTTAGGTTTTTCAAAAAAATTTACAGGGTCCATAGGCTACAGAAGCAACAGGTGCGGTTCCGCTCTGTTTACTAAAGGAAAAGTGCGAAGATGCCTGCACTGTCTGTAAAGATAAAGTGTGGTCCCCCGAAAACTCCGAAAAAAACAAAAATACTTCCAAATTCTAAAAGCTACCCAAGCCAGTATACATCAATCAAAAACCAAAAAAGACAAAATTTTTCTCAAGTCAAAACAAAGGAAAACAAAAAACCAAATTCATTCCCCAGTCATAGAGTTGCCAATTTGTTGGCCGAATAAATCGATCTTGTAGGCAAGGCCGATCTCCCTAGTATCAGAAGATAGTCTAGCAAAAAACGGACAAGCAAACCTATCTTTCTCTAAACATATGCGATTTATAAATAAATACTACAAAGGTGTTAAGATCCTACCTTAGATCCAACGCTTGTTCACTGTAGTCATCCTTCAATCATTCGAAAGAGTTACCCTCCAATCGTTTGAAAGAGTTATCTTTAAATACCTACAATCACAAACAAGCAAACATTAAATAACACCTGCATAGCAAATATCATAAATCATGTCTATTATGGTGATCAAGGAATCCATAAAATAAACCATAAATGAACAGCTTATTGAGAAAAACAAACTTATTTATATTAACTTTGAAGTAGAAGAACCTTACAACCTTTTTAGCCTTGATGTTGAACAAGCTCTTCCTAGGGTCCGAAATAGGAATTTCCTTTACTTTGACAAGCCTTGCACTCTCCCAAATGAAATCTTAGATGTATGTAATCTCTCCTCATAAAAACTCAACTAAAGATGACTAAGTTCCATCAGCATTTCACCTAAAAAATATTCAGCTTCCAACCTCCCTAGTAACCAGTGCAATGCTTCCTTTTATAGTGCAAAGGAGGAGGTTACAGGTCCACCTATGAAGGGATAAAATCCTCCTTCAAAGGGATAAGCTCCTCACATCAAGGGGTTAGCTCCTTAAGGTATGGGATGCTTGATCCTTAAGAGAGCGAACTTGCCACCTCAAGATCCTTCCAAAATCTTATAGAAATGACTAAAAGTGAGTTTTGTTAAAATGTAATCACGCCTTTTTAACTTTTATAGGGGTTCACACCCATAACATAGAGATAGAGCGGTCAGGTGCACAGGAGACATGACCATTAGGTGCGGGACCGCAGGTAATGCAAAGAGAAAGTGTGGAACCAGAGTTTTAAACACTTTTGAGGGCTTTTTCTTATTTTCAAGGCTTGATATGAGGAACTTAGGCTTAAGACTTGCAAAGGAGGAAAGTATGAGTGATAATGGACTCACACAGATTGCAGAATGTCAAGGTGACAATTTTTAGTGCAACAAGCCCTAGAACTTAACGACCTACACGAAATCAGGAATAGAAGGAATAAACCGACATCATGACCATCTCAGGGTGTGAAAAATTGGTTCTAGCATCCCCCCATACTATTTCGGGTGAGACTTCAATCTGTGCTCCACGGGCTGATGCCGAAAGGGCCAGTAGTGTAGAGATTTGTTTGGCTAACTAAAGTTGAACCTGGGTCAGGCCCCACCAAGCCAATAAATGGTTCCATTGCCAGGACCAGAATATGCATAAGAGATGTGTGATGTCGTACCATTAGAATCCAACTAGGAAAGAGATCAGACGCTGGTTGGATAGGAAGATCCATGAATTCGTGGTGCAGGAGAACAAAAATCCACGAATAACAAAGGAATAGTGGTTGGACATGTATCTATACACAGAGATTCATGAAATCCTTTTCTATTCCTTTCTCGTTGAGCTATACGAGTGGATTACGAAGCTAGTGGATAGCCAAGGAAGGTGGAGACTTGATAGTCCTATTGTTTGGACCCAGGAGTTAGTACAGAGATTGGAAGCCTCTGAGGATAAGATTGCCCGCATTGTCAATCATTAGCTTGATTGCATAATAGGAGGATTTGTGACTGAATTCGTGGTTGATACCTTAGTTAGCCACAATGAGGCGGAGCGACGCTTTTTCAAGGGTCCACAAGGTAAGTACTTGAAGTCTTTGAATACCTATATTAAAATGTTATTGTGTGAAAAACGGGTTATGCAACTACCTTGATGTTCAGAGCTACGGAAGTGGAAAAACTTACAGGAACGAAGGAAGAAAGGGTTCTAAATATAGTCCATTGATTTCACCTCCATTGGGTGACAAAGAGGGAGTAGCGCAGGCTGCTCTGTGAAGTGCTATCTAGTTAATAAGACAAGGATCCCCACGAATGCCACCTCCACCCACACCACCTCCAACTTTACCACCATCACCTGTGACTTCACCCGAACCACCTCCACCTCCACTGCAGTTCCGCATGGAAAATTTAGTAAAGCTACCTTTGTTCAAAGGCTCAGGGAATGAGGACCGGGACCAGTTCTGGTTCATTATGAGAGTTGTGTGGGAAGCTCAGGGTGTTACAGATGATCACATGAAGAAGGAAACACTAGTTAGTGCTCTACAGGATTGCGCACTAACTTGGTACATTAAATACTCTAACGATAACCCAAACGCTGGAGTGGCAGACATCTAGACCATGCTGAATAAAGAATTCAGTAGGCCTAAATACGAGGCATAGTCGATTGTGGGGTTCAAAGAAATTGCGATGAAACTAGGCGAGACACCTTGGAAATTAGATCAGAGATTGAAGTGTAAAATCCATGAAGCTAATATGAACTTAATAGATGGACAACACTGTGAAAGGTTCGTGACTTCGCTCCTACCACACCTAAGGGTGGTGCTGTCACAACATAAGATAACAACTCAGGTAGAGGCCTTGGATATTGCAATGAGACTACATGAAACACGATGTAGGATATGAATTTGGGGGTTCAGCAAATCCATGTGCAGTTGCAAAATCTTTGCATTGAAATGTAGAGCTTGAAGCAAGACAGAACAGTTCAGTCGGAGGTGTGCGAAGAGGTATGGTGCCTGAAATGAAAAGGTCTTGGGCGTGACAAGGACCATTGCCTGGTCTTTGCGAATTACATTATAGGAGGGGGACCGATGCCTTTGAGGCCGAAAGTTCAAGTAGGACCAAGCATGGGGCCTACATTGTGGTGTGTTATATGTCAGGTAGTAGGAAAACATACAATGAATAACTATCGTTTGCTACAGAAGTTTGTACAAATACCACAACAACTATTCTACAACTTCTGTAGGTCAGTAGGGCATGATTAGTGCAACTGCAGAAGTTATGAATTGATGATGGATAGAACACCCACCTATAGGGTTCAGGCCAAAACGCACCCCCCTGACCAGAGTGCAGGGATGGCGCGAACAAGCCTTCAATGCTGTGGAAGAGGCCAAAGCAGAGGAGGACTTGGTAGAGGTCAGGGACAACTAATCTTCTATAATTACGAAGGACCAGGACACTATGCCCGTGATTGCACTAACCCAATGCATCCATCGTGCAAATATTTCACCATGTTTGACCATGAAATAGAGGACTGTCCTACATTGATAGCGAGGATACATGACAAAGGGTCACTACCACCTCAACCGACTTCGAACCTGCAGATGATAAGGTCTGAGCCTCACAGAGAGGATCCGAATGTGAATATAGTGCTCCAAAGTGGAATTGCAACAGGGGATGATAAGGGAAAACAACCCAAAGACAATGCATGGGTTCACAAAACTCTGTAAAGGAGGTTGAATTTGATTGGAGTGTGCACACAAAACATTCATGGAAGCAAAGAAGAGCTTCACTGAAGCCTCCACCTTAGGGAGCAAGGATAAGCCTAATAAGGAAATGGACCCTTCTATGCTTACGACCTTTATGGAAACCTGAATGAAGTTGTTGTGTGATAGCAAGGCTGTGAAGGGATCACTGGAGCTTATAGATATATGCACCGGAAACACTCTGGGTGAACTGTGTGTGGTACGAAATATTGGTAAGCATAAAACAAGGATAGGATGGGAGATGAGACTGATTGTGTAGATAGGAGAATATGAAATTGATAAGGTTATTTTGGATATGTGGTCAAATGTGAATGTCCTACCGAAATAGACTTGGGAATGGATGGGAATACCTGCGCTGCAGTGGTCTCCGATTTAGTTAAGGATGAAAAATCAATAGAAGATCATCCCCATGGGGTGGCTACAAGGGGTAACTATAGATATTGAAGGCGTGAGCACGCTGGCTGACTTTGAAGTAATAGAAATTGTAGATGACAACAACCCCTACCTTGCACTCCTTGGCATTGATTGAACTACTGATATGAAAGGGGTAATCAACCTAAAGAAGTGGAAGATGGTATTTGAGAAGAAATCAATCCGCATAATAGTACCCCTAGATCCTGCTGAAGGATCACGCTATACTGAACTAGTCCGCAATTATGAGAGTGATGACGATCTAGACTATATATATAAGATAACAGCACGAGACCAAGATTGGGTGAATCCAACAGTGGATGGACGAATTACATGGGATCGTGAGAGTTCCTCCACCTTAGACTTTGATGAAGAATTAAAGTGTTGGCAGAATCGGTTACATGAAGTAACCACACTAAGTTGTAACATGATGACCCAGTAGTTGTGCTATGTGTCGTCAGAGGTAAGAAATCTGCCCAGTTATGATGGCATGAGTGATGTAGATATATTTTTGGATGCATTTGAAAGGGAGGTACCAAAAAAGCAACACTTCCAGGCTCTGGATAGGTACGCACAAGGGTAGCTTCCAGTGCTTCCACTGCGTGCTATGCCCGCAAGGTGGTGGGGTATGCACAAGGGTAGCTTCTAATGCTTCCACTACGTGCTATGCACGCAAGGTGGTGGGATATGCACAAGGGTAGATTTGATGATTGGCACAAATGTAGGAGGATGATGAGAATACGCTTTGGGAAGCAAAAGGTACAAATGACAGACAAGTATGATGGGAAGGGTGATCCGCGTGTGCACTTGGCCAAATGGACTTAGGCTTATGGAGAGAAGCCCCAACCTGAATGGGTGCACTTGTTTTCTCACACCCTGGATGTCATTCCGATGAATTGGTACTTAGAAATGGAGCTCCACCATGGTACAGGTGAATGGGATATTCTGCATGAAGGATTCATAATGACTTTCAGCTTTGAGGACAAGTTTGACTGTATTGACGAGGCGCTACAAGAAGTAAAAGCAGCAATCTTTAGGATACCACGGGATCCTTTGGATCTGATTCAACCCGATTGGACTACTTAGCTGAGCCATGCGCTAGAAGGTTATAACGCGACCGCTGAAGAAGAAGATGAGGATCCATGAAAGATTAACATCCATGAAACAAAAGGTTGTTGCGAGGTTGAAGGACCACAGATTGAGAATCCTAACATAACCATGCCGCTGAAAACAAAAGAAGTATGTTGAAAAGTGTGCAACAAGAAATGAAAATTTAGGAAGTGCTAAAAATAGAACTGCTAAAAATAACACTTCTAAAAATAGTAGTTTGGCCAATGAGCATTTTTGCCACCTTGGGTGAGAGGTGAAACTGCTAAAAATAGCATTTCTAGGTCCCTTCCTATTTACAGTAGTCCCTAGTCTATCTATAGGAAGTAAATTCAAATTTGGTCTTACCAGTAGTTTAGAATATTAATTAATTAATTCTCCATGAGTTAATTAGTTAAGGAAAATCAAACTTGAAGTCTTTGTAAGAACATGCAATTATTTCTCCACTAATTGGGGAATGTTACCTTGATTTGCTCCACTGATTGAGGAATTAAGGATGAGTTCTATATTGAGAGGATTAGTTGACTTAGTTTAACTTAGTCAAGTTCAGTTAGATTAATTCTACAAGTTGTTAAATTAATGAGATACAATTTGTTGATGCTTGCATGCATGTGACAACTGTTATTTTTAGATAACTCTGTATTCACTCATGGATAACTGATGCATGTCAGTTCTGACAGATATCCAGTTGAGATCGGAGAAGGGACAATGTACTATCAATTGGATGAATATTTTTCCTATAAAGGAAGCTCATCCATGATGAGGATTTATCTCCTTCAAGTTTGTGTAGTTAGATCAGAGGTTAGTGAGTGTGTGAAGAGGCCAATTCACACAGGTTGCAACACTGGACCTCAAGGAAACTGCACAAGGAAATGGGAGGCTTGGAGGGCAGAGGATAAGGTTTGAGAGAAGCCTTTGACTATCTATGAGCAGCAGAGGGATTGCACTAAGAGTTGGATAGCTTTCGAGCTAAGGCTTTGTGTAATCCAGACTATATTTCCACTTGTATGATAATACAGAGATGGGGTTTTAGGCAGGTGCTTTCCCTGGGTAAATTCTTCTGTGTTATGTGTGATTGATTCCTTCTTATCAGTTATATGTGTTCATATTGATGTTGTTCATGGTTGATTAAGCTTCCATTAAATTGTTTGTAGAAGTAGATCAATTGTTTTGCTTTAGTACATTGCATTACTAGGTTGATCTATAGGTGGGAAATTTCTACATGGTATCAGAACTAGCTAATTTCTAGAAAAGGTTCTACATGGTATCAAAGCACAGGTGATCAAGGAGAGAACAATATACTAAGAGGAGATTTCAAAGTTTTGAGTTTTGGGCCGAGAGTTTGCAGAGCAGATCTGAAAATTTTTGTATACAATTTTCAGAAATAAATAACATATTTGGATTCCTTGCGGAAAAATACCCCAAAAAAAAAAAACGGTTGAATCGGAGTTCGAATGAGGGAGATATTGTTAATTTAAAATCAGCTCTTTTTCTAGAAAATTTCGTGACGGCGGGAAAGTGGAAATATGTTATCGGGAAATCTAGTGTCTATGCAGAGCTGCTAGTCCCACTAAGGCTGGTAGCTACCTTAGAAACAAACAAACTAAAACCACTTTCGTTTTCCTTTATGAGAAGTAGATAAGAGGGGAAAAAGGAGACCAACCTCTGTCTAGCGCTTGGTTCCTTGCTTGATTCCTCTCCCTTCCGGTAGATCTTTGCCACTTGCTTCCTCGTCTACCCAGCTTCAAAGAGCACCTGTAGAATCAAAGCAGCATAACACTATCCAAGAACAAAGATCTACTATCATAAACAATATAGGACCAGATATATATTGACCACACAAATGCATATATCATCAATCATACAAGAATGAGGAGGAAAACTTGAATAGCTTTATTAATAATCAAGAATAGAAAAGAGGATTACAACCAATTGTTTTGACCCAGCTTCATCCTCTCAGCAAGAAAGCCCTTCTTCACCTCATGAAAAGCTTAGATCACCCAACACTATGATGTTACACCAAGAAACCAGCAGCACTTCCTTACAAGATACAAAATTCCAGCCTCTGGATCTCTGGGATGAGGGATCCATATATAGATGTTTGTAAGGGGGGTGAGTTAGCTTTCGAGATTTGATTAGTGTCCTCTCTCTGATAGTTCTTGATTCCACTTGGAGATTGATGATCTCTTACTCATCCCTGGGCGAATGCAGAGAGGAAAGTGTCACAGGAGAAGTTTTTGGAAGATTCCATGATCTTCCACCTCGCAAATTGACTCTGCCATTTGTCCACTCTCGCCCATCGCACCCCATAGAAGGGCTTTTCAGTATGCATCGCACCTCCTGTGTGCATTTAGGTGGGATGCAGCGCACTTTGACCATGGAGCAGGTGAGATGGTCTAGTTTTGACCAGTTCTGAGTAGTTTTTCATGGAGAACTTCTGGGAGATGATGTAATCAGTTGACCTTGTTCTTTTAGGGGTTGGAACAACACTTTTAGGGACTTAGGAGCCCTTGGTTTATGGACATTTATGATTGGGGTTGCAGTGCCCAAAAATGTCTATAACAGTTGCCCCCTAAAGCATGAGGTCGTTAATATTTTTGATGTCGGGTGAAATGCTTTATCATGAGGATCTGAAGTTTTTTTTTTTGAGTTGGAAGGCGACCTGTAATAAAATACAATACAATACATTATCTTCATAATATTTTCATGATCTAGTTGAGGCGAGAATTCCCATGCTCAGCTTTATAAATTCATTTTCATGTACATAAGACAGACAATCGTCTATGTGCAGGATGATGATTCTGGTAGAGCCATCATCCCTTAGGTTGGATGATTATCTGTGCAGCAATGATGTAAATTTGATGTCTTTATTTTCCTAAATATATATCACACCCCGAATGGATGAAACTAGATCCATGGTCTTCAACCTCGTTCGATCTTCACTCAAAGTACAAGTCGATCCATGTGAGATATGTTCTAGAGTTGAACATGGAAAGACATCGCCTGATTACCAGCCAATGTTGTAAGCTATTAACAGGCCCGAGAGGAATCAACGATAATGATGATGAACCTCAAGGTACTACAATACAATTCACGTGGTGTGAATAAGGGACTTGGTGTTGAACACCACGCAAAATCTTTCGGTCAAAGGCCATTGATGTAAACCTGTTGCCGGAAGTGAGAAACTTGCCTTTGAGGCATGCAAGCTTCAAAGCACTGAAATGGTTGTTCCTAGAACGACTTCCTGGATAATGAGCTGATGTCGACAAGAAGCGATCCGTCATAGGAGGGCCTTAGTTAATCCCACATCAATGACACGGAACGGAGCAAATGATTTTAATGGAGGTGAAAATGATCTGATGACATAAGGTTCAGGGTGGTGGTCATGAAAGAATGGAGCGTAAATGTATTGCAGCGGATGAGACACAGGCGAATTCTCTGAGCGACTTCTCTTGAACATATCAGCGACACTGACATGATGGATTGGTAGCATTAACCCCAAATATGGATGGTGTGATGGACCAATGGTGATATGACCAGTGAACGGAACAACCCAACCCGACTTGGATGCAGAGTGAAAGTGTCATGTTCAAGAGCGACTTGCTACCAACAAAGTTTCTTCAAGTTTTCTTCCCAATTTTTCCCCAGTCATTGCTGACTGGTACCTCTTTATTTTTGTCAAGCTTGAGGAGGATAACATGTGCTTGTTCTATAATTTTCCCTTCGGGAAAACCCATTGCTATGTTTTAACGAGCCTAGCGATAGTGAAACTCGTTCTTCTCTGTATGGACAAGTTTGTCGCTATTCGGTTTTAACGAGTTTAACGACAAAGATAACTCAGTCCTTTTCAATTTTAAAGAGTCTAAAAAAGGGACGTAAAGAAAAATCCAATAATCCTTTTTCGTCATATAATCCCTTAAGTCCGAAAAAGTATAAAATAATACAAAAGGGATGGATTTTCAGTAATTTTAACGAGCCGAACAAAACAAACGCTCGATCTTTTTCTGTAATAATCCCTCAGGTCCAAAAAAATTAAAATCTAAAGGAGGGATAGCACTTCCGGTCACTTTAACGAGCTGGAGAGGCCAATTGCTCAAAAATATTTTCATATTTTACGAGTCAAATGAAAAGAGCTTAAAGGATACTCATTTTTCTAGGAACGAGTGATAAATTCGGGTAGCAGCTAATTCCAGGTAAGGTTCGGAATTTTCCAATCACGGCAGTGTCACAAGGATGGCTAACATGATCACTCTTCGCAGCTGTTCGTCAAAAAGGGTAAACAATCAAATGGAGGTGAATGATCGGCCAATGATGGGAACACGACCAAGGCTTCAAAGGCTGATGATAATACATTCACGATGGTTATTTACCGGAAATTGGTTCATTTTTTAATGAGCTTAAACTCTGGGGGAACATTTTCTCATTGCTTATGTTTATTTTTTAACGAACTTGAATTCTGCGTTAAAACTACTCGATCCAGTCGTATAATAAGGATGTCTCATTTAAAATGGCATTTTTTCAAAGCTTTGCCCCGCATCCTTTCTTTATGCAAGTTAGGAAATGACCAATCCTACGAGTTTAAAGGGTTAGAGGTCCTACATATTTAAAAAATAAATGGTCGCTCTTCGCTTGCACGCCAAAAGGTTTGCATGCCCCCGGGTATAGCGAAAAATTTCCAAGTTACCAAAGATTGTTGTATCCACACTGCGGACAAAACACTTCCTCGGCGATGTCTACCGAAATAAACAAAGGTGAGTGGCGCAACTGGCTCCACTCACATAACTTTGACGAAGGAATCTTATTCCAGTCTATTCTCATAAACCAGTCATATATCCTTCGCGGAAACCTACCATATACCCAAGGTTTTCCTGTCGAAACAGACCAGAGTGCATGCCCCCTGGGTTTCAGTCATGTCCTCCGAATCACTCGCGCTCATCAGGTGGACAGACTGGGGATTGATGAGACATTCCTTGTGTGAAAAGGCCATTCAGGGATGGTATTTGACTATTTGCTATGTGTGAATCAGGGAATGAAAGTTGGTCTACGAGCTTGACCACTCTTCCTTCATGCGGAAAACACATTACTCTAAAGAGTGAGGAGACAATGGCTCCCATGCAATAAATATAGTCGCGTCCAAGGAGTAGATTATAATCCAGGGGTCCTTGGACTACCATTACGTTCATGTGAACGGTTTTCGTTCTCAATGTTATCGGCACATTGGGGATCCCTAACGGTTGACTGGTTCCTTTGTCAAATCCTATTAGATTTCTCATTTCAGGCAAAAGCGATGGCGAACCAATCACTTTCCAGGCAGTTGAGGAAAGGATACTCACAGAAGCCCCTTCATCTCTGATGGTACCGGCCATGACCATTCTATATATTTGAGCAATGATTCGAAATGGTACACTAGCCGGTAAGTGGAGTCTTCCTAGTAGATTCCAATAGAAGGAAACAACTAGGTTTCTTGGAGGTGGGACCGAATAGATGGCCGGATATGACTCTGACGAACTTCCTTCTTGCGGTAAAGGAATGGGTAGACTACCTCCATGTTCATCGGAGTCTGTGCTTACGAAGAGAATTTGGATGGCGTCATTCTTGTTCTCTCCAGTGACTGTATCATCTAAAGATGGACCTTCTGAAGGTAAGACCAGGTCAACTGCCACCTCGACCTTTTGATTTTCGTCTGGTGTGAATTCAGATGGTTTATCTTCAATGATAGACGCTTCGACCGACCACAATGGCGTGTCAGTCAGACTTTCAACTAGCGATGGACTCGACAAGAGTTTCTTATATCCAGGAGGAAGCCGTAACAGTGAAACCAGATGGCCGTCCAAAACTCTTTTAGCCTCGTCTAAGAAGGGACAACAGTGGATGGAGTGATCGCCTTCACACAGTTTAGAATGAAATTTACATTTTCCTTTTTGTCCAAGGACTTTACTTTCACTAGTTAATGGTGTATCCTCAGCATGATCGTCAGAGGTTGATGACACCGGATTGTGAAAAAGAAGAGACCAGTCCCTTAAGATCCGAGGGATGCACGGAAAATCTCGATGATAGTGGTCTCCTTTGCAAATGACACATGGCGATTTAGGCCTGGACGGTGCAGTGTGTGGATTTTCGCTAGACGATGCCTGGTTGCCCCTTTTCGCCTTTGGCTCCTTCTTCTTCTCTTTCTTCTTCTTCTCCTTCTTCTTCTCAGTTACTTGATTTTTGGCTTTACAAGCTTCGTCAAGCGAAGAGGAAGGAGGAGAGGGAGAATTGGACGAAGCAAAAGGTTGGGGGGTAAATTTGGTATCGTTTAGTTGTTGACTTGATTGTTCAGGAATCACGGTGTTCTGAACGGCAGAGGTCGAGAAGAGCCATACGGGCAAGCCGATTGTCAATCCTGGAAGTGACAATGTGGCCATATGGGGTGCACCAACATCTCCCCAAGAGGAGAAAGGACTAGGATTTCCTCCAAGGGGAAATCCTTGGTTGGTGGACTCCATTTTTCTCAACCTAAGACCAACGTAGGAAAGGTGATGTTTATTCCGATTAAAATAAATTTTAGATGCTCTGACACAACTTGTTTTTTAAATTTTTAAGAGTCGAGAAAACAAAGATGACTCTAGTCGCCTTCGATTTTTAATGAGCTTGAAGTGACAAGTGCTCAGATGGACCTTTTCCTTTAAGGAGTCTGAAAAGGAAAGAAAGAGACTACTCTGGAAATCTAGACAGAGGGATTACCAAACCAATCGTAAAACTACAGAATACTTTTTATGGTACAGCAGTAAATCTTCCCGAATGCTGTGTTCAGTGCATTGCGATCGATAGGGCGGTAGACACGACTTCCTATGGATAAAGGATAAAGCCTATTGTGGTCTCCCAAAATATACTTGACGGTATGTGGGAGCACAAGTTCGTACTGGCACTTATCGTCTCAAAGTGGAGGAATCACCCAACCAACAATAAAAACAACAGTTACCAGGCTTTACGACGTCGGAATACATCTCTAGCCTAGACTTCTAAATGTTGTGCGTTAGGTTCCAAAGTGTTTTTAGATTCATTAAATTTATTTTACATTTGATCTTGCTTAAGAAATTTTCCTTTCAGGTTCACCGTGTGTAGATATACAACTCCTAAAATGCAATCTAAGATGATAAACAATCGTTTAATCTTCTTTTTGAAATGAAAATCCTAGCTACTAAGGAAAGAGAGACGATATTCTTTCAACATAGAGCAAAGAGCACACACTATATGCATTGTCCTAAATCAAACCAACAAACAGTATAAATGCAAATGCACACGCATGTATTTTTTTTCAGCCTTCTTAATGTGTGAATGATAAAAAGAAAGCTAAGCGCAAATCTGAATTATTTTTCAAAGCGACATTACTAACAAGTTTCTTTTCAAGACAAAATGAAGACAATGACGACACTTTGTTATTTGGAATTGAAAACTTACTTTCGACACTTGAAAAACTATTAATTCAAATCAAATACAAGAGTAATAATGTAATCGACTATCAAGAACAATTAGATTCTCTTCTATGATTGAAAACGACAGTTGCGACACTTCCAGATCAAGAAACGACAGTTCAATTACGCTACTTCTTTTTAAAAGAGAACTGAAAATGGATCACAATACATAAAAACATTTATAGTTCTTTTCACAATGGAGGCGGAATAATGGCAAGGAAGGGGGTTTCCAACAGAGGTATACTGATTACAGACAGCAAAATTCCTGAATAGAGCTAAAAAGAGTGAAAAAACTAAAGTCTGAAGGCAAAATTAGCCCTTTCTGATCAGCACACCTGTTACACAGGGATTCCAGTATGCATCCCACCTATAGCACACGGGAAGTGTGATGCATACTAATATCCTTGAAGAGAGGGTGTGATGGTACAGTGCGAGACTTTTGATCCAGTTCTTGATGACAGTTTGCAACACAGTTCAGGGATTTAGGCCTAGCAAGTGGTAATCAGTAAATAAATCACAGGGGTAGATCTAAGGAGGTTACTAGAGCCACCATAAGGGCAATTAGAGAGCTTGTAAATCAATTTTTCAGTTTATAAACAAAACCCGGAGATAGACTGAAGCAGCATTGATCTACTTTGCACTTGCATAGAAAATGCAGTTCGAAGGCTAGCTGACTTGACTTCAAGCTCTGTCTATAAATTTATAAAGCAAACAAATATAGACAAATAAATAATCTATTCACTCTCCAGCAGAGTCGCAATTTTGTTATCAGGAAATCTAGTGTCTATGCAGCACTGCTAGTCCCACTAAGGCTGGTAGCTACCTTAGAAACAAACAAACTAAAACCACTTTCGTTTTCCTTTATGAGAAGTAGATAAGAGGGGAAGAAGGAGACCAACCTATGTCTAGTGCTTGGTTCCTTGCTTGATTCCTCTCCCTTTTGGTAGATCTTTGTCACTCACTTCCTCGTCTACCCAGCTTCAAAGAGCACATGTAGAATCGAAGTAGCATAACACTATCCAAGAACAGAGATCTACTATCATAAACAATATAGGACCAGATATATATTGACCACACAAATGCATATATCATCAATCATACAAGAATGTGGAGGAAAACTTGAATAGCTTTATTAATAAATCAAGAATAGAAAAGAGGATTACAACCAATTGTTCTGACCCAACGTCATCCTCTCAGCAAGAAAGTCCTTCTTCACCTCATGAAAAGCTTAGATCACCCAACACTATGATGTTACACCAAGAAACCAGCAACACTTCCTTACAAGATACAAAATTCCAGCCTCTAGATCTCTAGGATGAGGGATCCATATATAGATGTTTGTAAGGGGGGTGAGTCAGCTTCTGAGATTTGATTATTGTCCTCTCTCTGATAGTTCTTGATTCCACTTGGAGATTGATGATCTCTTACTCATCCCTGGGCGAATGCAGAGAGGCAAGTGTCACAGGAGAAGTTTCTGGAAGATTCCATGATCTTCCACCTCGCAAATTGACTCTGCCATTTGTCTGCTCTCACCCATCGCACCCCATAGGAGGGCTTTTCAGTATGCATCACACCTTCCATGTGCATTTAGGTGGGATGCAGTGCACTTTGACCATGGAGCAGGTGAGATGGTCCGGTTTTGACCAGTTCTGAGTAGTTTTTCATGGAGAATTTCTGGGAGATGATGTAATCAGCTGACCTTGTTCTTTTAGGGGTTGGAACAACACTTTTAGGGGCTTAGGAGCCCTTGGTTTATGGAAATTTATGATTGGGGTTGCAGTGCCGAAAAATGTCTATAACAAAATAGATTGGTGTTCTCTATATGAACTTGAGGTACAAGATGCATGCAAAGCCTTGAGGAGCAAGGCAAAGGTTAGATACTTGGGGGTTGAGAGGGAGAGTATATTACCTCTCACCATGCAGTGCTAGAAGAAGTCTCAGACGATTGTGGAGGAGCCACGATTGGTGCAGCAGCTTCAGGAGGTTGTGGAGCAGTTACAACAGGGGAAGCTGAGTGGAGATTGAGTACAAACATCTACTCATGTAGAGACCTCCAGTAGGGGGAAACTTCGAGCTAGGTGGGCAGAGGGATCACATGCAACCATACCTCCAGGTGGGAGGTGTTAGTGCCTAGATTTACCTCAGGCTGAAAAGGTAGGATCCGGGGCCAACATCAAACCACGCTCAGCCTGGTAGCTAGCCCTACCAGGTCAGGAGAGGGCTCTCTCTAGGTCAATCTCAGCAGATTATGATCGATGAGGGCTTGAGATGACTGAAGTATCTACTGATATTAGGCTAGTTATATGTGCAAGAGAATTTGATTTGATAAAATGATGATTTGTTGGTTCAGAGGGAAAGGCAAATTTTGTGGTGCGGGGATTGAGGCTCAGTTCTACAGAGATCTCAATGGGGCAAGGTAGGCAATCATTTTGGAACTTAAATTTGAGTGAGATGGAAGGAATAGATAGGAGAGGTGTTGAAGAGGGCAAGAGAAATCATGGATCGTCCCCAAACAGCTGAAAACATCAAAAAACTAAAGAAAACTTCAAGTAGAGCACTGCACTTTCATTGTATTCTACTTACACTCTTGTTTGTTTAGTTCAGAAGAAACAAGAAAGAGAATGACATATATAACATATAAGCGAATTCACAATTACAAAGAGAAGCACTATACCAAGACAAATTGCCACATGAATCCCAAAGTGTGCTACAAATCCTGGTCTCAATTCCTTAGCCAAAATGAAAATATGAGTGTACAATGAAGCTCAACGCTTTCTCAAGTGTCCAACCATGCTAATGACTAGAAAACAACATAATATAGACAAACATAGCTCATCCTTGCCTCTAGGGGTTAAGCACACATGCTTAGGAGCTGTTTCAACTAATTCCAAACTGAGAACTAGAAATTAGGCAACATAACAACATGCCTCTAGAAACAAGGGCACTGATTCATTAAGTTTCAAACAACCTTTAAACTGATGAATCTACCTCTACAAGTGAAAATATAACATATTTACATCATTATCCATAAATATACATCAAATTACATCACAAATTTTCCATTAGGAAAGTCAAAAAGTCAAACTAGGCAAAGCTGGGCGAAAAACATAGCAAAACTTGGTCAAACTGGCAATTTTTCCTCTATGCGCCACGCCTGATTCTTTATGAATAGCGCCTGTTTGGACCCACTTTTGGAGGCCTTCCTAGTGTCCAAATGAACTCCAAGTGTTCTTTTTGGAAAGTTCTACTTGTCTACTTTCCAACCCAAGTGGAATTTATCAATTTGGCCTCCATTCCCCCCCCCCAAAAGTTAGTCTCCGAACACTGCTTCCTGTGTGTCAAAATAGGGGTAGTGAGGTCATTTTTTGAGTGCTTTTGACATTTTTGAGGGCTCAAAACCTGCCCAAATTTCTTGGCCATAGGCAGGCAAGTGTAATTTTTCATGCCAAATGCAAAAAATTCTGAGTTTTTGTGATTTGGAGGCTCCTAGCAAAAGCGAGCGCCACGTGGCACGACGCATAGGGAAGAAAAACTTGTTTTTTGTGCTAAAAAATTTCCAAAATGCAAAAATTGCTCCAAATTTTTTGAAATTTGGGCTGATTCTTCTCTATCAAGCATGATGTTGTGCCAAGGAAGCCTCAGAAATATCTAAATTCCTTCATCTTCTTTTTTCCTCCTTGATGCTCTCTTCAACTTTGCTTTTAAATTCTTGATTCTCGTTTGGCACACCAAGTTCCTTGACAAGTAATGATATGACAGGTTTCAAAGCACATTTTTCTCATTTATGGCCTTCTCTAGCTTCCTCTCCAAGTGGATATTGGCTCTTTCAAGCCATGACTCTCTATCGACATTAATCTCCTGCTTAAGTGAAGTGAACTCCACCCTCCTCCTTTGGGAAGCTTGGCAATTCTCCTGAATGTTTTGCAACTCCATAATCACCTGCTGGTCCTCCAGCTGCTTATTCCTTTGTTCCAGGTACTTTATTTTCCATTGGGCTCTATCCAAGTTAGTAGACAAGGCATCAATGTCCGCCTGCTGCTCCTGAATTATTTCTCTAAGATTGGTGCTTTGCGGGCCCATATCAGCATCATCACCCTCAATGAGAATGAAATCAGTATCCTGCTCACCTGATGGTCCTTCCTCTTGCAGTGGCCTCTTGCCTCGGTCCTGAACCTGTTGTGCTGATGATGGAAGCGAGGCCCCTTCCACCTCAGGTGGAGATAACACTCGCTTGGCTGCTGCAAACAACCATCTAGTGCCTTTTTGATAGGTGATGAACATCGACATGCTAGCGGTCTGTGTCTCATGGCCCTCATGCTGATAAGAAGGTCCACCTATCTCATGCAAAGCCTCTGAAGGTCCCTGTTGAGCTCTGAAAAACTCACGAGAGATGAAGTCCTCCCAAGTGATGCCCTGTAAGCCAAGCTGATGAACGACCACAATTTTGATGAGAGAAAAATGGTAAATACCGTTGAACTGCTACTAAGGAGTCTTGTGCTGCACTAAGGTGGTCATCTTCTCTATGTTTCGACACATGAAGTAAGGGATGTTCATCATCCGTACCTGGGTAAAATGCATCAGCAACCTGATATGATAAGCATATAAATGGGAGAACCGGCCCTCACAGCTGAAATACTTCATGATCAGTTTCATTAAAGGAGCATATTCATATTTGAGGTACTGAAAAGGAAACACTCTCTTGAGCTGTCTCAAAAAGCCGGGCTTGATGTACGGTTCATAATGCTGCCGATCAATTTTCTGCCTCTTGTTCCATTGCTCTCCAATGTTGGGAATATCGGTTGCTAGTGAAATGGATTCTGGTGTTAATGTGAAAGTGACACTAGCTAGAGTGGCTTGATCACCATGTAAATGCAGTACAAACAAATGAGCCAAATCATGATGAAACTGAATGCTAGCAACCTTCTCACAAAATTCATAACATGACTGATGTTGGAAGCAAAAGATGGCAAGAGGGCAGGCTTGTAATTCAGCAAGAGTGGTTGGTTCTTCTATAATGTGTTTGCCACCTCTATGAGGCCTCCTGGGTGCATGTCCCTCTATAGGTGAGTCACTTTGCATCTCCTCTTCATAATCATATGAAGGATCAGATGCCATGTCTGTTGGTAGATAAACTATTTTGGAGAAATAGGCACTGATGTGTTAAACTGTCTTGAACTGCCTTTGATGATGTGTTTGACCTCTGCCACCAAGGGAAAACAGTGAAATGAGGGACTGTGGAGGGGTAATTTAGGGAAATATGGAATTTAGGGAATGATTTAGTGGGGCTAGGGTTAGTTAAGGAAACAGGGAATTAGATTGTAGTTTGGAATTTTAAGCATGAGACTAGGGTTTGGTGCATTTGGGGTTTTGGGAAAGGGAACTTGGGATAGGGGATTAGTGAATTAGGGGTATGTGAATTTGGGGAAATGGAAAGCAAGGAAAATATGAAATAAGGGAGAGATGAGGTGAGGGGATACTTGGTAGCAAAACAACCAATACAAAACCCTAGCAGCAATCTCCTTTGAAAATTTTTAAGAGATAGGGTTTGTTTTCTTTTAAACATTCACCATGTAATAAAAACCATCAAACAACCATCAAATTTGGACGAAGAGCAATGACAAAGGGTCAACCTACTTGGACCAGTGAGAATCCATGCGTTTTGGGCAATTAGAGCAAGTTCTAGCAGTTTTTGGGCTCTCTGTTTGTGTGCGTCGCGCATCCAACCCAATGCACTGTGCCCAGTGTATGCATCGTGCCCGTGTTCTTTTACACTGTGAAATGTGGCCCAATGCACTGTGCCTCCTACCTAGTGCGCCGCGCCAGTGACATGGAGCGATTTTCACCAAATATCCTCACTTGCTCACCAATATCACTTTGCTTTGCTTCTATTTTGCAAATGAACTCTTGAAATGAAGAAATGGATTATAAACAAGGAGCTTGTAAATTTTTCGCTCGTAAAACCCATTTTCATAATGTTTTGAAAATGACTTTATTTTCAAACTCTGTTTTTTGGACTTTTTCACTTCATTTGAGTTTTGTGATGAACTAAATGACCTGAGCTTTGCTTGTTTTGCAAGTGTTGGAACTACTGGGGCTAAGGAAAGAAACCATGGTTGCAGATGGAGTGATATACAATGAAGAAAACAAAATTTCATGATTTTTGTACAATAAAAGCAAAAATACTTTGTTTTTTCCTCAAAACAGAGTTTTGAAGAAAAACACATTTTTGAACACTTGGTGATGAAATTTGTTGATGCTAAAACCTCCTCATGGCCTGCTGGTTGTTATCGGACACTTTGAAATATTTTTTGACAAAACCCTAATGAAACCCTAGACCTAATTGACGATGAAACCCTAAAAGACATTTGCAATATTTTAGACAAAAAGAAGACTGTATATGCTTTTTAATGAACAAACATGAGCCAACAGGTAAATGACATGAGGGAAACTATAGGAAAGCCACTACCATAAGATGATCCATGCACTTAATGGAATGCAACTGACCAGGTGGGACACCTAATATGAAATGCAACAAGAGAATTTGATATCTGACGGAGGGATGAAGATACCGACATTAACATTGGCTCCAATGGGGATGGTAGCTCCCTGGAGGTGCCAAGAACTACAGATCTCTGGGAAAGCAGGCAGTGCCTTCATCCATTAGGCTATGGAGTCAATAGCTTCGACCAAACAAAACTGAACTCTTGACAAGAAGACTCAACTTCAGGATTGAATGTGACTCAAATTGACTCATTTTCAAGACTGAAATTGACCGAAAGACCTGACTGTAACAAACCAAACCAAAACTGAAATCAAACCTCAGCTTTATAGCCTTCACCTCGGGCCCCAAGCTGAAGAATTAAAATAGTACACTATTGCAATGGAATTTAAACAAACCAGTATATACAATGATGAATAGTACAGCAGAAAACAATTCACACATAATATCGTTTGAGGAGCAGACCATTGACTGGCTCGCCAGGATAATCTTCACCATTCAGCTCTTGCAAAAGGAAAGCATTCTGGCCCCGTTGTGCAGCAATATTGTACGGTCCTTTCCAAAGATTTTCAAATTTGCCATGCTTACCTTTCTCTTCATTCCTTGCATCCCATTTCAGCACTATGTCTCCGATTTCAAACCTGTCTGCCTTTGCTTTTCGGTCATATATCCTCTTAATTATTTATTGTAGCTTGGAAGTGTTCTGAAATACCTCCTCTCTATTTTGCTGCAAATGTATCATTTGATTGATCCTCTGCTGCAAACTATCATCCTCGTTGCCAACTTCTTGCAATAGTTTTACCACCGGGACTGCCAAAGAGGTCGGGAAGACTGTGTCCACACCGTACACAAGCTCAAAAGGATACATGCTGATAGATTTCTTTTGACTCACCCTATCTGCCCAAAGTGCATTGACCAACTTTTTGTGCCAACTCTTCTTGTTAGTTTCCAGCATTTTTGATGATGTTGACAAGAGATTTGTTTGAGGATTCCGCCAAACGATTTCCTTGTGGGTAATAGGCAGTCGAATGCCCCAAAGTGATTTGATACTTATGAGAAAAGTCAATCATTCTTTTCAATTTAAAGTCTACTGCATTGTCAGTGATCAACTTATTTGGACATCCAAAACGAGACAAAATGTTGTTTTCAAGAAATGAGATAATTACTAAGTCGGTGGCCTGCCTTGTAGGAATTGCCTCAATCCATTTGGTGAAATAATCCATCGCTGTGAGGATCCACTTATGCTGTGCTGAAGAAGAAGGATGAATCTCACCAATAAAATCCAAACCCCACTATTGAAATGGAGTGCTTACTTCAATGGGCTTGAGTGGTAAAGGCTGCAACTTCCTCTTACCTTGAAAAATTTGACATTTGTGACAGCTGGCCACTGTTTTGTACACATCAGCAAATAGACTTGGCCAATAATAGCCCGCTCTCAAGATTTTATTGGCTGTTGTTTTCCAGAAAATATGGCCTCTGCAATCTCCCTTGTGGAAATCTTCCATAACTTGTTTTGCCTCTTCTTCTACTAAACAATTCAGCAAGACACCACCGAGGTATTTCCAATAAAGTGCACCATTCATGATACAAAATTTTGCAGCTTTCAATTTCAGTGTCCTACTTTTGTTCTTAGCCATTCCGGGAGGTGATGACAGATTTTGGAGTACGTAAACAATGTCCGAATACCAAGGAGAAAGGAGGAAGATTTATGATACCTAAGTGGGCAGATTTTCTTCATCTTCCTTGGACATAGCAACAATTAGATTAATGTCCAAGGCATGCAGATTTGACTCAGCCATTAGTTTGGCCAACCCTTGTCCTTTAATGAGCTTTGTTAGTTTGATTTCCATGTCATATTCCAGCAAGGTAGCAATCCTTTTTCCTCTCCTTCCCTCCAGATCTGTTTACACTAGGACATCTTTAACAGCAGCATTAGGAACATAAGCAAGGGTGTGAGAATGCAAAATATAAACCCGAAAGTCTTTCAATGCTTTTACTAATGCAAGGGCCTATTTTTCAATAATATTATACTTCAATGCCGCATCCCTTATGGTTCTGCTTAAAAATGTGATTGGTTTCTTGAGTTGGTCTCTCTTCTGCATCAAGACCGCTGCCATAGTATGATCCGAGGCAAATGAAAACAAAATAAAATCCTTAGCATAGTCCGGGCTGATCAAAACCGTAGTTGAAGAAAGAGCTAATTTCACCAAATAAAAAGACTTAACTACTTCCTCGGTCCACCTTACTGCACTATCCTTTTTCAGCATGTTTGTGATTTCTTTTAAGTGTTCTACAAGATTGGGCACAAAGCGGTGTAAGAAATTTATCTTCCATTGAAGGATTGGATTTCTTTCTTACTTCGTGGGAAATCAAACTTTTGAATGGCCTCCACCCAATCTGGATCGATGCGGATGCCCTCCTTTGACATAATATGCCCGAGAAGCTTGCCTTCATCCATGGAAAACAAGCTTTTCTTTGGATTGAGCGAGATGCCATACTTCCTACATCACTGAAAAACAATCTCCAAATGATATAGGTGCTCTTCATATATATTAGAGAAAACTGTTAAGTCATCAAGATAAACAACTAGAAAAACATCTTTTTCATTGGCAAATGCTATATCCATCACCCGTTGAAAGGTTTCTCCAGCATTTTTCAATCCAAATGGCATCTTTGCATAATAAAAACTTCCCCACAGAGTGGTGTACGCTGTTTTGTCACGATCATCCTCATGGACCAGAATTTGGTTATAACCCAAATAACCATCGAGTAGTGACATCCGTGATGCTCCAACTACTCGTTGAAGTATGTGATCCATCTTGGGCAATGGATAATTGTCTTTCAAGAAAACTTTTTTCAGATTTCTAAAATCAATGCATAACCGAACCTCACCTGTTTTCTTGCGGACGGACACCAAGTTCGAAATCCAATCTGAAAATCTTATGGGGACTATGATTCCAGCTTTATACAGCCTATTCACTTCCTTCTCGATTAAGGGCAACAACTTTGGATTTATTCCTCTTAGCTTTTGATGAAAAGGCTTTTGATTTGGCTTGATCGGGATCACATGTTGAATTATGCTCATGTCATATGCCTTCAAATTTGAATAATCCCAAGTGAATACATCAGTAAAAGAGGACAAAAAATTGATATACTTTTCTTTTACCTGTGGGGGCAGTGCCTTTGATAATTTCACCATCTTGGGATTTTCAGTTGATCCAATGTTCATATCCTCTACTCCTTTTCGGTTGGCAGCAAGCTCGGTTTTCTAGCCACATCGCCTTGATCGAAGAGCTCCTCTAAAGGTATTAGACCTTTAGGAATGATGTTGTCTTTGAGCTACAAAACTTCCATCTGATTGACTTCTATATCCTTATCAACATCATCATACTCCACATCAATAGAAGTGTCCTTGAATTTACCTTTATTTTGCAGAAATTCATCGATCTCATCATCATCTTGGAACACTTGCCAATACCTTTGATTGTCGGGGACAGCTGGGCGATGCTTGACGTGAATCTCAAACTTGTTGTTTGAGTTCATAGGAATTTTCAAATTACTTGTTGTTGTTTCAAGTGAATCCGCAATGACATTTTGAGCATGGGGCACACAAGTTATAGTGTAATCAGAAAATACTTTCAAGATATCCAACACCGCATTGGAGTAGGCCCACATTCGAGGATGCTTAGCTTGGTATTCGCCTTTCACCTACTTGATAACTAACTCGGAGTCGCCATACACTGAAATCCTTTTAGCATTTAATTTTCTAAGAACTTTCAAACCAGCAATCAAAGCTTCACATTCAGCCTCATTGTTTGAACAGTCAAAAGCTAGTTTATAAGAGCAGACCCTTACATTGCTTGGCACTTTGTTTGGGGAAAAAATAGGGCTGCGTATCCAAATACCAATTCTAGCACCTTCCCTTCCTACCGCGCCATCAAAGTCCATACTCCATAGGCCTGTTTCATCTTCTTCCAAATTCTGAAATTCTTTTTCTTTTCCTTGTTGTCCATTAATATGTTGCTGCTGTCGGACTGCTGATTGCTCAGTGGTACCATCAAGTCTTTGTCGTTCTTGTCTTAAGACCTCTGAAATTTTCAGTGATCTCGAGAATGTCTTCTATTTCCACTATTTGACTATTTACATCATTAAAACTATCTAAATACAAAACAAATGACTCTAAACCAATATGTACATAGTTGATTGGATGATTTACCGGTTTCTCCTTGCTAGTGATCATGTACTTCATTTTCTGTTCTTGGTATAGTTTCCTCATATGACCAAACATGGGAATTGTAGCATAGGAGAAATAAAGCTGCATTGTCCCCTTAATCTTTGCTCCCCAAGATCTGGAAAGAAGCATGCCAAATCTAGGAGGTATATCTACCACCACCACGTCCATCAAAACATTTTTAGCCGGAATCTGATCCAAACTGACCACCAAATCTTTGATAAGACCAATGCACCTTACTCTACTAGAATCAGAAGAGTAAAGGTCATGATATTTTCTAGTGATATCCAATCCCAGTTTCTCCATGATGGCTTTTGGCATGAGATTATGAGAAGCTCCAGAATCAAACATAGCATTATGTAACACAAAGTCATGCACCGTGAGACTGATATAGAAAGGAGTAACATCACTATCTTGGGACTGATCTTCCAATGCTGGCCCAAAGATCAGCTCGAGACTATCATCCTCCACATTTACCATGTTAGATGATGGATCTAAACTTAAAATTTTAGACACCTGACTTTTATAATTGCTGTTCTTCATCAACTCAGTCAAAGGAATAGATATTTTCAACTTAGCAATTTCATTTTCTAAGTTAAACACTGAAACTTTTTCTACCTCTTTTTTTGGAACATCCTTCTTTTCCGTTTTCTCCTTTGACACATTTGGCTGATTTGGTCTTTCACTTGCTGATGTCATTTTGCTGGTGCTAGGATCGGCAGTCTCTTTTCCCTATTTCTACACATTGGGAGGATCATTCTTTGACACTGCTGCCTCCTTCCTTTTCTGAATTGGATTCACAAGAGCATCTCTATTTCGAAGTGAATATTGCCACTGATGAGATGACAAAGCATTCATACATCCTCTTTGGTATTCATCAGACTCTTCCTCAAGAACTGTCTCATTTTCCAAAATAAAATTTTCATCCCTTCATTCAGCTGAATTCTCGGAGTACTCCTCATCTTCTGTGATGAAAATTGGCATGTAATCGGGCGTAAAGAAATGATTTTCTTCTCCAATCACATTCTCCTCCTCTTCTTATTCTGGACCATGTACAAAATTTTGCTGCAGAGGTGTCTGCACTTGCTGCTACACTGTTTGGTCTTGGGCTCACTACTCTCTTTGTTTGATTTGATATTGGGGCTGCTGCTGGCCACGGAAGTTAGGATTTATGACTTGTGGTTTAGACTTATCAAGTTTCATTCTATCAAGCATCTGTTCCACCTTTAGAAGCACTTGATCTGACGAGGAATATTCTTCTTTTATTGTGACTTTCTCTTCAACTCTTGCTCTAGCTCTCTTGGCCAGCAGATTTGCTTCAATGCTGACCGAAATCTTCTACATGTCTTCCAAAGTAGTCATATCTCTCTCTCTTAATTGATAAGCCATATCAGTATCAAAACCATCCAGAAACTTGATCAAGGCTAGCCCCATAGGTGGCTTTATATGATCAGGGATTGCATGGTAAACTGAATTGAATCTAATACAGTAATCTTGAACAGACTCACCAACATTCCCCTTGATGTGCTCATATTCGGAAAGGATCTGAAGAGGATTTTTCTTCACTTCCCAACAATCTAAGAATTGTCTCTGTAGATTGGCCAATGTAGTGATGCTTGCAGCTGGCAAGGCCCGGAACCATTTCCTTACTTCACCACCAAATGTTTGTACAAAGAGTCTCATGGTTACATTTTCTGCATCAATCTCATGGAGATCGAAGAAATCCATCATTCTGTCCACATGTTGCTAAGCTGTAACACTATGAGGAGTGCCATCAAAGAAAGGAATTTTGCTTTGATAATCGGCGGGCATATCATCCAAATTTTGAGGCAGTACTAGAGGTGCAAAACAAGCAACCATTGCTCTTGGTGGATTTGCAATTGGTCTTGGGGATGTTGGGGGAGTGGGTGGAGCTGATGTATGGGGGGTATGAGGAGGTGTATGTGGAGGGGAAGCAATCTTGGATGTTTTAGGAGTAGAAGGAGTAGATGGAGGCGACACTACTGCAGATTTTTGATTAGAAATAGTAGGCTGCACAGGAATGGTAGGAATGAAAGGAGGTTCGGTGGGAATTCTTGTGCTAGATGCAATTGCAGATGACCCAAGGGTTGCAGAAGAAGTTTCTAAGAAATCAACAATATTAGAAGCCAGAACTGAAGTCTGGAGCTGATTCAAAATATAATCATCAATAGATTTATTAGCCCTTTCAATTTCAAGATTGCTCACAAACTTAGGATTTAAGGTAGTTGAAGAAACAACACTTTCAGATTTGGTTTCAAACAAATACAACTCAAACTGATCATCAAACTCAAGATCCTCGAGATACTCAAAATCAACAGGACACGATTGAGCTTTGAACACGGGAATGATAGAACTTCCTTGGCGAAGGATTCTTGGAATAAGATTGGGATTTTCGTACACAGGAGGGGGATCAGGATCCGGATTTGCTTTGGTATGTCTTTTGGAAGCCAGTGTGCTATTATTTCCAAGAAATCAAATGGAAATTAACAACTTGCTCAGTGTATCAAATCCTAAACTTATCATCCAAAGGCTTAGAATTATTAGATGTATTGGGGTGATCTACAAGTTAGATACTCTATTAATAAAACTAGACCAGAGATTGACTAAAGTAGCGTTTATCTACTTGCGCTAATGCAAATCAAAAGCGTTTCGAAGGCTACTGGCTAATCTTCAGGCTTCGTTTGTAGTTTATAAAATGAAGAATACCAACAAACAAAAAATTTATTCCCCAGTATGGTTGCCACTATGTTAGTGCCTAGATTTACCTCAGGCTGAAAAGGTAGGATCCAGGGCCAACATCAAACCACGCTCAGCCTGGTAGCTAGCCCTACTAGGTCCGGAGAGGGCTCTCTCCGGGTCAATCTCAACAAATTATGATCGATGAGGGCTTGATATGACTGAAATATCTACTAATATTAGGTTAGGTATATGTGCAAGATAATTTTATTTGATAACATGATGATTTGTTGGCTCAGAGGGAAAGGCAAATTTTGGGGTGCAGGGATTGAGGCTCAGTTCTGCAGATATCTCAATGGGGCAAGGTAGGCAATCATTTTGGCACTTAAATTTGAGTGAGATGGAAGGAATAGATAGGTGAGGTGTTGAAGAGGGCAAGAGAAATCATGGATCCTCACCAAACAGCTGAAAACATCAAAAAACTAAAGCAAACTTCAAGTAGAGCACTGCACTTTCAATGTATTCTACTTACACTCTTGTTTGTTTAGTTCAGAAGAAACAAGAAAGAAAATGACATACATAACATATAAGCGAATTCACAATTACAAAGAGAAGCATTGTACCAAGACAAATTGCCGCATAAATCCCAAAGAGTGCTGCAAACACTAGTCTCAATTCCTTAGCCAAAATGAAAATATGAGTGTACAATGAAGCTCAATGCTTTCTCAAGTGTCCAACCATGCTAATGACTGAAAAACAACATAATATAGAAAAACATAGGTCATCCTTGCCTCTAGGGGTCGAGCACATATGTTTAGGAGTTGTTTCAACTAATTCTAAACTGAGAACTGGAAATTAGGCAACATAACAACATGCCTCTAGAAACAAGGGAACTGATTCATTCAGTTTCAAACAACCTTTAAACTGATGAATATACCTATACAAGTGAAAATCTAACATATTTACATCATTATCCATCAATATACATCAAATTACATCACAAATTTTCCCTTAGGAAAGTAAAAATTTCAAACTAGGCAAAGCTGGGTGAAAAATAGAGCAAAACTTGGTCAAACTCGCAATTTTTCCTCTATGCGCCGCGCCTGATTCTTTATGCGTAGTGCCTGTTTGGACCCACTTTTGGAGGCCTTCCCAGTGTCCAAATGAGCTCAAAGTGTGCTTGTTGGAAAGGTCTACCTGTCGTCTTTCCAACCCAAGTAGAATTTATCAATTTGGTCTCCATTTCCCCCCAGAAGTCAGTTCTCCCAACACTACTTTATGTGTGTCAAAATAGGGGCAACGAGGTCATTTTTTGAGTGTTTTTGACATTTTTGAGGGCTCAAAACCTGCCCAAATTTCTTGGCCATAGGTAGGCAAGTGTAATTTTTCATACCAAATCCAAAAATGCTGAGTTTTTGTGATTTGGAGGCTCCTAGCAAAAGCGAGCGCCACGTGGCGGGGCGCATAGGGTAGAAAAACCTGTTTTTTGGGCTAAAAAATTTCCAAAATGCAAAAATTGCCCCAAATTTTTTGAAATTTGGGAGAGTCTTCTCTATCAAGCATGATGTTGGGCCAAGGAAGCCTCAACCAATATCTGAAGTCCTTCATCCTCTTTTTTCCTCCTTGATGCTCTCTTCAACTTTGATTTTAAACTTCTGATTCTCACTTGGCACACCAAGTTCCTTGAAACGTAATGATATGATAGGTTTCGAAGCATATTCTTCTCATTGATGGCCTTCTCTAGCTTCCTCTCCAAGTGGATATTGACTCTTTCAAGCAATGACTCTCTATTGGCATTAATCTCCTGCTCAAGTGAAGTGAACTCCACCCTCCTCCTTTGGGCAGCTTGGCGATTCTCCCGAATGTTTTGCAACTCCATAATCACCTGCTCGTGCTCCAGCTGCTTATTCCTTTGTTCCAGGTACTGCATTGTCCATTGGGATCTATCCAAGTTAGTAGAAAAGGCATCAATGTCCGCCTGCTGCTCCTGAATGATTTCTCTAAGATTGGTGCTTTGTGGGCCCATATCAGCATCATCACCCTCAATGAGAATGAAATCAGTCTCCCGCTCACCTGATGGTCCTTCCTCTTGTAGTGGCCTCTTGCCTCGGTCCTGAACCTGTTGCGCTAATGATGGAAGTGAGGCCCCTTCCACCCCAGGTGGAGATAACATTCACTTGGCTGCTGCAAACAACCATCTAGTGCCTTTCTGATAGGTGATGAACACCGACATGCTAGCGGTCTTTGTCTCATGGCCCTCATGCTGATAAGAAGGTCCTTGTTGAGATCTGAAAAACTCATGAGAGATGAAGTCCTCCCAAGTGATGCCCTGTAAGCCAAGCTGATGAACGACCACAATTTTGATGAGAGCAAAATGGTAAATATTGTTGAACTTCTGCTAAGGAGTATTGTGCTGCACTAGGGTGGTCATCTTCTCTATGTTTTGGCACATGAAGTAAGGGATGTTCATCATCCGTACTTGGGTAAAATGCATCAACAACCTGATATGATAAGCATATAAACGGGAGAATTGGCCCTCACAGCTAAAATACTTCATGATCAGTTTCATTAAAGGAGCATATTCATCTTTGAGGTACCAAAAAGGAAAAACTCTCTTGAGCTATCTTAGAAAGTTGGGCTTGATGTACGGTTCATAATGCTGCCGATCAATTTTCTGCCTCTTGTTCCATTACTCTCCAATGTTGGGAATACCGGTTGCTAGTGAAATGGATTCTGGTGTTAATGTGAAAGTGACACCAGCTAGAGTGGCTTAATCACCATGTAAATGCAGTACAAACAAATGAGCCAACTCATGATGAAACTGAATGCTAGCAACCTTCTCACAAAATTCATAACATGACTGATGTTGGAAACAAAATATGGCAAGAGGGCAGGCCTGTAATTCAAAAAGAGTGGTTGGTTATTCTCTAATGTGTTTGCCACCTCTATGAGGCCTCCTGGGTACATGTCCCTCTGTAGGTGAGTCACTTTGGGTCTCCTCTTCATAATCATATGAAGGATCAGATGCCATGTTTGCTGGTAGATAAACTGTTTTGGAGAAATAGGCATTGATGTGTTAAACTGTCTTGAACTGTCTTTGATGATGTGTTTTACCTCTACCACCAAGGGAAAACAGTGAAATGAGGGACTATGGAGGGGTAATTTAGGGAAATAGGGAATTTAGGGAATGATTTAGGAGGGGCTAGGGTTAGTTAAGGGAACAGGGAATTAGATTGTAGTTTGGAATTTTAAGTATGAGACTAGGGTTTGGTGCATTTGGGGTTTTGGGAAAGGGAACTTGGGATAGGGGATTAGTGAATTAGGGGTATGTGAATTTGGGGAAAAAGGAAAGCAAGGAAAATATGAAATAAGGGAGAGATGAGGTGAGGGGATACTTGGTAGCAAAACAGCTAATACAAAACCCTAGCAGCAATCTCCTTTGAAAATTTTGAAGAGATAGGGTTTGTTTTCCTTTAAACATTCACCATGTAACAAACACCATCAAACAACCATCAAATTTGGACGAAGAGCAATGACAAAGGGTCAACCTACTTGGACCAGTGAGAATCCATGCGTTTTGGCGATTAGAGCAAGTTCTAGCAGTTTTCGGGCTCTCTGGCTATGTACGCCGTGCATCCAACCCAATGAGCTGCGCCCGTGTTCTTTTACACTGTGAAATGCGGCCCAATGCACCGCGCCTCCTGCCCAGTGTGCAGCGTCGGTAACTTGGAGCGATTTTCACCAAATATCCTCACTTGCTTGCCAAAATCACTTTGCCTTGCTTCTATTTTGCAAATGAACTCTTGAAATGAAGAAATGGCTTATAAACAAGGAGATTTTAAATTTTTGGCTTGTAAAACCCATTTTCATAATGTTTTGAAAATGACTTTATTTTCAAACTCTGTTTTTTGGACTTTTTCACTTCATTTGAGTTTTGTGATGAACTAAATGACCCGAGATTTGCTTGTTTTGCAGTTGTTGGAACTACTGGGCCTTAGGAAAGAAACCAGGGTTGCAGATGGAGTGATATACAATGAAGAAAACAAAATTTCATGATTTTTGTACAATAAAAGAAGAAAAACATACTTGGTGATGAAATTTATTGATGCAGAAACCTCCTCATGGCCTATTGGTTGTTATCGGACACTTTGAAACATTTTTTTACAAAACCCTAATGAAACCCTAGACCTAATTGACAATGAAGCCCTAAAAGACCTTTGCAATCTTTTAGACAAAAAGAAGATTAAGGAGTTTAGACTTCTGTGATCCATAACATTGTTTAGATAATCTTCGGCAAAATCACATAACCAATCTTTTGTCGACGCGTTTCGAACCAACCAGTGTGGTTCATCGTCAGGACAAGTTGAAGAACCAATCCGGCTTAGCGTGATTAAATAGAGTGTGCGGAGACTCCAACAGCTATAATGCTAACGGCTAATTTTGACCGAATGATCTTGATTGTATATTTTTTTTAATGAACAAACATGAGCTAGCAGGTAAATGACATGAGGGAAACTGTAGGAAAGCCACTACTGTCAGATGATCTATGCACTTAATGGAATGCAACTGACTCGGCGGGACACCTAATATGAAATGCAACAAGAGAATTTGATCTGTGACGGAGGCATGAAGATACCGACACTAACAAGAGGTGGGGTGATGTGGAGTGATCATCCCAAGGAGGAGGGGCAGGATCCTTGAGGTACCCAACCTCTTGGATGAGACCTTGCTACAGGAGCCCTGATGTGGAGTAGCAGGAACTGACTAATTGGGTAGAGAAAGATGTGGATGGAGCGGCAGAGAGAGCTACAGTGAAGGGAATCACAAGACAGCGCAGAGCGCGCAGGTTGCAGCAATGTGAGAGGCACAAGTGTGTTGCACTATGCAAGGTAGCACAAAGAAGGGTGCAATGGTGCGAGATGCATGGAGATGTTGCAGCCTGCATGCTTTGCATTGTCCTGGGATTCCCTGAATTGTAGCTCTCTCTGCCGCTCCATATGCATATGTCTCTACCCAATCAATCAGTTCCTACTACTTCACATCAGGGCTCCCGTAGAAAGGTCTCATCCAAGAGGTTGGGTACCTCAAGGATCCTGCCCTTCTCCTTGGTACAGAGGCAAAGCCCAAATTTGTGAATATTTGAGATTACTGAGACAACGCGACGGTTGATAAGGTCATTGAATTGCTCCATGAATACCAAGAATCTTTTTATACCAAGTTTACCGATTTAAAAGGGATAAGCGGGGACCTGGGTGTTATGAAGATAACATTGAAGCATGACGTAAAGCCGGTTAAGCAAAGACCTTACCATCTCAATCTGAAGTATAAGGAGAAGGTCTACTTAGAGCTAGACAAGATGCTCGTGGCAGGCATCATTGAGCCCGTAGAAGAATATGATTGGGTAAGCCCAATGGTGGTACAGGAAAAGAAGAAGAAGGATGAAATAAGGATATGCGTAGATTTCAGGAAGTTGAATGATGTTTGTGTACATGATCCTTTCCTGACTCCTTTCACTAATGAGGTGTTGGACAATGTAGGTGGCTAGGAAGCATATTCCTTCACTGATGGGTTCTCTAGGTACCATCAGATCAAAATTGCGCTGGAGGATAGGAGCAAGATGACCTTCACGACTGAGTGGGGGTGTTTTCAATACACTATAATGCCTTTTGCATTGAAGAATGTGCCTACAATTTTCTCGTGCATAGTCATTTCTGCGTTCAAGGAATTTATTCACAAGTTCCTAGAAGTATACTTTGATGGATGGGTTGTTTTTGGGTTGGTGAAGCGTCATGTGGTAAGCTTACGCCTGATGTTGGATACCTGTCGAAGATACCAGATCGTGCTCAATCTGAAGAAGTGCCTATTTTGTGTCCCTTTTGGGACCTTGCTAGGTGATGTGGTTTGTAGACAAGGACTGATGGTAGATCCCATGAAGATCGCGGTGATACTTAACTTAGAAGCATTGAGGAGTGTGAAACAGTTGTGCGCTACCCTAGGGCATACTGGATATTACAGGAACTTTATCAAGGGCTATGCCAGATCACTGTGCCTATGGAGAAGTTGTTGAAAAAGGATGTCACATTTTGCTGGAACGAGGACTGTAAGAAAAGCTTGGACGTACTGAAATAAAAGATGGTCATCGTGCCGATTCTCGTCTTCCCGGATTGGAAGAAGGAGTTTCATGTACATGTCGACGCGTCATGTATAGCACTGGGAGCAATATTGACACAGGCTGGCAGAGGAAACTTGGACCATCCTATAACGCTCACAAGCAGAAGGTTATCCAAGGCAGAGGAGACTTGGACCATCCTATAACGTTCGCAAGCAGAAGGCTATCCAAGGCGGAGAAGAATAATTTCACCACCGAGCACGAAGGGTTAGCCATGGTATACATGCTCCAAATGTATAGACACTATTTGCTGGGCAGCCATTTTAAGATGTATATGGATTGTTGTCGCAAAGAATGTCCAGGCACTGCAACAATGGCTTAGATCAAGGGTTGTCACCATGATACCCAATCTCTCCGTTTAAGCTGTCTCCCTACAACAGGCTAAGGGGGGTAGACCCTATGGAAAAGTGGAATGAAGAAGAACTAGCTGGGAAGCAACCAGTTCGGGAGACACAATGAAACGATCAAGTACTTGATTAAGATTTAGCAAGACTTATAAGATTTGATTAGATTTTAAACAATTGATACCAGTGCCTTATGGAGTCAACAATATTGCTAGGGAAATTAAGGCCAAGTAATTGATTAGCAACTACTGCTTAGATGAATGACTATTTTGTATGAAATGAAAATCCTAAAACTAATGTGAGATGCAAGAATCTTGGTTAATTTTAGTTAAATGCCTATTTAAATGTGAACCCTTAATCCTTTCTGTGATGAGCCTGATTTCATAGTAATTGGCAGAGACTAGAAGATCAGGAGAATAACACTAAGGTGTGATTAATGATACCTCTCCTGAAATTATAACATACCCGGTGCCTCTGACGCTATAGAGAACTGTGGATCTGAAGATTGCAAGGTCACCATTTTAAGTACTATTAAAACAAGCTTCTCAAGAAAAGACGGATGGAGATCTATCTGTCTATCAACCAAGCTTATGCTTGGAAGTAAATTTTATCTATGCAAAGCTAACTTATATGCAAATGCACCGGAAGATGAGATGAAGAGATGAATTTAGATTCAAGGATGAAAAAATGCTTATGTCGCAGAAACTTCCAATACCCAAATGAAATGTTTGCTTTATTAAATGAATACTCAAAATTAAACCCCTGAAGATATTACAATTAGAACACAAGCTTATTTCAAATCTTTCTGACATAGTTATATCTCAAAGAGAACAAAAACTTCTTTGCAATCAATATCAACAGATGCTCAAAAAATACTCAGTTTATGAAACAAAGGATATGCATTTGATCACAATTCCATGACAGAGTACATAATTTTCAGAAATTAATTTTTAGGACAGCAGTAAGAAAAACTTTATGATAGAAGCAATATGACAATGAAAACAGTAAGCTATCAATGATATCTTTATGCCAAAAATTTACCGAAAATTTTCCAAAATTGCCCACATGAATTATAAAAAATTGTCAGCCTGTTGTGATGTGATTTATGGAATTATATTAGATCTAATATATTTATTACAGCCAACAATTAAAACATGAAATAAGCCTAATGATGAATGCCCAACTCAAGAAATTAATTCCTTAATGTATTAGACAACTTAGGAACTGATTTTAGGCTAACTTACATGAAATTTTTCCACTGTTATATTTCAGACTTCAGAAACATAATTATTTAGAGATAACAATGACCCAAAATGTAGATCTAGGCCAAATTATTGATACACCAAACATAAATGACTTATTAATATATTTAGAAATTTTTTAGTTAATTTAAAACCACTTAGACGTGTTTTTCACTACTATTAGAAAGGTATATGACTGTTGTAGCAAACAGTGAGGAAAAATATGGTTTAGAGATCAAACCCTTAGGCCCTAGGCCTTGAAGATCACTTGCCCAAGTTGCCAAAAAAATTTCAATATCTGAAACGCAAATTTTTACCAAATTTTTTGCAAAAACCCACCAATGATTAGCTTCGGAAAATTAAATATTCAAAGTAGAGATGAAGCAATGGAATTTAGGGCGAATGAGAGTTAGCACTAGGCCCAATGAACTAGCGTTGAGCTAGGAGAAGGCAGATTTGGGCTTAGGAGCTCCAAAACTTGAAACCCTTGTTCTAAAAAAAATTATTTTGCTTCAGATCTTCAGATTAATTGCAAAATATTTAATGGCCGGCCTTGTAAAAAGATTTGAGATAAGATATTTCCCTCCAGGGCCTAGATCTGTATCAAAACCCCCAGATCTGCTTGAAAAATCTCAGATCTGAAGATTTAATTGGCTGATTTCTCTTATCTTTTCCTGCAAAAAATCTTTGAGCCGAGATTTTATCCTCTAGGTTCTAGATATAGCTCAGATTTGAAGATTTATTTGGCTTATTTCTTAGATCTATTCTTGCAAACAATCTTTGAGCCCAGATCTTTCGCTCCAGGGTCTACATATAGCTCAGATCTGAACATTTTCTTGGCTGATTTCTCAGATCTATTCTGCACAAGTGAAAAGAGAAAAACCTAATACCCAATATGTACAAAAATAGAGAAAATCCTAAAAACCCAAGTGTTAAAATTCAAAATTATGTTACAAAATTTCATATCTACACAAGTAAATAACATATCTACACAAATTATTTACAGATCTATACAAATAATTTACCGATCTATCAGATCTGAGGAGTGTGAGTCCAACTCCGCTCCTAGATTTGATAATTTGAGGTTCTTAATAGCCAGATCCATCAAAATTTCCACAAAATATTTAAAATATTTTGAAATTTTAGAGAGATACTAGCCCAAAAATACCCTGCAGAAAAATGATTATCGTTACATAAATCCTGAGGCTTATATGAAGTAGGCTCTTCAGAAAATATGTGTTGAGAGTTGGTTGGTCCAACCGAGAACTATCTACAAACGCTCAATGAGAACCTAAGAGATCTGCTGCAAACTCTAGATCAACCATCAAATCAAGTAGAGAAATAGAAGAACAATAAAATTTTGAAGAAAGAGAGATACCTGCTACTTCAATCAAAATTAAAAATGTTACCCTAGATCCAACAAACTAAATAAGATACCTGTATTCAGATTATTCTAAGAGAGCTATTGATTGATAGTTTTCACATAATATTAAGCAGAAATTAAAACAATGTTACGATAAATTCATGAAGAGGGACACTACAGCACATTGAAACCCCAAAGATTTTTGCATTAATTCAAAAAAGTATACAAGAGAACTTGAGAGCTTAGTACACGATCCAGAGATTAGATGAACTCAATTGACAAATGACCTCTTATTTAAAGATAAATCTTCCAACGGCTAATTCGAGTGATCCTCGTCAAAGAAATCTCGACAGTTGATGATGATCAAAATTTCTTTTAATCTAATCTGTCGAAATTTTAAATTATTGAGGAAATTTCGAATTTTTCAATTAAATGCATTTTAATTAATTCAAAAATTAAAATTTTGAATTAATTTCCTAAATTTTTTGACTTTGACTTAACCCCAAGGACCAAAGGCTTAAAATTTAGCTAAATAATTAATTAACCTTAGTCCCTGGACCTCTTTAAAATTTAATTTTTAAAAGACCCATGAATTTTGCCTTTGGAAAATTTAAATTTACCTAGGACCTATAATTAATTAAATTTCTGGCTTAGGATTTCAATTAATTTTGGCTAGAAAAATTAATTAATTAACTTATGAGGGATAAATTATTTTTCTAATCCTCAAGACACTTTACATCATGATTTTTAACATTTTTTACATATCAAGGGGGGAAACCCATTTGAAATAGACTCTCACAGACTACCCATTTCAGCGACACAAATATAATCCAACAGACTAAGCAATTTGAAATAAAATAACCTAACCAAATAGTTAGGATTATTCCCAAATCACTTTTACATAGACTTGATCTAGAACACTAGGACTCCCCTAAGATCCAAGTGACAAAATCCATTCAGACTTTGGGGTAAGGCTGAAGGAAAACTCTATCGACCATTCGAAAATGGATCGGTGAGACAAAAAACCTCCTGGAATGTAGATCGTCACTAGAAAAGTAGGTTTACCTAGTTGATTACATACACGACACAAATCTGCTGAGATTATTTACATTATACACGTGCAGACTCGGTTTGCATTATAATATGATGATCAATCTGATGATGATAGTTGGACGGCACAAACACATCGATCAGGCACTATCCCTTTTACGAAAAAAGGGGGGTGTACTACTATGGGTCGTTGACACGTAGTGGTCAAAACGGATCATTTCGTGTTAAAATACCTGGTTAATAAGCTTGTGTTGGGGGGGAGGGGGGAATCTGCAGGTGGTTGTTATTGTTCCAGGAGTATAATTTTGAAGTTATTGTAAATCCTGGATGATTGAACGTGGGACCAGACCATCTGTCATGCATCGAAATAGGGGAAGAGCCCACTAATTTGGAGGAAGGATTGTCTAACATGCAACTATTTGAAGTGCACATCACGGATGGTCATTTTTAAGATATCATACACTTCCTAACGACAAGAACTACCCCGGACAATACACCATCCAGCTGAATAAGGAGTTAGTGGTGCACACATCAGACTTTTCTATCATTATCGGGCATCTGTACAAAATGGGGTCTGATGGGATATCACGATGATATGTACTAGAGTTTGAAAGAAGAAACATCCTCACGGATTCTCATGGGGGCGTCGCGGGAGGACATTATGCAGGGAGAGCGTTCGCGCAGAAGATTCTACGCGCAAGGTTGTGGTGGCCAACCCTACATCAGGACTCAAAAACATATTGCAAAGCATGTGATGTGTGTCAAAGGACTGGTAGGCCATCACGGAGGGATGAGTTGCCTTTGAATCTAGAGATGACATTGCAACCCTTTGAGAAATGGGTGATAAATTTTGTGGGACCTATTCAGCCCCAAGGGAAGAAGATGGGAGTGCGGAACATTATCACCGCGATTGAGTATTTGACTCGATGGGCCTGTAAATGATTGTATAGGTGCGACTGCTGCAAATTTACTCTTTGAGTATGTATTGATGCGATTTAGGCATCCAAATATTTTGATGAGTGATCATGGTACACACTTTCTGAATGAGTCGATCATCGCGCTAACGGAAGAATTTTAGGTATATCAGTAGAAAAGCACACCTTATCACCCGCAGGCTAATGGGATGGTGGAAGCATTCAATAAAGTGTTGGAGAATGCGTTGACCAAGGTTTGAAATGTTCATCAAAGTGATTGGGACCTATGCATACCCGCAATACTATGGGCCTATCGGACGACATGTAAGAAGTTGACTAGACAAACAAACTTTAGGCTTGTATATGGTGTTGAAGCAGTGATGTCCATGGAATACATTGTGCCTAGTCTATGCATAGTGGCACTCATGGGTATAATGGACCACAGAGCCCTGGAAGAGAGGCTCACGCAGTTGGCTAGGCTTTAGGAAGAGATATTTCTAGCTGGATTTCACCAACGGGTCCAAAAGCAGCGCGAAAAAGCACGGCATGATTGACACATTAAGTTGCACACCTTTAAGGTAAATGACTTGGTTTTGCTATATGACAATAAGTTTGATAAGTTTCCAGGGAAATTCAAAATGCACTGGTTAGGGCCCTATGTCATTAAGGAGATTACCGACAGAGGAACGGTACAATTGGTCAAATTGAATGGGGATCCCTTCCTAGGAAAGGTGAATGGAAGTCGATTAAATACATACACCGGTTGTCTAGCCATGTGACTAAACAAAGGTAGCACAGTCTTAACACTCTAGGTAGCTGAAGGGATGCACGCGACTATAAACTACACTGCCCAGGTTGGGGAGCTGCGTGATTGGAGGATTGTACAAAGAAAGTGTCACAGGATTCATGGTAGTGCGAAGGGAGTTGCACTACCCAGGGAAAAATCACGCAAGTCGGCCGGAAAGTGATCGTTAAAGTCACTGTTCATGATTTGACGGTAGAAATGTGGCCAAATGGAGCGGGCAGCCGACATTTAAGACGAAATTTATGGGTCAGATCCTTGAAAATCTGCCACCAATCCGACATTAATGAACCGAATTCGAGGGGAATGGTCAGATTTGAATTAAAATGCCCTATAAATTATAGGTGGTTGTCGAGCGAAAAACACTTGGCATTTTGAGAATTGAGTTGTTGAGATTTCATGCACACATAAACTGCGAGCACTTCGAAGTTCTGGTATCTAGTTCAGCATTTGAGACATTGCCGAAGGTGACATAGGAGTTCTTATAGAACATCATTTCGGTGCCCACAGAAGCTATAGATACCGAGGCAAAGGAGGTGGTTCCAGAAATTGATATGGAGGCCAAAGGAGCTACTCCCGAGGTTGCCAAAGTATTAGCGAAAGTCCCCAAATCACCAAGGACACCGAGACCAAAGCCCACCCCAACCAAGGAGACCAGAAGGATAAAAAAGGCGAGCACCCTACAATACCAGTGCACACATCGCAAAGAATAAACCCACCGAAGGAAAAACCCACTGCACAGGAAAAGGGCAAAGCCATCAATCTAGAGCCAGAGGAGGAATAAATCAAAGACATCCCGATGGATGATGAGGATGTGGGAGTAGATGTGGAGGAGGTTGAAGCCCACGCGTGTTGCACCTATCACTCAATTGCCTAAGTATGTCCCTCCACGCAAAGGAAATACCAAGGTGCCAAAAGATATTGACGAAAGAAAGGTCCCCTTGCAAACCCCTCTGCTGGCGGATGAATTGTTTTTGAAGGACCACGCTTGGGGTAGGTTCCTCTACTAAAACTTGAAGACCGAGACTTGGTTGACCATGAAAAGTTCCCACACTTGGTGACTGAGCAACTGATGCACCACATTATCGATACAACCACCGGAATGACTGCATTAGAGCCGCGAAGGTGGCTCAGAGGAGTAGACAAGGAAGGGTTGCTCAACTTGCTATGGGTGCCGCACTACAACCACACCCCGGTTAACGTATTGGTCGTCGAGCAGCTACTATGCTTAGTGAATGATGGGTGTCTGTGGCTGGAGGAGCCAATACCCATCATTGACAGGTTGATCCACAGGATCACGTGGTTGCCTTACACAAAAGAAACTCTGGCCATGATATTTAGCGGAAAAGGTGGTGAGTAGGCCCTCGTGGAGGCCATGAAAGAGAAGTTTAAGTTGGTAATGAAGCCGCGTGGATATGCCATATCCAACATCTATGAGCCTACTATAAAGGTGCCTACGTAGATTCTAGCAGGGAAGGTGATGAGGAAGTGTCGCGGTGATGAGATGTCAGCGCCTGTTGTCACACTAGCAGCCCAGTGTGCCGAAGGAGTTCAGTTCAATTGGCTAGACTATCTCCACAGTGAGTTCATGGCAAACTGCCACGAAGCATAGGAGCTCAGTAAGACATTCCACTACGCGTGGCTCTTGCTGTCGATTGTGCTGGTAGCATGGGAGCTACCAGAGGACATGCAATTCCCTTTAGTCACACAAGAACTACCATAAGCAGTGAAGTACGCTTTGCTATCAGCGACCAAGGATGCGTAGAAAATCAAGGACAACAAGATCTTTTGGCTCTTGATGGAGATGAACATCCTCATGGCCATCAATCGTAAACCATGGTTGTCACCTACGGTGTTTGCCAACCTGTAGGGCTACATAGAGTTCAAAGCATATTTTCACCATGTGGTCATCAGGGCATGGAAGGACCCTATGTAGAAATGGTATGGCTTACCTTACTTGGAAATAGATGATTCAATTGATGCAATACTTGATTGGTGGACGGTAGAATGGCGCACTACAATAGACTTGGTGGTGGGAGGGAGCAAGTCCGTCACACAGAGAAAGAAGGAGGAGGCCAAACTAAAGATGATGCAACTGGCCGAAAAGAGAAAGAAGGAGGCCACTAACAAGGCCCAGGTAGAGTGCGATGCCACTCAACAGACAAAGAAGCAAATGGGTGGAACAAAGCAAGGCTCTGACAAAGGCGTGAGGTCGCCTTCACCTGAGTTTGAGGAGGAGACAGACGAGTAGACAAAATAGCGTGATGTGGACCCACAGGTAGCATCTACCTACATCAAGCATCCAAGGGAGCAAGAGAAAGGAGGTTCCATGAAGAAATCCAAGGCTACTAAGACATCACTAGACCCAATCACCCTCACGAAGGGCAATTTGCACGACATCAGTGACACGGTGTGGGATGTCATCACAGAGGCCTTACAATAGTTTGAGCAGTAGTAGCAAATAATATTTGGGGCTATCTAGACAGGTTTACAGGAGCTATAGACCCACGCTTCACAGGTTGGTATGGTGTCTACTAGCCTTGCTATCGGCACTTCAGAAGTTGCCGAGATGCTGTGCGCGAAGGCCTCCAACGTGATAGTGCTACCTGATGGAGCACTGACCATGAAGAATGAAGCTGATAGGCCCACTGTCAGTGCCCTCAAGGGAGTAGGTTGAATTGGGTAGTGCTCCTTGGTGAAGCGCTCCACCTTTTTCAAGATGGAGTGATTATGGAGCTGAGGGCCCATGAGCACTGCGCCCTCCAGGTGATCAGTGAGTAGTGGATTAACAATGAGTAGATGGCACTATAGCGAGACTCTTCCATCGCCACTGTGACCGAGGTGACCAATCAGAACAAGAATATAATACAGGTCGTCGAGGAGGCATGCCGAATGGTCCCAGAGTTGGCCATTCCTGAGGAAGAACCAGTCAAGGTGCATGTCCGCAAGCTGGCTATGGGGGTGCGAAACGCTCTTACAGAGATGGTGAGGGTTTAGTTGGAGTTGAACTTGCAGATCACCGAGTTCTAATTGAAGGCCCAACCTTCAACCCCACTAGAAATAAAGGAGTAGCGCGCGACCGCTATCACAGAAGCAATAAAAATAGTTGACAGTGTAGTAGCAGACTGTACACAACTTTTTTAGCAGTTGTTCAAGGTCGTGACGAGCTTGCAATAGGACCCTACTATATAGTGACTGGAGATAGAAGTGCGTAAGCTAAAATAGTTCTATGATGAGGTCAAAGGCACAACTCGAACCTTCATGCTCACACAGAGACTGGCAAAGCTTTATGAGGCCAAGGAGCTAAAAGAGCAGGTGGATGAAGTGTTGTAGAAGGAAGCAGTGCTAAAGGCACGACTGAAGCCCTGGCTAGATGAGGCTTACATAGTGACAACCTCTATTGAAGGAAATCTTGCGACTCTGTAAGCAACTCAGTAAAAGATTTAGGCCGACAGTTTAGGAGTAGTGACTGAGCAGATGGTTGAAGACCCAAAGCAGGAGGCTGCACAGTGCATTACTGAGGTTGCGGTCATACGGGTTAAGCTGGGAGGTCTTCGCGCTAAGATCTCTGTGCTTGTCGAGTGACTCGAGGGCGAGTCACGATGTTTGTGTTGGGGGTCTGTTGGGAACGGATCCCCCAGAGATAGTTTTAGGGTTAAAAACCCATGTTTTGGGTCAAATTTTGTAATAAAGTTGTAAAGTATCCACATTTTGTGGTCACGGAGCTTGAAGGTGACATGAGTCATAAAGGGTTGTCCGCCCTTATTTTGTAAAGTAAGGCCGGCTGTAAAAGATATACCCATGGTCCAGACCATGGGATTGTATAAAAAGAGCTAAGTAAGTAAGTTCCAGGTAGTTCTGATGAGTCATAAGTTGTAGAAGAAGTCTTGAGCGATAAGGAGAGAAGTCTAAGTTTTGGGTCTTAGTGTAGGTAGAGGCTTTGCAGCTGAGTGCATAGAGGCCTAGGGTGGAAGTCCACAACTGAGTGTGTGGACCCCTGCGGCTGTGTGCGTAGGGCGGCTAAAGTCTCTAATCATCTGAAGATATCAATAAAGAGAAGTATTCTGCAAATTCTGTGTCTTTGTTTCCTATTAATACATCTTGCCAATTTTGTATGAATTTCATTTATAATGCTTATGTTATGTGCGAATATATGTAATTACGTTGGTTAATAGAACACAAGTGAGGACATCTATTTACATGGTGCTAACTGTGATTATTTGATAAGATAAGTAAAATACTTAAGCTAGTTTGGGAATCTACACAGTACTTGAACTGTAGTTAGGGTTGCGCGGAGGCTAATCGTATCCCTTCGCGGAGGTACTAAAGGCCGGAATAAAGGGCTAGATTGATAGAGCCCTAGAACTTAACAACCTGAATGAAAGCAAGAATATAAGGAATAAACTGACATCACAACCATCTCAGGGTACGGAAACTTGGTTCTAGCATCCTCCAATACTGCTTCGGGTGAGACTTCACTCTGTGCTCTGCGGGCTGATGCCAAAAGGGCTAGTAGTGTAGGGATTTGTTTGGCTAACTAATGCTGAACTTGGGTCAGGACCCACCAAGCCAACAATGAGATTAGACCCTGGTTCTATGAGGTGAAGATCTCCATAATCATCTCTGAGTGGATGAAGGAGAGTATCCTTCATCTTTACACCATTAGTAGCTTGGGAGATGTTTCCCCTGGGGTGCTTGCTGTGTAAAGTAATTTATGTTTTTGGAGGTCATATGAAAGTTTAAAACATAGAATCCACTTGTCAACCACATAGGCTACACAGATTATGATGTGACTCTTAAGGGGTAAATCTTCAAATATGCATAACATTGTGCTCAAATCTCAGAATGAGATGAAATTCATACAATCAGAAAAACTCTTGCTGAGCAAAAGATGATGGTGGTATAAGAAATATGATTTGGGATGGAAAAGGAAAGAGGAAATTTTGAGAACCCATCCTCATAATAAACCTTGAAGGTTAGGTCCACTTATGTGTCATAACCTTAATATGACATTAGGGGTTGGGTGTGTTACAATGGTTAGGATGGATATAATAAATTCACACATGTTTCATAAGCTAAACTAGCTTAAGAAAATGTTTTATCAATCTTACACATGTTTTACAATTCACTTAATTTAAGTGGATAATATTTGATAGTGGATTTTAGTGTCTCATGGTGATGCTTGTTCTTTCCCTACAATTCCACTTTACAACCTTTTGAATATATTTAAAAGTAACATAATGGCCATCCCCATAGACCTTGTAACTTAAATGAAGTTCCTTTTTTTTATTAGATTTACTATTCAATGATTATTGGAATCTTTGATTGTTCATTTTTAGCCCATTTTTGTTCACCATGTAGAAAACTTAATTAGGCATCCAATTGAATGTTGTTTTCTCCATGTATTAATTTTCTATGTGGAATCACCTTTAGGAATATGGATTCTTGTGTGAGATAATTGCTCCACCATGTGAATTTTTGCTATTTTTTTTTATTGTTATTTTTATCTCATTACCCTTTACATTCCAAGGAATTTATTAGTTTATATCTTGGATGGAGAGCCTACAATTATATTGACTTTTTTTTTACAATAAATTGCGTGTAGTTAGTATCAATAACATAGAAGCCAATACTAGCAAGAACTTGTAACTTGGAAAAGGCCAAGACATATGAAGGCCTACCCTTCATACCTCATCACAATGGGCCAAATATTAATCATTCAACATGTACAATCTCTACCCTATGTTGGTCTTTAACATGTGACCTCCAAGGAGGAAACACATGTTCTTAACCATGATGCCCACTCAACCTATACAATGATTATATTGACTTATTAATATACCCTTGATTGATAGAGTCTGGATTCAATTATTATTGTGTATTTCTATTATATTTTTTTTAATATTTGAGGTGAATTGATTAGATATAATTTTGGTCACCTAACTTAGTGGGGAAGTGAGGTTCAAAATATACATAAAGGTATGTATCCTAGGGATTTGACCCCATAACCTCTTTATTATAATTGACATCACTCAATTACTCAAACTAACCCATCAAATTTCCAATATTTGATGATTTACGAAATAATTGTATCTTTTTATTATTAGTATTAGTTTTTTTGAAAATTTTAATCTCTTCCTTTTCTTTTCATTATTCAACATCATAACATGGTCATTCATTTCTTTTTTATAATTTTTTTAGATATATACATTTATTAATTGCTTATTTATTGATTTATTTCTATATGTGTATGGAATTGAAGTTTTTTGGGAAACACAATTTATTTAACTCTTTACTTTGTAAGTAAAAATGAAATTGGATGGCACCATGAAGAACTATACAAATATATTCAAACAACACCTTACTCACTAGTACATACTATATCCCTTTCCCAAATTAAATATATTTTTTGTCAATAAACTCACTCAATTTTTTGTAGCTATAAAAACTAATTATATACTTGAATTGTATTTTTTTTAAAATAAATATCTTATTATGTTTTAATATTAAAAAAAAAAACCAACCATCAACATATAATTAACCATTAAATTTTCAAAAATAACAACACTATTCATAAGATGTATAGTTAAAATCCCTTAAAATGAGAAAATCTAACCTAAGCATTCCTTGATAGATTCAAAGATCATTTTAATAGGTAGTTTGAGAGCTTTATATTTATGATGGAAATATAAGGCAATAATAGCTACCCATTCCTTGACATCCTCATCTCTAAGAAAAATTATGGCTCATTATCTCACCATGTTTATCAAAGATACATGTTGATAGGTATCTCCATGTTGAGGCTCATCACCACCCTGCCCAAAAGCTTGGAGCCATTAATACATTAGTGACTCATGTAATTAGGGTTTTGGATAATGATCATGTGGAGTAAGAAATTAATCACTTTGCTAATGTCTTCAGGAAAAATGGTTGTAAATATTCAGAAGGGTTATCTTAAGATCTAGGGAAAGAAACTAGATTATGCATTAACCATGTGATGAAATAAAAATTATGACACTTCCTTATAACAATGAAATAATAGACAAAATCACAAGAATTCTAAAGACATGTAATATTAGGGATAAATTCACTCCCAATAGTCTCAAAGCAATGTAGTATTGTGCTAAAGATGTCATTTAGCCAAACAACATAAGGGTGTTTATACAATACCATGATCATATGGTAGATACAATATTGGTGAGGCAGGGAGATCACTACACATTAGACTCAAACAAAATTTTCAGAAATAAAATACAACTAAGTTAAAATATCTACCTTAATTGAGCATTCTCACAACATTGGCCATCTAATTTGCATGGACAAATAAAAAATCATCTAAATATGAACCACTATTTAAAAAGAAGGTATGTTAATCCCTTGAAATAGATTTAAAGTACCTCTAATAATATTTACATTGATCATCTCACCCGTTGGTTATATTTGACTATTTATTTATGAATTGAGAGATTGTTAATAATTGAGCTTAACAAAATCCTAATGATGTTCTTAGCTTATGGATTGAAGCATCAAACGATCTTAAATATGAATGTAATGCCTCCCTTCTCTTAAACATGAACACTTTGTTGTATCAATTTTAACTTCGATATGCTGTTTTCCATCCATTATGTCATTCATTTGGAATTTGTTCTTTGAAAAAATTTTGGGATTTAAATTTATCCTTTGAATCTTCATGCATAAGCTCATTCAATCTCGTGATTTTTTCCTATCATATCTACAAAGGTTTATGTAACAATGTTTTGGTAGCTACAATTTATAAGTAGGACTCTTTCTTTCAACTAATGTTTGTTTCTCAGTTCTAAGGAAGTTTGTATAAACATGTTGGAAATATGTTTTCCTTGATGAAAATTGTTTTCATTGATGTGAGAGGAAGTATGGTGTTCCTAAAAGTGTGAAATGTAAAGAAGAGTTGATGTTGTATTCATGTGCAGGAAGTGATAAAAAATATGGTTGAATGCCTAAGTTTTCTCTGATGTGGATGATTTCATTTAGTGGAAAGGGATCAAACCTCAAATTCTTATTCAAATGATTTGGCACACCCCAAATTTATGGGAATAATACAAAATGGTGTAAATTACTTCCCAAACCCCATAATTATTTAATTAGCGGGAATATTGGTGAGCGGATTGTGAAAAGGCGATAGATCAGTGGATAGTGGAGCTCAAATATGTTTAGGAATTAAGCACTGTGGATTAAATGGTGAACATATTCTAATTACCAATCACCATTGATGAGTTTGGAGCCCAAGATCCAATGGTTCAGGTGGACTGTGGAGCTGCACCCCCCCCAGTCCCCCGCTCCTTGTGTTAACTGTTAATGAGGAGGGGGTAGGGGGGTGCCGAGGGGGGGGGGAGTTTGGATGCATGCCAAAACACCAATGGTTTTTGGTAAGTTGATCAATGGTTGTATACCATCGGGGGTTGGGGATGCAATTCAAGCTATTTTTGTAAGAGTGGTTTTGATACATGGACATATGGAAAGTCGGGTTAGTAGATGTGATGAAGGTGGATGATAGTAAGGAAATATTTGAGGACACATGAAGCAATAACACATGAGAAAAGTGAAGCAATAACACATGAGAAAAGTGGAAAAGGAGGATGAGGATTAGACATGTGATAGGTGGTAGTCCGGTTAGAACTCACATGACATGTGACTCAGAAAGATGACGTGGCACCTTGGCACATGTATGTATGAAAGGGTGACATATGTCACTTGTATATGGAATTTTTAGGTGTCCAAATAGGCTATTTATAGGTGATACGTGGCACCACTAAAAGGGAACCATATGGCATGATGATGTCATCATGATGATGGTATGACATCAGCGAATGTTTTCCCTTTGACAGTTAAGGGCATGGTCCTAATGATCAAGGCAATAAGGCCACAGGGGAAAAAGAATGTGGATCGAAGTTGTAAACCATTGTATTAGATTTACCACCCTATGGTTTATCATTGGCCCTATTTATCTAATAAGGTACATTGTAAACTATAAAAAAGGCCAAGGTGATGACTTATTTTGTGTTGGATGGTATCATGTTAGGCCCCTATACTACTAGTGTAACCCCTTATTATTATTATTACAAACCACTTATTATATTGATGTACCCATGTAGTGCCCATATTGTTACTATTGTGCCACATAGAAGCCCAATATTGTTATTGTTGTGCCCTACAATATTATTGTTATGTAGGCTTTGATTGTATTGGGACCACTTAGACTCCTATATATAGAAAGGAGGTATTTTCATTTGTATCATCCAAGAATTGTTCATTTATGTAATGTAAAGGAGGTTACCCCCTCGAAGAGGCTGAATTCTAAGGCGTGGATCTCTCTTTTCTATCTTTTTGTGAGCTGGTTTCATAACATTTGGTATCAGAGCTTTGGATTCTAGGGTTTCGCTGCTCCAAACAGGTCATCGTGGCATTTTCGCTATAACTTTTTTTCTGTGACGTTTCAGAAGTCGCAAAAAAAACCCATTTGCGAAGAATTGGCGCTGAACCTTGGGTCCAAATTTCAGAGCTTTTCGCGTGATATTTTCGGGGATATGATCTGAGGAAGTTGGTCTTTTTGCAGACTCCTGAATTACAGTCAAAACAGGTGACCTGGGGAAAATCGTCATAACTTTCTCTCTGAGGATCGGATTGAAATTGCGTAAAAAGCTATAGAAAGACGACGAACTGTAGTTTTTGTGGGTGTTTTTTAGATCCAAAGGTCGAAACAGTGACTCGCAGCACGTCGTACAAGTTAGCTCTACTAAACTAGTCTATAATCAAGTCACTGTGGGAGATTGTCCATAACTCTTTCTTAGAGAATCCAATTTGGATTAGACTAGTGGCATTGGAAATCAGACACAGAGGGATACTACAGGTAGAAATTTTAGAACTTAAATATCAACAATTACAGAGTTACAGTTGTTTCAAGATTGAGGTCCTAAAATCAAGAAAAAGCAAGATGAGGAAGTTTGATGGCAAGGATCCGGCAAATTGGATACTTCAGATGGAGCAATATTTTGATCTACATGGTGTACAACTATTACAAAAGGTATGTATTGCATATTCATATTTAGAACCAGATCAATTTTTATGGTATAAAGGGCTTTGTTCTCGTAAAAAACTTGTTACGTGGTCAATTCTCACGGAGGAAATGATAGCACATTATGAGGATACAAAGAGCAACACCTTCTTTAGAGCAACACCACAACAATTGGAAAGAGTAAAAGGGCTTTGTGACATATTGGAAAGTAAAATTATGGCAACAAATAAGTCTACCCCTCACAACTATAAAGATGGAAGTGTTGTTTCTCCTAGCCTTCCACAACCTACAAGGGTTACTCCACAACAATTGGAAGAAAAAAGAGAAAAAGGGCTTTGTTACAATTGTGATAGCCAATGCACTAAAGGTCATAAGTGTGCTGAGAAGAAATTATTTTACATAGAATATGAAGAGAAGGAAGAAAAGGATCAAGAAACATCAAAAGAAGAAGATATACACTAGGACCCCACCACAGAGAAAGAAGCAATGAATCAGACCATATCTTGTGAAGCATTGGCAAGAATTACCACTCCTCAAACTCTCAAGATAGAAGGACATATCAAGAAGAAAAAGGTGCAAGAAGTGAAATATCACACCGAGAAAGAAGAAATGAATCCAACCATATCTTATAATTCATCGGTCGAAATTACTACTCCTCAAACTATCAAGATAGAAGGACATATCAAAAAGAAAAATGTTCAAGAAGTGAAAGATCACATCAAGCATCAAGAAATGAATCCGACCATATCTTGTAAAGGATTGGAAGAAATTACCACTCCTCAAACTCTAGATATAGAAGGACATATCAGGAAGAAAAAGGTTCAAGCAGTGAAAGATCACATCAAGCATCAACAACAAGTTCTCCAAATTTTAAAGGATAACGACACTTCAGTGCAAAATCAAATGAAACAACAAGTAGATAAACATTGTAGTGAAAAATGTTTTGATTGGGTATTTTTACTGCTACATCTCAAGCAAGCTATTTATGAGAAAGAAATGTTGGCAATACTACATGCACTTAAAAAATGGCGACCTTACCGAATGGGAAGACTCTTCAAGGATGAGGATATGGAAGCATTGTTTTGTGTTATTTCTATTATCCAACCAGATTGGATAAAAGAAGCAAAGGATGAATGGAACAAGGACAAAGAAGTATGGCCACTTATTCAAAAGTTGCAAAAGTTCCTAATTCAAACAATATTGCCAGAAATTGAAGAGGAAGGAAAAATCATATTGGAACCTGGAGCAGTCACAGAAACAAGAACTCGACAGCTACGAAATCGATCAATTTTAGAGTATCTCATCAAGTGGAAGAACTTACCTGCTGAAGATTCCACATGGGAGGACAAGAATTTTATACAGAAGCATCAAGAACTACTCAAGCGTTGAGGACAACGCTTTTTGAAGGAGAGGGGCATGTTAGGCCCCTATACTACTAGTGTAACCCCTTATTATTATTAGTACAAACCACTTATTATATTGATGTACCCATGTAGTGCCCATATTATTACTATTGTGCCACATAGAAGCCCACTATTGTTATTGTTGTGCCCTACAATATTATTGTTATGTAGGCTTTGATTGTATTGGGACCACTTAGACTCCTATATATAGAAAGGAGGTATTTTCAATTGTATCATCCAAGAATTGTTCATTTATGTAATGTAAAGGAGGTTGCCCCCTCGAAGAGGCTGAATTCTAAGGTGTGGATCTCTCTTTTCTATCTTTTTGTGAGCTGGTTTCATAACATATCATGTTGAGGTTGTGGAGTGTGTGCATCTAAAACACCTAAAGAGATACTTGACATAGAGATGAATCAACAATAGGGATGATTCCTTATATTTCTCCTTGTGACAGGGTCAAGATTTTCTTTTTTTTCGTTTTCCTTTATGATTAGGCTCACCATCTTTGAAGGATAGACTATAGAAGGGATGAAGGTCATAGATAATATTTATCCTATGTTGTATTCAAGTTTGTATGATGAAATGAAATTTGCATAAAGTTTGGCTACTATTAGAACTATCTATGTATATAATGTTGAGCTTGTTGATGAAGTCTGCGATGTCAATTTCTGCTGACATAATGTGTTATGTTGTTGATGCTAGAATGGATCAGAATATGGGTATTATCGTAGATATTAGAGTTGAAAAAAAAAATAGGCCTACCTTTTGAGGGTCATTATTAGTAATTGCAGAGCTATATGAAGTTGTATTTGTTGTAGTTTAGAGAAATAAATTACAAAGATTAGAGTTAAGGTTTTGGATTTCTGATATCTGAAGGGTGAACAAGTTTGCAAAAGAAGGACAAATTGTATAAGAATATTGAAGTATTTCCTTTTATGAATAAATGAATGGATCCAATTTGAAAATGTTATGAAATGGAATTCCATGGTGCAACTATTAAGGGTTGGTTCCTCCAGTAGGTTGGTTCTTGCAAACAAAGTTAAGAGGTTGGTGGCTCAATCAAGTTGCTGCATGTAAAGTTCAAGGGATTGGTGCCTCCTCCAAGTGGGTTCTTGTAAATTTAGGGGATGGGTGTCTCCTTCTAGTGGGTTCCAGAAAAGTTGATGTAACAGTAGGTTGAAGCCTACATAAATATTTTAACATAAGTTTTGTGCTTTCCTCCAATTATGGGATACCATGTACATCTTATGCTCCTACTTGTTGATTGTAGAAATTCCTTGTAGATTCAAACTACTAATTGTAATTTACTCAATAGAATTGAATCTACTCTACTTATTAGTAGAAACATTTAATCGATCGAGAAATTACAAAGCATTTAAGAGAAAGAATTCAATCAACATATTACACAATGATTTCCTGGGGAAATCCACATCTAAAAACCCCTACTATCTGTATATTGCATTAGTCAGAAAATATGAGAAGATTAAGATTTTTTGCTCAAGCCCAAGCAACCTTTGCACTATCTCTACCTGTCTCACAATTTCCTAGACAAGCCTAGGCCAATACTTAACCAATTTTTTGCTTGCCCAAGTCCCTATTTTCTTGCATTGTTTCCTTGGGAATTAACCTCCTATAAATTAGGGAAATTCCTCAATTGGAATTGTACAATACTCATAGTCGTTCCTTTGACTACATGCACCACCTGTACAATTTAGATGATTATATAACTGATAGTACACTTCCCTTTAAATCCAATCTCAATTGGGTAACTCTCATATCTGACATGCATGAGTTATTTATGAGTGAATCATCAGTTAACTAGTTAAACACATGAAGCATCATCCCACTGTCTGACCTCCTACTAGTTCCTCCATCATTTGGAACTAGTTTAAGTGACAATTAATTGCAATTCAAAATAAACTCAACCAGGTTTTCCTATAAAGTATGAGACACTCTACATGACTCAAGTTATACCCTCAACTTGAATTAACTGAGTCAACTAAATCAAACTAACTTAGTTAACTTGTACTCATTGTCTTGTGATGTGGAATTACAATTTTATTCATAATTTAATTCAAGTACAAAATTAAATTAGGATTTTCTTGTTGCATTTTCAACACTCGATATCAAAGAGAAAGGGACTATCAGATACCCTAATCCTACCTCCATGCAACTCAAATTTTACTCTTGGCAGTTCGTTAGTCGAGATGTCTGCATCTTGTTCCTCTATAGGAATGTACTCCATCAACATGATTCTCCTCTACACACAATCTTGTAGATGGCGATATCAGATGTCGATATGCTTGGAACAATCATGAAAAACTGGATACTTAAAGAGTTTGATACAACTCTAATTATCACAGTAAATCATTGTAGGATCCATCTACTAACCAAATAACTCAACAAGGATCTTAGTCATCCAGATAGACTCACAAGATACTTGAATATCAACCATGTAATTTGCTTCTACTGAACTGAGTGCAACTAATCTCTACTTCCTGTTGTAACAAGAAATTATTGTTGACCCAATACTAAAGATTCCCCTGATGTGCTCTTCCTGTCTAATTGAATCCCTACCCAATCTGCATCTGTGAAGCCTTGTAGCTTCACTCCCTCTATTCATCTGTACCAAAGACCAAACTAAGTGGTGCCTTTGAGGTATCTAAACACATGTTTAGTTGCCTTCCAATAGATTTTAGTTAAATTAATCATATCTTGACTAAGATGGTTAACTAAAAAACATATGTCTGATCATGTGTTCACCAAGTACATAAGTGAACCCACAAGCTGCTTGTATCCTCCACTACTTCACCTGAAGTAGCATATTCCTTCCTCCTATTCCCTACTAGAGGAGTCTCCATGGGTTTGATTCTCTCCACGTGGAACTTCTTTAGTATCTCGTTTGCACACTTTCCAAGAGAGAAAAACGATTCCTCATCTCCTTACCATACATCCATACCAAGGAAATAATGCATGAGCCCCAGGTCCTTCATTTAGAATTCTCTTGCAACATCTGATTTTCAAGATTTTATCATCTTCTCATTACCTATTAGAATTAAATCATTGACATACAAAACTATAATCAATAATTTATCTTCAACTACAATATGGTAAAGGTTTGCATCTGCTTCACTTTTGGTGAAGCCCAACCTAGTGAAATAGTTGTCTATCTTGGTGTACCAAGCATGAGGTGCTTGTTTTAATCCATACAATGCTTGCTTGAGTCTAAAGACATGTGAATCTCTATGTAAGCTCTCAAATCATTCCGACTGCTCAATGTACACCTCGTCCTCAATCACTTCGTTGAGGAATGTCGTCTTCACATCCATATGATGTATCTTCCATCCCATTTTCACTAAAAGTGTTAGAATAGATCAAATTGTAGAGTAACTTGCTATAGGAGAAAAGGTCTCCTTGTAATCAATTCCCTCCACCTGAGAGAACCCTCTGGACACAAATTTGGCCTTATGTTTCTTGATACTCCCATCTGCTGCTTGCTTTACCTTGTAAAGACATCTGGAACTCACCACTGACTTGTCTATTGGTCTTGGGACCACTTCCCAAACACTATTTGTGCTAATATATTCATACTCTTCTACCATGCCATCAACCCATACAAGTTGTTGCACTGCTTCCTTGAATGAGGATGGTTCAGTCTCTACAACTCGCTCATAAGTGCCATGTAGATAGTGTACTAATCTGGTGACCTCCTATGCTTGTGTTATGATGTGGGTTCTCCCACATTCTCCCTAGAATCATGAATCAATCTATCATCTTCTCTAGTGTCCTTCCTTCCATCTTTGGAAGTCTCTGCATGAGTGGTTGCTTCTGCTCTTTGCTCATATACATGTGGTTGCTCCAAATCATCTTGATGTTATTCCTTTGGAGCTAAAAGATCCACATATGAATGCAACTGAAGCTCCCTCTCAAGGGAACATATCATGGAATTCTCTTCATCGAACTTCACATCTCTACGAACAACTATCATCCTATGAGATGACAGGTACACCTGAGTGTACCCTACAAATATGTTCAACTCAGCTGTTAGTTCTAGCTTTTTCCTTGCATCCTTGGTAAAATGATAGTAAACTAATGAACCAAATATCCTGAAGTGTGCCACATCTAGTTTCTTACCTGAAAAAACTTCTTTTGGTGTACTCCTGATAATTTGATGAGGACTCTTGTTCTGAAGACATATAGTTGTGTTGCATGCTTCATCCCACAAGTGCAATGGTAATCCCTAATCTTGTAACATCACCTATGCAACTCCAACAATACTTATGTTCTTCATTTCAACCACCCCATTCTGTTGTGGGTTATGGGGTGTTAATAATTCTCATTGAATGCCTTTTGATGCACAAAATTTATTGAATTCATTTGACACGTATTATCCATTGTTATCGCTCCTGAGAGCTTTCACTTTCCTGCCAATGTATTTCTCAACAAGTGTTTTAAATTCACAAAATTTAGATAATGCATGATATTTCTTCTACATAAAGAAAATCCATCACTTATGTGAGAAATCATCTACAAATATTACATAATACCTATGCTTGTTCATGGAGGCTATCGAGAATGGTCCACACACATCGAAGTGAACCCTTTCAAGGATTACTTGCGCTCAACTATCATTATCATGAAAGGTGGCTTTGGTGTACTTACCCTATGTACACCCTTTGCATGTATCTCTCTACTCTAGTGAACCCTTGGAAAGTCCTGAAGAAATTTGATACATGATATTCAAAGCTCCATGGTGCAAGTGGTCCAATCTTGTATACCATAATTCATTGATGTCTTGGCTCTACACCTTTTCTGATTTTGTGCTCAAAGTAGCATAGTCTTTTACATCCAATTTGTAGAGTTTTTTCACCCAAACCCTGATCCACTTCACTTGTCCTATGGTTATGTGCCGAAGGAAAGCCTTTCCTTTGCATATCACATGGTAGACATGGTCCTCCAACGTAGCAATTGAAACTAAATTATTCTTTAGACCCGAAACATACATGACATCTTTTAATGTGGGAGGAGAACTAGACTCCATCTGAAAAGTAACAGTATCGATGCCGATCATGCTATACCTTCCATCATATCCCATTTCGATGTACATTAGGAGGTCCATCTCCTCCAAGTCACTAAAAAATTATTTGTTGTCGGTCATATGGAATGAGGCTCCACTATCCAAATACCAAAAAGTACCCATCACCAATGTCAACATGCATGTAATGAGGGTGGAATCCAACTCGAATTATGAAGAAAGCGCTTCACCTGCTACTCCTCCTGAGGGCTTCTTTCCAGCCTTCTTTTGTGGACACTTCGTGGCATATTGTCCCATCTCATGATAGTGAAAACATTTAATCTTTGGCAAGTCCTTCTTATTGCCACCCTGACTCGAATCTCCTTTGGATTGGAAATTATTTCCTTTCCATTTCTTTCCCTTTCCAGCTAAGGCACAATTCTCCTCATCATCATGCATGGATGGGGTTCCATCTCTGGTACTCTGCCTTATCTCTTCTTACAACAAGTCAGAACATAAACACTCACACTTTGGTAGATTCTCTCTCCCATTTACCGAATCCTGGTAGTGATGCCAACTCTTGGGAAGGCCTAGAAGTGCTAGGCTGACCAGATCATCTTCAGCAACTGTAATACCAATGATCCCAAGCTAATCCCGACATTGGGTGAACCAAATTAAGTATGGTGGTATCATGTCACCATTCTCCATCTTGATCTTCCAAAGCTTGTCCTTTAGTGCCAACTTCTAGTGGTCACTCCTGTTCTAAAAAAATTCGATCAAGGCTAGCCATATTACATATGGTGTATCTTTCTTGTGGAGGTTTGAGACAATATGATCTCGAACTCCTTCTAGTATGATCCTTCTCACCTTTACAACACATTTCTTCCACTTTGCTAGATCTTGAGAATTTGTTGTTGGAGGCTTCAAAATATATGTCTATGAATTCCTTTAGCCCATTTGCTTCCAACATTGCCTCCATCCCATCCTTCCAACAAATATAATTTGAACTACCCTCAAGGGCATATTCAGTTCTCAATCCATAGAATGACATCCTGTTGGCTCTAAAGAATGATCCTGCAAATTCGATTTCACTTGCAAAGACAAACTCATATTCTTCTCTTATAGTGTGATTTATTCTCTGATACCATGTAGAAATTCCTTGTAGATTCAAACTGCTAATTGTAATTTACTAAAACAATAGAATTGAATCTACTCTACTCATTAGTGAAAACAATTAATCAATTGAGAAATCACAAAGCATACAAGAGAAATAATTAAATCAAAACATTAAGTAATTATTTTCTAGGGAAAGCCATAGCTAAAAACCCCTACTATATGTATATTTCATTAGTCAGAAAATATGAGAAGATTACAATTCTTTTCTCAAGCCCGGGAAACCCCTACACTATCTCTATCTGTCTCACAGCTTCCTAGACAAGCCCAGGCCAATAATTAACCAAATTTATGCTTGCCCAAGTCCCTATTTCTTTGTGTTGTTTCCTTTGGAATTATCCCTTTATTAATTAGGGAAATTCTTCAATTGGAATTGCGTAATCCTCATAGGCCTTCCTTTGACTGTATGCACCATCTGTACAATTTGGATGATTATACAACTGATAGTAAAATTCCCTTAAACTCCAATCTCAAGTGGTTAACTCTTAGATCTGACATGCATGAGTTATTTATGAGTGAATCATCAATTAATTGGTTGAACACATGAAGCAACACCCCATTGTCTCACCTCCTACTAGTTCCTCCATTAGTAAGAACTAATTTAATTTAATTTAACTAATTTAAACTAAATTAATTAATTACAACTCAAAATAAACTCAACCAAGGGTCCTATAAAGTATGAGACACTCTACATGACTCAAGGTAGATCTTGAGCTCAAATTAACTAAGCCAAATAAGTCAAATTAGCTTAGTTAACTTGTACAAGTTGTCTTGTGATGTGGAATTAAAATTTTATTCCTAATTTAACTCAATGACAAAATTAAATTAGGTTTTTCTTGTTGCATTTTAAACACTCCCTCTCAACAAGAAAGGGATTATCAGATACCCCAATCTTGCCTATATGGAACTCAAATTTTCCTCTTGATAATGCCTTAGTCAAGATATTTGCATCTTGTTACTCTATAGGAATATACTCCGACAACATGGTTATCCTCTGCACACAATATCGTAGATGGTGATACCAGATATCGATATTCTTGGACCAATCATGAAAAAATACATTCTCAGAGGGTCTGATACAACTTTTGTTGTTAGAGTAAATCACTGTAAGATCCATTTGCTGACAAAATAAACCAACAAGGATATTTGTCATCCAAATAGCCTCACAATATACTCTAATAGCAACCATGTACTCTTCTTTTGATGAATTGAGTGCAACTGATCCCTGATTCTTGTTGTACTAAGAAACTACTATTGACCCAATGCTAAAGATTCCCCCTGATGTTATCTTCCTTTCTGATGGACTCCCTACCCAACCTACATTTGTGAAGCCTTGTAGCTTCACTCCCTCGGTTTGTCTATACCAAAGACCAAACTGAATGGTGCCTTTGATGTATCTACACACATGCTTAGATGTGTTCCAATAGAGTTTGGTTGGCTTAACCATTGCTTGACTAAGTTAGTTAACTACAAAACATATGTTCGGTCATGTGTTCACCAAGTACAAAAGTGAACCAACAAGTTGGCTATAAATAGTAGCTGACGAGAACCAATATTGCAGCAAGAATGTTGCAACTCTTGGGCTACTAGCTTTACTTTATCAACCTAGGTTTTGTACAAAATTGGAGGTGACAATGCTGTATACAAAAGTAAAAGTGATGGTTCTGCCTTTTGTCACTATTCAGCTGGCAAGAGACCACTAGGGTTTTCAAGCCAGACTTCTATGGAATCAAAAGAAACTTGGTTCCTTGATGAAAGAAATAGAAATATACTCTAAGAGAGAGTTGACCTATTGTAATAATGAAAAAGACTGAAATTCAAGGCTAAGGCACACCATTTCCTAATTAACTGCTAAGAGCTATGCTTTGCAATAATGCTAAATTAACATGACAAAAATGCTACTATCCTAAGCATGGAAGTTAAAAACATCAAAGATCAATGTTATTCATGTAAAGGACTGTAATAAATCTATTTTGTCTTTTTATGCTTTTCATGAAAAATCAAGTGTGAAAACTAATCTCTTTTGGCAATGTGGAAGGTGGCTTAGGGATCCTGGTGGATGGATGGAAGGTTCAGGAGATGGTTGGAAGGTTTGAGAGACCCTCAGGTGACCTTGGATGGCTTCCTAGAGGGTTTTTCCTCAATTCGGCCTCAAAACAGGCCACTACAGGAAAACCTACAAGATTCCCTGTATTTCTACAGGTCCATATAGCCGTGAGAAAAACGATGGGTGTTGGAGGTGATGGAAGGCTTAGGGAAGGTGGTTTATGGGTGGAATGGAGTGAGAAAAGGCCTAGGATCACTCAAAACCCAAAACCAAGTTTAGGAGATGGTTGGATTCACTCAAAATGGTTGGGGGAATTTCTATGTAAAATGATGAAATTGGTGAAGGTCTTGATGAAAACAAGGAATGCCTATGGATGGATGAATTTGGAAGGTAGTTGCTTTCTATGAGTTCTATTTCTACTTTTGAAGCACCTACTCTGCATCAAACATGTGTAATTTCCCAAAAATTCATGTAAACAAGAAGAATTATCATGAGCTAGAAAAACAGAATTTAATGAACTAATTATCTACCTTATGCATGAGGAAATTGCTGAAAAAAATGGAATCATGGATGAGATCTACTAAAAGAATGAAGATAGAAACCATGGCAATAAAATCCTACTTTGCAAAACTGATCAAATGCGAGTTCAAGTACAGTAAACTCTAAATATCATGAAAGAAATGGAAATTTGTCTTTTTGGGGCTACATAAGGGTCTTTTCCTCAAATCATGATCCTATAAGGAAGAAGTGAGGCCAGGACACCTATTGACAGCTTTTTGGTGCTTCTTTTATCCCATCTAACATGCTTCTAAAGTAAGGCACAAATGAAAGTAAACTAATAAACAATTAATCAAATCTACACTACCTGTAATGAAATACTTCTAAAGACAGTTTAATCATGAACCTATGAAACTAAGTTAATCATACAAATACAAGAAGAGGATTCTTTGCTACTAGGGATGGGCCCTAACACAAGAGCTTCAACCCTCTGAGTTAACTCAGTACTAGATCAAGAAAAAGCTCATTCTTATTACCAAAACAGAAAATTACATCAAAGTCTTCCACAAGTCTGGAGCTCGAAAATAACTAGAGTTTTTACAACCAAAATTCGAATCCTAATGAGGCTCTAGGCCTCTCTACTTATACAAATGAAGTCCCCAACGAATTCCTTAAATTTAGGGAGGCTCAACTTCCAAACATGAGATGAACTAACTCTTTGTCTATCACTTGCTCGGTTGCCTTCTAATCTTCATGACTTGGCTGCTTGCACTCCGAGCTTGTGGGATTAATGGAGGAATATTCAAATGGGGGAGGAGTAAATGAGGAGGATTTACCTCCTACAATCTCTCTCCCTTGTCCCATTCGGGTCTATTTGTAGAATAGAATCCCACATCACATACTTGGGATGAAGACAGCAGAGGAAGCTTTCTCCAGTAAGAGACCAGATGTGGGTCACTTCAGGATCTTTGGCTCATCAGAATATTTCCATGTGACAAAAGATGCACAGAGGAAGATTGAGCTGACAGTAGAGTTGGGGATATTTGTGGGGTACACTGATACACCTCACAACTATCAAGTGTACTTTCCTACCAGTTAGAGGACAGTGGTTTGCAGAGATCTCAAGTTTGAAGAGCAAAAGGCCATGTGAGTTTCCCTTGAGAGGGAGCTCCAACTAAAGGTTGTGGAGGAACTGTTGGTTCCAAAGGAGGAGGAGCCTCAGACTAATGTAGAGTAGCCACATGTAGAGGTTCCAAGAGTGGAGACATCCACTCAAGCAAAGTCTTCCAGAGATGGATGGAAGTGCACAATAGAAGTTGATAGGTTGTTGGAGGATGTGAGAGAGAATGTGGGGGCACTATCTTCTTAGTGCAGACAGATGAGGTCACCTAAGAGGTACACTGGATACGTGGCCCTTATTGGGGAATGTGTTGAGACCGAGACATATTCCTTTGAGGAAGCAGTGCAATAGCCAATTTGGGTTGGTGTTGTGGTGGATGAGTATCACTCCATAGTTCGTAATAGTGTTTGGGAAGTGGTTCCGAGACTGGAGAAAAAGTCAGTTGTGAGTTCCCATTGGATTTACAAGGTAAAGCAAGTTGCTCATGGTAGTGTGGAGAAGCATAAAGAAAGATTTGTTGCCCATGACTTTTCACAGGTCGAGGGGATTGACTATGATGAGAACTTTTCTCCTATCGCAAGGTACTCATCTATCAGATCTATGTTGGCACTATCAGCACATATGGGTTGGAAGATCCATCAGATGGATGTGAAGACTGCATTCCTCAATGGCCAGATGGAGGAAGAGGTGTACATAGAGTAGCCGGAAGGTTTTTAGACCTTCGATCGTGAGTCGCATGTATGCCGACTCAAGAGAGCTTTGTACAGGCTGAAGCAAGCACCTCGTGATTGGTACACCAAGATAGACAACTAATTCACCGGGTTGGGCCTCATAAAGAGTGAAGCGGATGTGAACCTGTACCACATCGTGGTGAAAGGTAAGTTGTTGATCATCTTACTTTATGTTGATGATCTCATATTGACCGATGATGATCAGTTGATCATGTCTTGCAAGGAGGACCTTGCAAGAGAATTCAAGATGAAATACATGGGTCTCATGCATTACTTCCTTGGCATGGAAGTGTGGCAAAAGGATGGGGAGTTGTTTGTGTCTCAGGGCAAGTATGCGAACGAGATACTCAGGAGATTCCACATGGAGAAGTGCAAGCCCATGTAGACTCCTCTAGCAGGTAACTGGAGGAAGGAAGTTGCTACTTCAAAAGAAGAGGTAGAGGCTACTGTGTACAAGAAGCTTATGGGTTCACTGATGTACTTAATGAACACATGACCAGATTTGTGCTATGCGGTGAAACAATTGAGTCAAGCGATGGTTCAGCCTACCAAGATGTTTTGGAAGGTGACAAAGCATGTATTAAGATACCTCAGAGGCACATCTTAGTATGGATTATGGTACAAACAGATGGAGGGAGTGAAGCTACAGGGATTCACTAATGCAGATTAGGCAGAGAGTCCATCAGATCGGAAGAGCACATCAGGAGGAATTTTCAACCTTGGGTCAGTGGTACTTTCTTGGTACAAGAGGAAACAAAGGTCGGTTGCACTCAGCTCAGCAAAGGCAGAATACATGGCTACAAGTCAAGCAACATGTGAGGCCATATTGATGTGGAAAATCCTAGTTGATTTCTTTTATTGGAGGATGGATCCAACTGTGATCTATTGTGATAATTAGAGTTGTATCTTACTCTCTAAGAATCCAATATTTCATGATAGGTCCAAGCACATTGACATCTAGTATCATCATCTCAGAGACTGAGTAGCGAGGAGGATCATGTTGCTGCAATATATTTTGACAGAGGAGTAAGATGCTGAAATTTTGACAAAGGCATTGTCAAAGTGTAAATTTGAGTTCCACAGAGACAGGATCGGGGTGGCAGATAATCCCTTTCTTGTTGAGAGGGAGTGTTGAAATATGGCAATAAGAATATTCCAATTTAATTTGTCCTTGAATTAAATTGTGAATTAAAATCGAATTTAGTCTTAACAACTACTTGGAAATAATTAATTAATTAATTAATTAGTTGGAGAAATTCAAGTTAGAAGTCATTCTGAAATCATGCAAGAGTTATCCCTTAAATTAAGGAGATAAGATTGAGCTATATTTGAGTTGTAATTAGTTAACTCAGTTTACTGAGTTAAGTCCAGTTAACTCAGTTGATGCATTAATGCACTCAACTAGTGCTACTCTAGTTAACTAAATATTCCCTCCTCAGAAACTCATGCATGTCTATTCTGAGAAAGACCTAGTTGCGATTAATGTTCAAGGATAGTGTACTATCAGTTGCATGTGTTTTCTCATGGAGAAAACTCATTCATATAGTCAAGGATTCATCCCTGAGGATTGTGCAGTTTTGAAGGCTTGGTTTTCCACTTGGTAATAGGCTAATTATCCACAAGGAACAACGCAAGGAAATAGGAGCTTGGAGGGCAGAGCGGAAGGTTGGAGAGAAACCAAGATTTCCTGTGAGCATCTATGAGGATTGTACTGAGAGTCGACTAGCTGTGAGAGCTAAGGCTTTCTATAACTCCTATGTATTTCCACCATGTATGATAATAAAATAGTGTGTGGTTTTTATTTGAGACTTTCCCCAAAGTATTTTCATGTGGATTCTTCTTCTTCTGGTTATATTGTTCAGCTCGATATTTAAGCTTCCGAAAATTGGTAGTAGAAGTAGGTTATATTATTATACTTTGATTTATATTGCATTATCGGGTTAACCTATCAAAGATTTTCTACATGGTATAGGAGCTATGAACAGTTTCAAGGTTGGCCAATGGTGTTCTATGGCTTGGGACTCGAGTATGCCTTGGAAGGTAGCTCGAATTACATAGCATGGAAATATAGAATGGAAGCTATATTAGAAGACAATGGCTTGAAGGAATTCATTGATCAAGAAACCCCAAAGCGAGCTTCAACTAATGCACAAGATTTGGTTGAGTGGAAGAAGTGTGTGGCGAAGGCGAGACAGATCATCCTTGAGGGAGTTTGAGAGCATATTGTCTCGAGTCTCCATGGGAAGGATACTCCATTTTCAATGTGGAAGATATTGAAGGACCTCTACCAAAATAGTAGCGACCAAAGGAAATTGGTGCTCAAGGATAAGCTTCGAAGAATCAAGATGGAGAAGGGCGATACTATGTCCACATATCTGAACATGATCACCACCTATAGAGATGAGCTTGGCAGTGTGGGAATAACTACTACCGATGATGATATGGTGAGCTTCACTCTCCTTGGCTTTCAAAAGAGTTGGAATAGCTACCAGGACTCTGTGAATGGAAGGGAGAAACTTCTGGATTGGGAATGACTGTGGTCGGATCTTATGTAGGAGGAGATCAGGATGAGCACACGAGATGGTTCTTCATCCAAGAATGATGATGAAGAAAATCTGGCCTTAGCAAGTAAGGCAAGGAAAGGGAAGGGGAAGGCTTCCCATTATGCGACAAGATGGGACATTATGCGACTAATTTCCCATCAAAGAAGTCTAGGAAGGGATCCTCGGAAGGATCAGAAGGTGAGGCAGTAGCCTCTCAGTTTGAAATGGAATTTACCCTCATCGCATGCATGGTGTCATCGATGATGGGTTGTGTCTGGTATCTTGAAAATGGAGCCTCATTCCACATGACCAGTGATAAAAATTTATTCAATGCCTTGGAGGAGAAAGTCCTCAAGATGCACATAGAAATGGGTGACAATGGAAGGTATAGTGTTTCAGGAGTGGACATGGTTTCTTTTCAGAGGGAGCATGGAGCTCCTCTCACCTTGATAGATGTGATGTATGTGCCTGGACTGAAGAAGAACTTGGTATTGGTCACAATGTTGGAGGACAAAGGCTACGATGTTGTCTTTAGTAAAGGAAAGGTGTTCCTAAGACACATAGCCACAGATCAGACCAAGAGGAGAGGGATTTGGGTGAAGAATCTCTATAAACTAGATGTAGATGATTGTGCAGTATTGAGTACAAAAGTAGAATTGGTGCAAAGGTAAGACATTGGTGAGTTGTGGCACAGGCGGTTGGGCCATTTGCATCACGCGGCTTTGAAGATAATGCAATAGATATCTACAGGACTTCCCAAAGGTAAACTTGAGCAAGTTGACACATGCAAAGGTTGTACCTTGAGAAATTACACCAAGTCTTCCTTTCATGGTCGAGACAGTCGAGCAGAGGTTATCTTAGAGTGATTTCATATTGATTTGTGTGGACCATTCTTGACGGCATCCACAGTGAAGCACAGGTATTATGTGATTTTCATTGATGACTATTCATGTAAATGCTGGATTTATTTCATGCAGAAGAAGGACCAAACCTTCACAAAGTTTTGTGAGTTCAAATCTTTGGTCGAGAAAGAGTTAGGGAAGAAGATCAAGGACTTGAGAAGCAACAATGGTGGAGAATATGTCTCTCAAGAGTTTAAGGACTTTTGTGCAGCAGAAGGAATTGAATGAGAGTTGACGGCACCCCATAACCCACAACAAAATGGGGTGGCTGAGAGGAAGAACATAACTATTGTAGGGGAAGCATGGGAAATGCTGCATGACCAAGGCCTACCACTTCACTTGTGGGCTGAGACATGCAACACCACAGTCTATTTGCATAATAGAAGCGTGCGTCACATACCTGGGATGAAGACACCAGAGGAAGCTTTCTCCCGTAAGAGACCAGATGTGGGTCACTTTAGGATCTTTGGATCATCGGTATATGTCCATGTGACAAAGGATGCATGGAAGAAGCTTAAGCTGACAGTAGAGTTGGGGATATTTGTGGGGTACATTGATACACCTGACAACTATCGAGTGTACTTGCCTACTAGTTGGAGGACAGTGGTTCACGAAGATCTCAAGTTTAATGAGTAGAAGGCCATACGAGTTTTCCTTGAGAGGGAGCTCCAACTACAGGCTGTGGAGGAACTGTTGGTTCCGAAGGAGGAGAAGCCTCAGATTGATGCAGAGTAGCTGCACGCAGAGATTCCATGAGTGGAGACATCCACTCAAGCAGAGTCTTTCAGAGATGGACGAAAGCGCAAAAGAGAAGCTAATAGATAGTTGGAGGATGCGAGAGAGAATGTCGGAGCACCATCTTCTCAATGCAGATAGAGGAGGTCACCTGAGAGGTACACTAGATACATGGCCCTTACTGGGGAATGTGTTGAGACCGAGCCATCTTCCTTTGAGGAAGTAGTGCAACAGCTGATTTGGGTTAATGTTATGGTGGAGGAGTATGACTCCATAGTTCATAACAGTGTTTGGGACGTGGTTCCGAGACTGGAGAACTAGTCAGTTGTGAGTTCCCATTGGCTTTACAAGGTAAAGCAAGCTGCTAATGGTAGTGTTGAGAAGCATAAGGAAATATTTGTTTCTTGTGGATTTTCACAGGTTGAGGGGATTGACTATGATGAGACTTTTGCTCCTGTCACAAGGTACTCATCTATCATATCTATGTTGGCACTATCAGTACAGATGGGTTGGAAGATCCACAGATGGATGTGAACACTGCATTCCTTAATGGCCAGATTGAGGAAGAGGTGTACATAGAGCAGCCGAAAGGTTTTGAGACCTTCGATCGTGAGTTGCATGTGTTCCGACTCAAGAGAGCATTTTATGGGCTGAAGTAAGCACCTCATGCTTAGTACACCAGGATAGATTACTACTTCACTAGGTTGGCTTCACAAAGAGTGAAGTTGATGCAAACTTGTACCACATCGGGGTGAAAGGTAAGCTATTGATCATCACACTTTATGTTGATAATCTCATATTGACTGGTGATGATTAGTTGATCATGTCTTACAAGGAGGACCTTGCAAGAGAATTCAAGATGAAAGACATGGGTCTCATGCATTACTTCCTTGGCATGGAAGTTTGGCAGAAGGATGAAGAGTTGTTTGTGTCTCAGGGCAAGTATGCCAATGAGATACTTAGGAGATTCCACATGGAGAAGTGCAAGCCCATGTAGACTGCTCTAGTAGGTAATTGGAGGAAGGAGGTTGCTACCTCAAGTGAAGTGGTAGAGGCTAGTGTGTACATGCAGCTTATGGGTTCACTGATGTACTTAATGAGCACATGACCAGATTTGTGCTATGTGGTGAACTAGCTGAGTCAAGCGATGGTTTAGCCTACCAAGATGTTTTGGAAGGTGGAAAAGCATGTATTGAGATAACTCATAGGCACATCATAGTATGGATTATGGTACAGATGGACAGAGGGAGTGAAGCTACAGGGCTTCATTGATGCAGATTAGGCAGGGAGTCCATCAGATTGGAAGAGCACATCAAGAGGGATTTTTAGCCTTGGGTCAGTGGCAGTTTCTTGGTACAATAGGAAATAGAGGTCGGTTGCACTCAACTCGGCAGAGGCAGAATACATGGCTGCAAGTCAGGCAACATGTGAGGCCATCTGGATGTGGAAAATCCTAGTTGGTTTGTTTGATCAAAGGATGGATCCAAATATGATCTATTGTGATAATCAGAGTTGTATCAAACTCTCTGAGAATCCAGTATGTCATGATAGGTTGAAGCGCATCGATATCCGGTATCATCATCTCAGAGATTGTGTAGTGAGGAGGATCATGTTTATGTAGTATATTTTGACAAAGGAGCAAGATGCTGAAATTTTTACAAAGGTATTGTCAAAGTGTAAATTCGAGTTCCATAGAGATAGGATCGGGGTGGTAGATAATCCCTTTCTTGTTGAGAGGGAGTGCTGATCCGGATTTAAACAGGAACGCAACAAATCACAGAGATAATCATATACAAAAAGATGCAGCGGAAATAATACTTCATTTCATTAATGGAAAAATATTGAAATATGCTTACAATCAGAAATGGGAATAAATCAGCTAGGGCGATGGTAGCTTATCTCTGAGAAGAGATGTGATGGCCACATGCCTCTGAACTGTGTTACAATGAGGCTCGAAGGCCTATTTATTGTTGAGAAACAATGGAAAACCCTTAACATTCCAAAACCTAACCCTAGGAGATGAAACGCCAAACTGTGGGCCCCGTTTGGGGGTAAATTGGTACATCAACTTCACGGGGTCGTAACTTTGGCATATGATCTCCGTTTGACGCGTACAATAGCTCGTTAGAAAGATCTATCCGAGTACTACCACTTTGGGAGGCAACATCGGTCCATGGACCCATGTTGCCCCAAATTCCCAAAAAAAAGTCGTTTAGGGCCTCAAAACGGCTCCGGAAGTTCAGGACCCAAAAAACTGCTAAAAATAGTAAACTGTGCTACAATTAAGGAAACTGAAAATGCTGAGAAAGACAATGATGGGGGTCCAGGTGGATTTGGCAGGTGGCCACCAATATCCACCTGGATCATTCCTCCCCCCTTAGGAAGCAATGGTCCCCATTGCGTTGAGCTCCTCCATGAGATGAGGAAACTTCTGCTGAACTTGTTCCCTGGTGAGCCACTTGCCCTGCTGAAGGAGTTGGCCTGCTTTGACAACTCGATACAGTTGGATATTCTGTTGGCGAGTGTTATTGATCTGTGTGTCCATGATCCGATCAGTTGCAGCTTGTTCCATGCAATCTGGATTTAATTCTGTGGGTTTGAGCTGTTCTGCAATGTCGGATGTGTCTAGCAATGGTGGAAAGTATGGCCGAAGGTGGTCCACATTGAACACTGGGTGCAGGCCAAGGAATGGGGGAATGCTGAGCTCAAATGCATTGTCTCCCATAGCCTTAGTAATGGTGTAAGGACCATATCAGAGTGGTCTCAATTTCCGATAGGCTCCAGTAAGGCGTTCCTTTTGCAAATGCAACCAGACTTTGTCGCCCACCTGAAACTTGTGTGGCACCCGGTGTTGATCATGTCGCTGCTTGTACTTGGCATTTGATTTCTCAAGAATGTCATGGACTTGCTGGCGAATATGTTGGATGCGCTCAATGAAGCTAGTGGCCTTATCTGTTTCGGACTGGACATGAGCTGAATTCATGTGAGTAGCTGCAAGTGGCATGGCCACATCAATGGGGCATAGTGGCTGGAATCCCAAACCCACCTGAAAAGGGCTATGGCCAGTGGAGCTGTGAAGAGCTCGATTGTAGCTGTGCTGAACATATGGGAGGCTCTCGTCCCATGTGCGTGGATGCTTGGAGTTATACATGCGCAGAATGTGCACAATCATCCTATTGGCAACCTCTGTCTGGCCATCAGTTTGAGGATGGAAGGCTGTGGACTTCGTGAGTTTGGTGTCCAGCATTGACCAAAGACTGGACCAAAATGTGCTGAGAAACCGACTGTCCCAATCTGAGATGATAGACTGTGGGATCCCAAAGTGCACCCACACTCGTTCAAAGAAGAGTTTAGCAGTGGCTTCTGCTGTGATATTCTTCTTGCAGGCCATCATAATGGCCATCTTCGAGAACCTGTCGACTACCACAAAAACACAGTCATTACCATGCTTAGTGGAAGGAAGGCCTGACATGTAATCCATGGAGATGGATTCCCATGGTCGACTAGGGGTAGGCAACGGGGTATAGAGGCCGTGCTTCTTAATGGCCGGTTTGGCAATGGCACAGGCAGTACATGATCAGATGTACTTCCCAACATCCTGTCGAAGATTCGGCCAATAGAAATAATTTTGCAGTACTGCCACTGTTTTCTCGACCCCGAAATGCCCAGCAGCCCGACTGTAGTGTGCTTCCCAAATCATCTTGGCACGCTCGCTTGAAGGAACACAAAGGTGACCGAGGTGGCATAATAAGGAATCCTGGAGGTGAAAATCTGCAACATGCCATCCCTCCAAGAGTGTCTGGTATGTGTGGCCGAATTCTGGGTCGCTTTTGTAGAGAAGTGGCCAATCAGAAGTCTCGTGCCCACAAGAGTTGAGCACGGTGGTTAGCGCCATGATCGGTGGTCGACTGAGGCAATCTGCAACATTATTGGTGCTGCCCTTTTTATACTTGATATTCAAGTGAAACTGTTGCAGGTATGTAGACCACTTCTGATGGCGATCATTCTGCAATTTCCCTTGGGTCTGTATGAACTGCAGAGGCCGATGGTCTGTGTGGATGACCGTTTCCTTCCCCAAAATGTAATGCTTCCATTGTCGGCAGGCCTGTACAATGGAATACATCTCTTTATCATAAGTGGGGTACTTCCGGACTGTGTCTGACAGTGTTTCACTGTGATATGCCACTGGATGTCCATGTTGAGTAAGGACTGCCCCAATAGCATAGTCAGAGGCATCTGTCTCGACCTCAAATGGTTGTTGTAAATCTGGTAACGCGAGCACTGGTGCCATGCAGAGGCGATCCTTCAACTCCCTGAATGCCTTCTGTTGAGATTCAGACCAAAAGAATTTTGCTTTCGCCCCGCCCTTGGTGACTTGACTCAAGGGCCAAGAAATATGAGAAAACCCCAACACAAACTTGCGGTAGAAGTTGGCAAGACCTAGAAAGCTGCGGAGCTCTGTTAGAGTGGTTAGAGAGGGCCAATCCCGAATGACTTGTATCTTGGCTGGATCGACATGCACCCCCTGTTCATCAATGATGTATCCCAGATACTGAACCTGGGTCATGCCAAAAGTGCATTTCTCCAAATTGGCACACAGCTTGTGTTGCCGCAGTGTTTGGAGAGCCTGTCGGATGTGGTGGAGGTGCTCTTCCCAACTCTGGCTGAAGATCAGAATGTCATCCAAGTATACTACTACAAAGGAGTTGGTGAATGGCCGCAAGATGTCATCCATTAGCCTCATAAAGGTTGCAGGAGCATTCGTCAATCCGAACGGCATGACCAACCATTCGAAGAGACCCTCCTTGGATTTGAAGGCAGTCTTCCACACATCGGAGGGTTCGATCGGTACCTGGTGATATCCTGACTTCAGATCGATCTTGCTGAAATATTTCACACCCTTTAGTTGGTCTAGGAGGTCGTCAATCCGCGGGATCGGGTACCTATTACGGACAGTGATCTTGTTCAGCACCTGATAGTCAATACAGAGTCTCCACGTCCCATCCTTCTTCGGTACCAACACGATCGGGCTCCCACAGGGCGATGAACTCGGACGGATGTGACCTTTCTGCAGGAGCTCCTGAATCTGCCTCTCGATTTCATCGTTCTCCAGAACAGAGCGTCGATAAATTGGTTCATTGGGTAGCGGCGCACCTGGGGTCAGATCGATGGAGTGCTTGACTTGACAGTGCAGAGGAACCCCTGTCGGGGAGGTGAAGATGTCCTCGTACTCCTCCACAACCTTGTCCATCTGTAGTTGTCGTGCAGAGGGACCCCGTTTGGAGGCCGCAGCCACTGTCTTCTTCTTTCCTTGAGGGCGTATCATCAGGAAAACAAATTTCCTGGTTTTGGAAATGATCTTACTGCATTGTTTCGCAGTAATCAAAGAGAGGGCGGCAGGTGGTGCTACCTCTGGTATCCTGAAAAACTTATTTCCCAATGTAATAATAACAACACGGGGCCTTGATTCATACACAGCATGTCGCTTCCACAAGTATGGTTGTCCTAGTAATACATCACAAACTTCAAGGGGAGCAATGTCACACAATACCTCATCCGTGAAGGGATTGATGTTGTATGGAAGGTGACACTGCCGGCTCACGCGAAGATCTCGTCCTTGGTGAAGCCACCCAATGGTGTATGGTTGTGGATGTGCTGTGGTCGGTAAGCCCAACCGCTTCACGACCTCTGCCGAAATGAGGTTCTTTTGACTCCCGCTATCAACAATGAACTGTATCAGGGAGCCCTTTACACACATCTGGGAGTGGAAGAGACGCTCCTCCTCTTCTGGATCTTCGGGTTCATTTTTCTGGATCTTTGCGGTAGCAACAATGGCGCTGGGATCCGCATCAATGATCTGCTTCCCTTTTTCAAACCCCTTATCGGGTTCTGACTCAGAGTCGGAACATGCATCTGATTCTGAAACCTTTAGCTCAGCCACCAGTGACTGCTTGGCCCGACACTCACTTGTGTTGTGAGTGGAGCTCTTATGGAACTCGCACCATTTTCCAGTGTCCTTTCTCGGCTTCGCGACGCTGTTCTTTGCTTGCAGCTTCGGCTGGTTGTCTTGGGCTGTCCCGCCTTGGCTTTGTCCTTTGTTCTGTGGTTTAGGGGCACCTTTCCCCTGTTTTGGATTCGCAGATCCAAAGTCTCGCTTCTTTTGTTTAAACTTCTGCTCGACCTTGACGGAATATCGGTATGCTGCGCCGAGCGAGGGGATGTTTAGGAATTGTATTTCTTCTTGGATGTACTTGTGCAGGCAGCCACGGTATTTGAGTATCAAATGTTGCTCCGAATCCTTGATACCCAACTTTGTGCGAAGGGTATGGAAAAGATTTGTGAACTCCGGCACGTCTTGGTCCCTTCCCTGTCGCAGCGTGGTCCACTTTATGTATTCATCCTCATAGCTTCCGACAGGGCAGTATTGCTCCTTGATGGCATCCCGGAACGAATCCCAGGTGGGTGCGGCTGAAAATAGTGAGCCAGTACTTTCATCCTTCTGTTCGCAGTAGGTTTCCCACCAGTCCTTGACGTGGGGGGCTGCTTTGAGAAGGGCAAAAACAATCTTTTCCCGATTCGAAAATTCATGAACAGAAAAATAACCCTCTAGCAGATTTAACCATTTATCTACGACATCTGCGTCTATCTGACCCTCGAATATGGGGATTTCAAAATTAACTTGTACCTTAAAGGGTGTGGCATTTCCAGAGTAGCTGCTGGAAGCCGATGCGTTGCTTCTGGGTAGCCACTGAAGGATTTGGGCAAAGCTGTCCATCATCGCGTTCCGTTGTCGCTCGAGGGCTTCTTCGAGCAAGATTTTGACGGGATCTCCTGCCTCCTCATCTTTCTTCTCGTCCGCCATGGGAGGCCGTCGGGATTTGCGAGGCTGGTCTTGCAAATGTTCAACCAGTTCAAGCCCTAACTCCTTATATCCCGACCTTGTTGGGGACATGCAAAGAAAAACCAAGAAAAAAAGCAGACTGCTCTGATACCACTGATCCGGATTTAAACAGGAACGCAACAAATCACAGAGATAATCATATACACAAAGATGCAGCGGAAATAATACTTCATTTCATTAATGGAAAAATACTGAAATATGCTTACAATCAGAAGTGGGAATAAATCAGCTAGGGCGATGGTAGCTTATCTCTGAGAAGAGATGTGATGGCCACATGCCTCTAAACTGTGTTACAATGAGGCTCGAAGGCCTATTTATTGTTGAGAAACAATGGAAAACCCTTAACATTCCAAAACCTAACCCTAGGAGATGAAACACCAAACTGTGGGCCCCGTTTGGGGGTAAATTGGTACATCAACTTCCCGGGGTCGTAACTTTGGCATATGATCCCCGTTTGACGCATACAATAGCTCGTTAGAAAGATCTATCCGAGTACTACCACTTTGGGAGGCAACATCAATCCATGGACCCATGTTGCCCTAGATTCCCAAAAAAACGTTGTTTAGGGCCTCAAAACGGCTCCGGAAGTTCAGGACCCGAAAAACTGCTAAAAATAGTAAACTGTGCTACAATTAAGGAAACTGAAAATGTTGAGAAAGACAATGATGGGGGTCCAAGTGGATTTGGCAGGTGGCCACCAATATCCACCTGGATCAAGTGCTGAAATATGGCAACAAGAATATTCCAATTTAATTTGTCCTTGAATTAAATTGTGAATTAAAATCAAATTTAATCTTAACAACTACTTGGAAATAATTAATTAATTTATTTTAAATTAATTAGTTGGAGAAGTTCAAGTTAGAATTCTTTCTGAGGTCATGCAAGAGTTATCCCTTAAATTAAGGAGATACAATTGAGTTATATTTGAGTTGTAATTACTTAACTCAATTACTAAGTTAAGTCCAGTTGAATTAGTTCCAAACTATTTGAGGAACTAATAGTGAGTTAACAGTCAGTTGATGCATTAATGAACTCAACTAGTGCTACTCCAGTTAACTGAATATTCCCTCCTCAGAAACTCATGCATGTCTATTCTGAGAAAGACCCAGTTGAGATTAATGTTCAAGGATAGCGTACTATCAGTTACATGTGTTTTCTCATGGAGAAAACTCATGCATGCTGTCAAGGATTCATCCCTAAGGATTAACTAGTTTTGAAGGCTTGTTTTTCCACTTGGTAATAGGTTAATCATACACAAGGAATAGCGCAAGGAAATAGGAGCTTGGAGGGTAGAGAGGAAGGCTGGAGAGAAGCCAAGATTTCCTATGAGCATCTGTGAGGATTGTATTGAGAGCTAGTTAGCTATGAGAGCTAAGGCTTGGTATAATTCCTATGTATTTCCACCATGTATGATAATACAATAGTGTGGGGTTTTTATCTGAGACTTTCCTCAAAGTATCTTCATGTGTATTGTGCCATTGATTCTTCTTCTTCTGGTTCTATTGTTTAGCTCAATCTTTAAGCTTCCAAAAATTGATAGTAGAAGTAGGTTATATTATTCTTGTTTGATTTATATTGCATTATCGGTTTAACCTATCACATATTTTCTACATCTCTTTCTTGCAGCTGTCCTTTCAACCATGCATTTTCTGTCCCTAACTGATTTTTCATTATGGCCTCTCTGTCCCTCAAGCTACTTGGCTCTCTGCCCATCTCTTTTATCTTTTCCTCCATGTGACCAATGTCCTCCAACCCCTTGGAGTTGGCAATGTACATCCATCTATGAGTTCTAGCTCTCTCCTTCTCAAGCTCAAAGAATAATGGAATAGAAATTTTTTGTGGAATGACCCTGCCCCTGTTGGTCACTTTAATTGTTTATTGAATTAAACAACAAAGTGCGACATTAATTGTCAACCCAGGGAAGTCTTGTTATTTCAAAGGCAACTGTGTACTATATGCACTCAATTTTAAAAGCAACAAAAGTTGTAGTACAAACAAATCATGATTTAAATTAACAAACTGAAGCTCCACTCTGCATTACAACAACTACACTTTGTTGTAGATAGCTATCAGAGAATGCTTAATTCCACTCCAAGAATCAGATAATGGAAAAGAATAAATTTGCAAAAGAAAACAATGGTTGTGTTGTAATAGAGAGTCAAGACCCTATCCCCAAAGCGGGAATCTCCAGCACCTACCTCTGATTAACTAGCTTGCCATTTCACTCTGTAACTTAATCACCAGTGAAACACTCATAAATTAACTTTGGATAACACAACAATCAATTGACAAAGAAATAGAGTTTCGGCAAAGGTATTATAAACAATATTCAGCAAACAGTACTTGTTAACAAGGCATGAATAAAAGACACACTTGAAACACTGCAGAAATATAATGGGCGAATCTTGTGATGAAGGTGGGCCCTATCCTTCTCACATGATTCCCTAGGAAACAAGAACTAGAAAATGATGTTCAGAACAAAATTTTATTCATCCATCAATATGTCATATTACAAAAAGAATTCCAGTCTTGTTCCTTTAGCTAAGTCTTTTTCCACAGTCTGTTCATCCCCCTCTAATGTAGATTTCTCCTCTTTATAAAGAGGAGACATCTATTACAAAAGATTTACATTGTTTTAACCCATTATACAAAAATAGGGAAATCAATTCCCTGTCAACAAAATGCTGTTACAGTAATGCTGTCTTTAGATTATAGGTGTTACATCTAGTGTAACAGCTTCCTCAGTGATCAGTTCTGGTTCCTTTGCTGCTATTAAATTTAGAACGCAAATCTCAACTGTTTCAGCATCACGATTCGCGTGCCGTTTTTACTATTTCAGCATCTGCAAGAATAGTCTTCCAGGCTGTTTCAGCAACGCGGACTACACATCATTATTTAACTGTTCAACACTTAATAATTTAAAGATTAACTATGAAGATGTCGTAATTATATGCTAAATAATTAAACGTGTAGTGATGAGAAGAATCATTACATACCTTTGAGATAATTGGGTTAAAACATTAACAAAGGCTTTTAAATGTAAGTTGAAAGGGATGACATCATAACAAAATGTATGGTAAAAAAGGGACAATATGAGGTCCTAACATCCCCCCCAAATGAAGCAGTTGCATGTCCCCATGCAACATCTACTTTGAGTCTGAATTAGAGTACTGGGATGTACAGTGCAAATTAATTATACAGTAAGTATAGAAGGTGCTATCAGTCGAATCTCTGAAACCTTGGATGCTCTGTAATATTTGCCATGCTGCAAGCTCCTCCTTTTTGGACACCATGAAGTAGGCCTTATATTGTTGTACTGGAAACCAGAGAAGCGGGAAATGAAAATGATAACCAAATGATTTGTCACCACACTGCTAAACACATTTAACATAATTAGGCACTCGTGAAATTGCTGCATGAAGATTAAGAGGGTTAAAAGGATGGTATTCCCTTCTCTCCTTAGGGCAATGTTCCTAGAACAAATTGTTTGCCTGTATGGCAAGAAGTCCTTTCTTTTAGATATACTGTTGACATTATTCTAAAACTGCTGCCTGTAATTCCCCGATATGCTCAGTCATTCATGGTTCTCTTATAACCCGATGATGTTCAGCAATGAAAACAACAACATTATATGGTTCAGCTCGGATCCACAAAAGGCGATTTTCTTCGTTATGTTTTGCTGAAAGAAAAGCGTTTTTCCACGTGAGCTGATTGGCCATAAAAGAGACCAAGGCTTTAATCTAAATGTCACCAGCCATAGGAATCAAATTAAGCTTTCTATCTTTCGGCATGGCCTCATTATGGAGATAGAGTTCACATAAGAGATTCTGTTCACTGACCGACGCTGCTGCAAAGGTTTCAATAAACTGATGGGGTGTAGACACGTGACGTCGTCCATCTATGACTGATTTTACCTGAAGGAATGCTAGGAGTTTTGCTAGGAACACAGAATAATTAAATGATGGTTTCCTAGTAGCCAGAAGTCTTTGAACTAACTCAAAGATAAGAGACAATCTGGTTTTTAACTTTTTAATTTCCTTTGCTGTGCATGGAACTGTTCCAGGACTTCCCAATTTCTATATACATGATTCTGCCATACTGATTTATGTTCCTCTAATGCCTTTTGTTGCGACAGGGCATACTCTTTCTTCCATATATCCCTGAGTTCTTGAATGCTTAAAGTTTGAGTGAAGACAGTCTCTGCACGGAGAGGTTCAGTCTGGGTAAATACCATCTTTGCAAACTTTGGTGCAGGATTCTCAGCTTTAACAACTCGGGTAGGCCGAGGTACTTGCGGTTTATCTTCTTCTTCAGAAATCTTTGAAGGCCCTGCTGGTTCTTGTGTAACAGCAGGGCATTCCTTTTTAACTACAACATGAGTAAATGTAGGAGTGGGTCCAGGCAATGGGACTTTAATTACCTTATAACCAGCTCGAGAGTAGAGGTCACCACATTGGTTGCACATGTATTCATCATATCGATCCTTATCTTCACATTTCTCGGCTGCAGATGCTACCTGAGCTAAAGTATTCAAGTTAAGTTCTTTTTCATAAGCTTCCCTTGCTATTATTACCTCCTGCTTTTAAGCCTGAATCTCAGCTTTCAGAAACTCATTCTCTTGTTGAAGGGAAGCTAACGTGACATGCCCTTTGGTAGCAATTGTAGTCTCTGTAGTTGGTTCAAGTGGATGGGAGGATGGTGTTTTAGTGACAGCTTCATTATTTATCTTTCCAGCAGGTGGTTCTTGTGTGACAACTACTGGACCATCGTCTAGTTTTGTAATAGCTATATCCTCCTGAACATGCAAATTCTACATATCAACCAACTGAGTGGCTAGTTCTTCTGTAGCAGCTATAGTTTGTGCAATATCCTGGGTAGCTATACTTTGCTCATCGGCAGGTGGCTCTTGTGTATCAATTTTTGAGTCAGTAGCAACCAAGTCTTGCTCTATTTCTTGATCATGGTCATCAGCAGGTGGTTCTTGTGTAACACTTGCTAAGACAGTAGCTAATATGTCCTGATGTGTTTCCTGATGATGATCATCAGCAGGTGGTTCTTGTGTAGCACCTACTGGACTAGTAGCTGGTTCTTGTGGGACAACTACTTCTAGGTCATCTATCTTTAGCTCCTCAGCAGGTGGTTCTTGTGTGGCACCTATTGAGGCAGTAGCTGGTTCTTGTGGGGCAGCTATGTCTAGGTCGTCTATGTTTTTCTCCTCAGCAGTTGGTTCTTGTGTAACACCTGTTGAGTTGGTAGCTAGTTCTTGTGTAACAGCTACATGTTGTACATCATCTTGGGTGTCTACTTTTGATAAATTAGCAGCTGATTCTTGTGGAGAAGCTGCGTCTTCTAAAAGGAATGATGTCACAAAATCCTGGACATTTTGCATTTCGGTACCCGAGGGTGAGGAAGGTAGGGATTCGGGGTTTCGTGGGGTATGGGGTTTTAGGATAATGGGTGGGGAATTTGGGATGGGGGTCTCTGTTGCTGCTGCAGAAGACGTCCTCCTTCATCTTCAAGGTAAGGAGGTAGGGAAAACAGTGGTTTTCCTTTTATGGATGGCCTTTTCTGGGGTAGGAGGAACATCAAAGATAATAGCTTGTTTAATTGAGGCCCTTGTTCATCTTTTTGATGAAGAAATAGCCATTTCTTGCCTTTTTCTTTTCCTTGTCAGCCTAGCCAGGGGAATGTCATCGTCTGAATCACCCTTGGGGATATGGACAGTGGGAATGGATGATTCAGGTAAATTATGGGACGGGGTTGATGCAATAGTGGGGTCAATTGGACTAGCTATCATGGATGGCTAAGGATTTTCAGCGTTCACTTGGGGAGTCTCAGCTGCTGCTTGAGAAATTTCAGCAGTTTCTTGAGGGTTTTCGGCTACTGGTTGAGTAACTTCAGCAGCTTCCTGGGGGTTTTCAGCTGCTGGTTGAGGGATTTTAGCAGCTTCCTGGGGTGGGTTGTTAAGGGGAGGAGGGTTCTGCAGGGCAAAGCCCCTTAGGATTAAAAGTTGAACCAGGCAATGGTGAGTAAGGGACAGGAGTGGGTACTTTACATCCTTGGAATAATGTGACATATTCTTTGGACACCCAAGCAGATAGTATGGCATATTTAATAAACGACCATGTATTAAATGATTCAACAACACAAAGTCATGCTGGTACACTACCTGGTAACGTCCTTCGCAGGTGAGATAGTGCTTGACAAACTCTGCAACCTTTGGCCATGGAGGTGGTAATGAATGCAGTGCAACACCTCTGCCTTTAGGTTCGACCCGCTCCCCAGGTAGAAGAAAATCTTGCTGTGCGTTTAGAATTATGTGTTTACGGCTGAACCAACGGATGCCATTGGCTGGTAATCTTGAAACCTGTGCTATATCCTCCTCTGTTACCGGAATTCACACTCCCCGAACAGTAGAATAATCTTCCTTTAAATTACGTGCGAATTCTAGGACTTGCTGAGAATCAAATTCCTGGAGCCTCCAGAAGTAATCCACCCAGCCTGCTTGCAGAAAAATTTGATATGCTTCTGGGTATAGTTCCAATAGAGCTGTTGAACCAGGTTCATTTCAAACAACGTTACCTCCCATAGTTACTGGTTTGGTAAAATGCACAATACAGAGCCGAGTTACCATAGCCGAGACAGAGTAAGATATTGCAAATGGGGTTATGACATAATAAAACGGAGACGGGGTGACGAGACTTGATCGTGATAAAAAATGACGGTGATTGGCATATCGGGTAATGATTGCAAAACTTCGATATTCCCCCCAACTGCGGCTAAAATGATAAGTTTGGAATGTACGACGATTTCGGAAATCATACAGAATCTTCCCATTAACTATAGTTTAATATTTACACATAAACACACATACCTCATGTTTTACCTTCTATTGTTGTGCTGAAAGTATATTTTCATCGTTTAGTAGATCAGAAATGGTTATGGGAAAGGGTTGTAAGATATGAGGGTATTTATATAAAAGGCTTTCTCTATTCACAGGAGCTAATGGTGAAGGAACTCAATTATCAGGATGAATGGCTGATTCTCTCAAATGAAAAGTGTTATGTATTGATCGTTTTTTAGAGAAGTTGATGCCTTAATTACGGAAAAATGGGAAAATTGACGCTTTTTTGGAAAGATGAAAAAAGTCTGTGTTTCGGCAATGGAGAAATCAGTGTATCAGCAATGGAGAGAATGAGGAAAGTTGGTGTTTCAACAACGGGGAAAATGGGCAAAAATTGGTGTTTCAACAACAACCAAAACTGGTGTTTCAGCAACGGGAAAAATGAGATGTCGCTATTAAAGAGGAATAGGAAAATGTTGCTGAAGGGTAGTATGAGGGGATGGATTATGAATTGAAGTGGAGTGGCCATATTTCCCAAACTGAAACCTAATCCTGCTTGTAATGAAATTAGTCCTTCAACTAGCCTCTGAATCTACGACCTGCAAAATAAATTGTAATATGGTAGCCCTTGACAGGGATTATTAGTTAAGTAATCTAATCTAATACTAATACAAAAATAATGCAGAGATTAAGTGCAATGAGGGGCAATAGGCTCCCCCAAAAATATGTAATTTGAATCTGCCATGCAAGTGGCCTTAAAATCCTCCTTAGAAATTGGTTGCTGGTACAGATGAAGCTGATACCCATTTACTAGCAATGGAGTTCTAGAACCATCAATTGTTAGGAGCCTTACTGTTCCATTGGGAAAAACAGTATCTATCTCCTAAGGTCCTAGCCACCTTGTTTGTAGTTTTCCTTGAAAATTTTCAAACCTGGAATCATATAGTAAAGCCCAATTACCTTTTTGGCAGTGCTTATGCTTAATAGTTTTGTCATGCCACCTGATTCTTTACTGCTGAATCATAGTTGTTTGATGGATGGCATCCAACCTTTTTTCATCCAATTCCTACAGCTGCTGCAACCTAACTGTCTGTGCTCAGTCAAATCAAGGTTAATAGCTAAAGCAGTTCTAAAGGTTTTAACTTCAAATTCCACAGGAAAAACAACACTTTTACCATAAACCAATTCATAGGGTGAAAAACCTGTAGTGTTCCTCCAAGTAGTTTTGTAAGCCCATAATGCCTCAGGTAGTCTTTGAGACCAATCTTTCCTATTCTCCATCACAGTTTTTGTTAAAATAGTTTCTATGACTTTATTTGTATTTTCCACCTGTCCATTAGCTTGGGGGTGGTAGGGTGTAGTCGTTTTATGATTTATATGATATTTTTGAAGCATATCTTTGAAACCATGTGAATTGAAAGGAGGTCCTCCATCTGTGACTAATTCTCTAGGCACCCCAAATCTAACAAATATTTCTTCAAATAAAAAGGTTAAAACATATTCTTCATTAGCTTTGATAAGTGCCTTAGCTTCCACCCATTTAGTCATATAATCTGTACAAACCAATATATAAACTCTTTGGTTGGATGGAGGATTAATGGGCCCTACAAAATATAGAACCCATCTTTCAAAGGGTTCAAGTATTACCTGAGGTTTTAGTGGCATTTCGTCTCTATGATTGGGTTGGCACATTCTCTGACAACTGTCGCAGGCCCTGACATATTTCATTGCATCCTTGAAAAGCGAGGGCCAATAATAACCCATCCTAAGAATTTTATGTGTTGTTCTCTTATCAGCAAAATGCCCACCACAAGGGCCATCATGACAAGCCTTCAGTATATCATAAACCTCATCTTCTCTAATGCATCTTTGGATCTCCTGATCAAGTCTTGTATGAAAAAGACACCCATTTATCTAGCTATACCTAGCACTTTGTTGAATGATCCTTCTTTTCTCCCTATGTGATAGGTGTGATGGTAGCTTCCCTGCAACCAAATAATTGGAAATGTTTGCATACCATGGTGAGTGAGCAGATACTGCAAACAAATATTCATCAAGAAAGGAATCATCTACTGGAGTATTATCATCAGTTTTTATCCGAGAAAGGAAATCAACAACTACATTTTCTTTACCTGGTCGATCCACAATTGTAATATCAAATTCTTGTAGTAACAATAACCACCTGGTAACTCGAGCATTTGTAACAGATTTATTCATTAAATACTTGATAGCCGAGTGGTTAGTATGAATAAAAGTAGGATAACTAGTAATATAATGTCGAAATTTATTAATAGCATAAATAACTGCTAAAAATTCTTTCTCGGTAACTGTGTAATTAAGTTCAGTAGGGGTCATATTCTTACTAATGAAGTAGATAACATAAGGAAGATTGTTTTCTTCTTGACCCAAGATAGCTCCAATTGCAGTATCCGAAGCATCAAAGGACATATGAAAGGGAAGTGCCCAATCAGGTCCCCTCAGAATAGGAGCTGTAGACAACTGATGCTTAAGTTCATCAAATGCTTTCTGACAGGCATCAGTCCGCTTAAATTCAGCATTTTTCATAAGTAACACAAACAAAGGAGAAGCTATTTTAGAATTTTTTTTAATAAATCTCCTGTAATATCCAACATGTCCTAAAAAACTTCTTACATCAGTTTGTGTTTTAGGAATAGGAAGGGTCTGAATTACCTGTACTTTGGATGGATCCACTTGAATCCCAAGGAATGAAATGAAGTGTCCTAGTACAATTCCTTCGTTCATCATCATATGACATTTTTCGATACTCAAGGAAAGATTAGCTTGTATGCATCATTTAAGTACTTTCTCAAGGTTTTGTAGCGCAACTTCAAAAGTCACACCATAGGGAGTGAAATCATCCATAAATATCTCCAAAGAATCATTAAGCATATCAGAAAAGATTCCTATTACTGCTCTTTGAAACGTTGCTAGAGCATTACATAGTCCAAATGGGAGAACTCTATAAGCAAAAGTCCCCCAAGGACTAGTAAAAGTGGTCTTGTCTTGATCTTGAGGTGCAATTTTGATTTGGTTATATCCACTAAAACCATCTAAAAAGGAAAAGAATTTCTTTCCTGACAAACTGTCCAATACCTGATCAATAAATGGCAAGGGGAAATGGTCTTTCTGGGTGGCTTTGTTTAAAGCTCTATAATCTACACACACTCTCCATTTCCCGTTTTTCTTAGGTACCATCACTAATGGAGAAACCCATTCACTGTCAAATATGGGGTATATAAACCCTGCATCAAGCAACTTTTGAAGTTCTTCCTCAACAATTTCCCTCAAATTGGGATTCATTCGCCGCTGGGGTTGACAGACTGGTCGGGCTCCCTCCTTAATATAGATATGATGAGTACATAATTCAGGAGAGATCCCCTTCATGTCTGTGTAGTCCCATGTGAATGCTTCCTTGTTCTCATGGAGCAACTTCATTAGCTGTTGTGTTTCAACATCCGATAAATTGGGGTTTATGTTCAATGTTTGGCCAGGTTCAATTTCTATTGTTATGCTTTTAGAGGAGATAGCAATTGATGTTTGAGGTAAATTTTCAGATTTAAGCTTTTGCTTGGTTTCAGGATCCGGAATTGCAGTTAACTAATTATGTGCTTCAGAAGTAACTAAGGAAGGTTTAGAAATAAAATTACTAATTACTTCATCTTTTGTGGTATCTTTAAGAGTTAAGGCTCGTCCAATGGTCAAAATGGGTTGAGTATCATTATCCTCATAGTCTAACCATACAGAATCATCATTATTAATCATAGGTGTAGCATGAGGGTACAACATAAGATGCTTAGTTTCACAACCATTATAAATTGTCATTGAACATGATCTACAGCTGATAAAAGCATTTGCTATAGCCAGCTAGGGTCTCCCCAAAATCAGAGGAGGCCACCCCAACTTTGCTTTAGTCTGTAACACAACAAAGTCAGTTGGGTAATTCCATGATTCAATTGAAATGATCAGGTCTTCAATAACCCCCTCTGGTTTGATTGTGGAATGATCAGGTAATTCCAAGATAGTTGGTGTCTCTCTAATTACATTTTTCAATTGTAACAACTGTGCAGTTTCAAGGGTCATAATATTTATAGTAGAATCTAGGTCTACCAAAACTCGCGAAGCAATAGTTTTTCCAACTTGAACTGTGACCATGGGGTGACCAGGATCACCATATTTTATAGGAGGAACGTTTCCTGACATTAAAGAAGCTAGATCTCCCATCACATGAACTATAAGGGGATCTTTAGCCTTCCTACCAGGTTTCTTAATGCAAATGTCTCTAACGGTTCTGGCATAGATTGGTACATCTTTGAGCGCTTGTAAAAGTGGAATTTTAACATACAGATTCTGCAATTCCCCTAAAAGGTTAAAAGCAGTCGGCTCAGGTGTCTTAGTGAGAGCCAAGCGCTCAGGGAATGTTGGTTCTACTGTTTCAGCAGTTCCATTAGAGGATAGCTTGATTGTTTCAGTAGTTTTATTAGAGGGTGGCTTGACTGTTTCAGCATCCTTATTAGATGATTTACTCTGTTCTGTTTCTTCTTTATCAGAAGAGGTAATATCATCTATAATTGTCTTGAATACTCTCCCAGATCGTAAATGAATATCTTTACATTGCACAAGAGATGTAGGCAGGTTCTGAATGTCGATGACTTGCACAAATTTATTATTATTAGGGTTAGGGTTCGGCTGCACAGGCAACTAAGGCTTCATGGTCTGATTATTCGGTGGGGTACCTAACGGGAGAGAAAGTTGTTGCTGGAACTGAGGAAATTGGTTTGTGAATGGAGTTTGTTGAGCTCTCCAGTTTGGGTTCCACTGGTTAAAATAGGATTGTTGTAGAAGCCAGGTAGTCCACATTGCAGGGTCTACAAAGGGAGGGTTTGTTTGCTGCATGGATGGGAAATTCATTTGATTAAAGGGTGGGTATTACATTTGGTTAAAAGGCGGGTAATTTTCTTGATTAAAAGAAGGATAATTATTCCAACGATTAAATTGCATACTAGAGTTCGTACCTTGTCCTCGTGGTTTCCATTGCCTCCTTTGTGTCAGCAGATAAACTGATTCAGCTTCCTCCTCAGTTGGTTGTAATGCTGCCTTTATCCCTAGTAAAGAGGGGCATTGTTGAGTTTCGTGGTCCTTTTCACAAATGGTACAGATTGGCACCTTGTCCAGTGGGCATTACCTCAATGGGTGTTTTTCTCTGCATTTAGAGCAGAAGATGGCCAAAGTGGCTTCTACCTCTGCCTGCTTCCTTTTAACCTGCCAGGTATCAATCTGTGAAGCAAAAGAACTTAACATTTCAGTCTTGAATTCCTCAAGTAGATTACCTATTTTAGCTCTTGTTGCTCCTCCAATGGCTGATTTTTGGACCCTTGAATAAGTACTGTCCCTGCTCTTTGATTTATTTGTAGCTCCTCTTGAACATCTCTTGCAGAGGTTAACGATTTCATCATACGATTCTTTAGATATATCCCCTTTACCAAGCATATTTAACATATCTAAACAATCATCCCTTACCCCTTTCAATAATATTGTTTTGAGAATATCTTTACTTACATCAGGGTGCTCAAATCTCTGTAGATTATATTGGAGTCTTTCGATAAAGTCCTCTAGATTTTCATCCTCCTTCTGAACCATCTTGAATAATTCCTCCCTTTTTTCTCTCGTCCGGTAATAGTCTTGGTATTTGGCCAGAAATTTTTCCTTCATTTGATCCCATTTTGTGATCACATGACCTCCCAAGCTCATAAACCATCTTAGTGCATTTCCTTTTAATGTTGCTGGAAACAACTTCAATTTCTGAAAATTATTAACATAATCATAGCTTCTACACAATATATCAAATTTGAAAAGAAACTCATCAGGGTCTTCAGAGGATAAACCATAGAAGTTGGGTAATGCTGAAAGTGGGATATTTTTCATAGGAGTTGTTCCTCTGGGGAGTTCCCCAATAGGGAATTCCAAGGTGGAGAGGGAATTCTCTCCCCTTCCTTCTCCTATACGACCCCCACCAAAGAGTCCTTCATTGTTATCCTCCATGGTTGTTTTCTTGATGCACTTGCCTGGTCTTCAGTGTTTTCTGTTGGACTCTCAATTTCCTGAACTGGTTCCTCAACTTCAATATCTTCTATTGGTTCTTCAATATCTTCTACTGGTCCTTCGACTTCCTCCATTGGTTCCTCAGTATGTTCTACTGTTTCTATAATCCTTTCAGGTCCCACTACTTCCTCCGTCTAATGGTCCGTTTGGAAAGAGTGCTGAGTTTGTGGCCTCCGAGAGCTTAACCTCTGGGATGTCTCAGCTTTTGAAATAATATCATTGATGAAAGTTTTTCTTCCTCCTCTTCCTTTGCCCTTGCCACCTGTAGGATTAGTTTTCTTGCATCCTCTCATGCATCCTGCATATCTACAGAAAAATCATCAATACTTTTAAAATCTATAATTGCTTTCCCCAGCAATGGCGCCAAAATGTTGGTCACTTTAATTGTTTATTGAATTAAACAACAGAGTGCGACATTAATTGTCAACCCATGGAAGTCTTGTTATTTCAAATGCAACTCCATACTATATGCACTCAATTTTAAAAGCAACAAAATTTGTAGTACAAACAAATCAAGCCTTAAATTAACAAACTGAAGCTCCACTCTGTTGTAGATAGCTATAAGAGAATGCTTAATTCCACTCAAAGAATCAGATAATGGAAAAGAATCAATCTCCAAAAGAAAATAATGGTTGTGTTGTAACAAAGAGTTAGGACCCTATCCCAGAGCGGGAATCTCCAGCACCTGCCTCTGATTAACTAGCTTTCCAATTCACTTTGTAACTTAATCACCGGTGAAACACTCATTAATTAACTTTGGATAACACAACAACCAATTGAGAAAGAAACAAAGTTTCAGCAAAGGTATTATAAACAATATTTAGCAAACAGTACTTGTTAACAAGGCATGAATAAAAGACACACTTGAAACACTGTAGAAATATAATGGGCAAATTTTGTGATGAAGGTGGGCCCTGTCCTTCTCACAAGATTCCCCAGGAAACAAGAACTAGAAAATGATGTCCTGAACAAAATTTTATTCATCCATCAATATGTCATATTACAAAAAGAATTCCAGTCTTGTTCCTTCAGCTAAGTATTTTTCCACAGTCTGTTCATCCCCCTCTAATGTAGATGTCTCCTCTTTTTAAAGAGGAGACATCTATTACAAAAGATTTACATTGTTTTAACCCATTATACAAAAATAGGGAAATCAATTCCCTGTCAACAAAATGTTGTTTCAGTAGTGCTGTCTTTAGATTACAGGCGTTACATCTAGTGTAACAGCTTCCTTGGTGATCAGTTCTGGTTCCTTTGTTGCTGTTAAATTTAGAACGCAAATCTCAACTGTTTCAACATCACGATTCGCGTGTCGTTTTTACTGTTTCAGCATCTGCAAGAATAGTCTTCCAGGCTGTTTTAGCAATGCGGACTGCACATCATTCTTTAACTGTTTAGCACTTAATACTTTAAAGATTAACTATGAAGATGTCGTGATTATATGTTAAATAATTAAACGTATAGTGATGAGAAGAATAATTACATACCTTTGAGATAATTGGGTTAAAACACTAACAAATGCTTTTAAATGTAAGTTGAAAGGGATGATATCATAACAAACTGTATGGTCAAAAAGGGACAATATGAGATCCTAACAGCCCCCTTAAATAAATTTGTAGTAGGAGTCAAGGTTAGGTTGGGGGCTAGGTTCCCTTAGCTCTGGGTCCTCTTATTTAGTTTCTTTTTGTATGCTTCCCTCCTTGGCCAACTTTCAAGTCTCCTGTAGGTTTAGCAGAGTCTCCTGTAGGACTGCTTCTGTTTCCTGTAGGTCTTGTTGTGTATCTTGTAGAATTTCTTTTCCTTTGGATGAGGACGATCTAGTTACAAGCCTTCTCACATAGGTGATGGGAGACTTAGGAGGAGGCATTTTCTCCTGTTGTTTAGGTGAGTCATCAATTACAATGGGAATTTTGGTTGGCATTTGGAGTTTCCCCTGCCTTATCCTTGTGCTTTTCCTTGTTCTAAAATATAAGGGGGTCTGCCTCTGTCTTTTGCCTTTTTGTTTGATAGGGGTGCTAAGAGCAGTGAGGGAAGCTACTGCTTCTCTCTCAGTGGGTTCTAGAGACACCCTAGGTGACTCATCCTTGTCTTCTGCCTTATCTTTTCCATTGCCCTTTTCCTCTATGTTTTTCCCCTCTTCTTCTCCTTCTAGATCCTCATCTTGTTTATCAGCCTCCTCCTTGAAATATTCCTTTGTTTCCTCATCACCTTCCTTCTCTTTCTCCTCTTCTTCCTCCTCATTTATCTCATCTTCATCTATCTCCACTTCTTCTCCATCTGATTCAATTTCTTCCTCATATTTTTCACTGGCAGTAGGACTAATGTCATATGTGAGGGCTTTGATATCCTCCTTTGTCTGCATTTCTCTGAAAATTTCCCATTGGATAGGAATTCTTAGGTTTGTGTAGGGTATCTTCTATGATGATTCTAATTAACCCATGGTGGGCTAATTGTTGGTGGTTTCCCTCCTACACCTTTATGATTGTATCTATCAGTGATTGCAGGAGGACGTAAGGTATGCTAAGCCTGTGGTGAGGAGGTGTTTCTGCTCCAAACCTAAACTCTTTAAGAAGCCTAAAGTGATACCCATAAACCACAGTATACCTACCCTCACATGATATGTATTTGATAAGGTGGTAGATCACATAATTCTAGGGATATGGTAGGCTTGTTCTCCTTACTCCATTCTTGTCCTCAATGGGCTCTTCTCCCTCTAAAAAGAACTTCTTCTTGGAAATCTAGCCATCTCCCTTGTCTTCCTTTCTCTAAGGAACTCTTAGGGTAAGTGTGGTAATTCTACGTATGAGGTCAGGGTTGAGCTCTATGGCCTCTCACCACAACATTGGCGTGGACTCTGGTCACTGGAATGAGGGAGAGAGAAAAATCTCGGGCCACTTCATCATCATACCCTCTTAATTTTTCAAAATACCCCATCCAATTATGCCTTGTGAAGATTTCTAACACCTGAGGGTGTTGGTGGATTCTCACAGTGTTAATGGGCTCCCTTCTATTAAAACCCCTTGTCATTTTGCTGGTGAATTTTGAGGATCTGAGATGGTTGACACAAATTTTGAATGCAGAAGTAAATAATCGAAAGAACTGTGGATACAATTCCCTTACACAACTGATAAATTCACTCAATACTAGGGGATTTTCTGTTCAATTTACTTTGAAAAAGGGAAGTAATTATCGAGCCTACCTCCTCATAGTTTTTGTTATAGCCAACTCCCGTGTTTTCCCATATAAAACTCCTCTCAACCAATCCTATAGACTATTTGTTTGTATCCTGTAGGATTCCTGTGCGATCCTATAGGATTTCCTGTGTAATCCTGTAGGAAGTTCCGTACAGGAGAAAGGTGGAATTTTCTATTCTATAGTTTGCCTGGGTATGAGAGTGACTTTTCTAGTGTAAGCCTCAAGGAAATGAATGCATCAGTGAGTGGGGATCGATGATTATTTCCTCTTATGGACAAGTTATGTGAGGTGGTGTGCTAGCAGTAGAGGTACATTTTCTATTTTTGGACTGTTGGTCCCCCACTACCACCTCATCATTCCCCTCTCCTTGTAATCAACTCCCAATTCATGACTTTATAGAATTAACTGCTTTTTTCCTTCTCCTTTCTTTCTTTGACTTGACTACTACCATGTGTGGGAGGACCAACTATTTTGTCTTCATCAACTGAATGAAGGTGGCCAAGTTAACTGGCCACCTTTCGCTTATAAACCAAGCTACTCGTAACCTTTACGTATTTTGACTACATTATGAAAATGAGAGAGTGAAGCGATATACTTACTTGTGGTGCTAATACCTTGCTGCAGTTGTTGAAGACCCGAGGTGCTTGCTGTGTGTTGGATGCATGCTATTTCTCCTGCCTTTTTTTATTGCTCTCTGATGATTCCTTTGATGTGTAGGTTCCTGTTTTTGAAGATGATGGTGTAGTTGTTGCTCTGTAGCTCCTTATGCCAGTGGATCTTCATGCTGGAAGCTTGTTGCTACTCATGATTTTTATTCTGTGGGATAGGCTGCTACAGGATTTCCTACAAGATGTCTTGTAGTTGCTTCTCCCTCAAAATTTCTAATCATTTATTCTGTTGGTATTTTGAGGATGATAACATGGATTGAGAGGAAGATTGATTATGTGGAGAATGAGAAACACTCAGGTGCTTCTCCCTTCTGATCTCTGTTTCGCTTTTTTTCTTTGTGTTTTCTCTTGAAGACTGTGAAAATTTTTTGGAAACTAATTTTTTTGTGATGAATGTAGGGGTGTTCAAGGTGGAGAGAGGTATGGTAAGGAAGTGGTGATGTAGGAATGTTATTTTTTTTACATGGCAGGTCATTTTATCACCCTAGGGTCACTTCCTGTAGGATTCCCGAGCCACTGTAATTCCTATAAGATCATCCTATAGGTTTTCAGGGGATCCTGTAGGTTTACAGGGGATCTTGTAGAAAACACAGTCCCCTTGTAAATTGAAGCAAAGAAGTGAAAAAAATGAAAGAAATGGTGGAGTGATGAATGGAAATGGGTGGAAAAATAAAAATGTGAGTGAAATAGGTCCCTTTTTGATCCTCCTTTGTTCTCTGACCGTCCTCATTGCTGACCTACAAATAGAGATTTTCATGATTTTTTTTTTTTTTGAAAACAACTAGTCTGCCTCTAAGAGGTTTTCATCCTAGCTATTTTCCTTGGGTGCCCCAAGAGAGTTTTTCATCGAGAGGTATTTTGATTTTCTATTTTTTTTTTCGACACCATTGGGCTGCCCCAAGAGTTTTTCAACCCCAATAGTGGGACTCAGGCGCCTCATGGAGGTTTTCACCTGAGTCCTTATTTTTCCTTCTTTTTTTTTCTCTCAGTGATTTGATGAGGTAGGAGTTGAAACTTGCTCCACCACCATCACTATTTTATTGATAACATCAATGAAATCTTGCTTTGACAATGGCCTCTTGTAAACTTTCAGTTTGTGCCCATTAAAAAGTAAAGGAATGGCCTCTGCATCTATGGTTCTGATCTGCACTAAACCATTATCATGACATTTTTCTATAACCTAAGGCCCTAACCATCTTGTCCTTAACTTTCCCTTAAAGTATTTATATCTGGAATCATATAACAAGGCCCAATCACCTTATTAAAATTGCCTATGCTTGATGTTGTTATCATGCTAGATCTTCCTTTGAAGTTGAGTTACCTATGTGTGTAAGAGGGCGTGCATTATGAACTCATCTAAACCATTCAACTGCAACAATCTCACTTTTTGTGCACTGCTGAGATCTATATCTAGTTGGGATGCCATCCTCAATGTGTTATACTCAAACTCAGTGGACAACAGGGCCTTTTTCCCATAAACCTGCTCATAGGGTGTGAATCCAATGTTGGTCTTCCAGGTGGTATTATAGGCCTAGGTGGCCTCAACTAGTCTATCTACCCAATCTTTCCTATTGCTGCTAACCACTTTGGTGAATATTCCCTCCATCACTCTGTTGGTCACCTCCAATTCCCATTAGCTTGTGGGTGATAGGGAGTGGATGTCCTATGCTTGATCTTGTGTTGGCTGAGCAAGTCTTAAATCATGTCTAGGGTACCCAAATTTGTAAAATAAATTTTCCCTTAAGAACTCAGCCACCTTCTCCTCTGTTGCTACGTTAATTGCTTTGGTTTCAGCCCACTTAGTCAGATAGTCAGTGCACATAATGATGTATTGTTTTTTCTTGGAAGGAGGCTCAATAGGTCCAATGAAGTCCATGCCCCACTTGTCAAATGGGTTGAAAGTCACTTGAGGCTGCAGAGGCATTTCATCCCTTGGATTAGGCTTTCCCATCCTTTGGCACTAATCACACTTACTAGTATATCTTTTCACATCTTGATGAAGAGTGGGCCAATAATAGCCCACTTGTAACACTTTGAATGTTGTCCTATTTGCTACAAAGTGACCTCCACAAGGCCCATCATGATAGGTCAAAAGGATGTTGAATACTTCCTCCTACCTAACACATCTGCTTAGGATTTGATCTGGGCCAAGTTTGAAGAGATTGCCCCCAATCCAAGTGAATGGGGCATTCTTCCTTATAATCTTGCTTTTCTCTTTGAAGGACAAGTTCAGTGGGAACTATGCAGATACCAAATAGTTATCTATGTCAGCAAACCATGGAGAGAGAATTGAAATGGTGAACAAGTGCTCATTTGGTATCTAGTCATCAACCTTTCCTACCTCACTTGCAGGCATAGTTAATATGGACAAAAAATCTGCAACAACATTTTCCTTGCTAGCCTTATCAACAATACTTAGATCAAACTACTATAATAAAAGTAACCATCTTGTAATACGAGCATTCACATTGGGTTTATTCATTAAATATTTTATTGCAGCATGGTTAGTATGGGAAAATGTTTGATAGCCTTTAATATAATGCCTAAATTTGTTCAATGAATGAACAACAACCAGGAGCTCCATTTCGATCACTCTGTAGTTTAGCTTGGCCTTTGACAAATTATAACTCTTAAAGTAAATGGCATAAGGAAATTTTTCATCTATTTGACCTAGGGTTTCTCCCATGGCTTTGTGTGAGGCATCAGAATGAATATGAAAGGGAAGGGCCCAATTTGGGCCTCAGAGAATTAGTGCAGTGGTTAACTTGTTCTTCGGGATGTCCAAGACCTCCTGACAACTTTTTGACCATATAAACTCAGAGTCTTTGGCTAACAACCCAAATAAAATTGAGGCCAACTTGTTGAAGTCGTTTATGAACCTTCGGTAGTATCCAGATAACCCTAGGAAACTTCTAACATATCTCTTATTTTGAGGAGGTGGGACCCTTTGGATGATAGCTATTTTGTTCAGGTCCACCTACAGTCCTTGTTGAGATATTGAATGACCCAGCACAGTCTCGAAAGTCATCACGAATTCACATTTCTCTGGATTGAGAGATAGGTTCATTTCAATGCATTTTTGCAGTACTTTACCTAGGTTGGACAAAGCCTCCTCAAAATCACCCCCATAAGGTGTGAAATCATCCTTATAGAGTTCTATCGCATCATGGAAAAAGTCAACAAATATACTCAAGGCTACTCTCTGAAAGTGGTAGGAGCATTGCATAGGCCAAAAGGAAGGACCCTATAGGCAAAAGTTCCCCAAGGACAAGTGAAGGTGGTTTTATCCTAGTCTTCTGGCTAATATGGATTTGATTGTACCCATTGAATCCATCTAGGAAAGAGAAAAACTTTTTCCCTGCCAGGCCATCTAGCACTTGGTTGATGAAAGGTAGAGGAAAATGGTCCTTCTTTGTGGCTTTGTTCAACTCCCTGTAATCGACACAAATCCTCCACTTACCATTTTTCTTGGGAACTAACACCAAAGAAGAGACCCACTCACTATCAGAGATAGGATAAATGAATTTTGCATCTAGCAATTTTTGTAGTTCTTCTTTGACTATTTCTTTAAGAGTTGGATTCATCCTCCTTTGAGGTTGTCGACTAACTTGCAACCTTCTTTGATGTAAATTTGGTGAGTACACACTGAAGGGTGCACTCCCTTCATTTCTTCGTAACTCCAAGCGAAGGCATCCAAATGTTCCTTTAGCATGTTGCACAAATTCTCCTCTTGGAAAATATAAAGAGATGGATTGATTTTCAAAGTTATCTTAGGGCTGAATTCTATGGTTTTGACATAGAGAGGGTTGAAATCGAACAAGTATAGATCAATTGTATAGTTGTTTTGGGTTTCCTTTACTTCTTATTCTAGGGACAATGTACTGGGAGTTGGAGTTTGGAGTAGGTGTTCAATCAAATCATCTTCATCTTGTTGTCCCCCTCCCATGGTTGTTTCTAAGGTATAAGTTGGGCAGAATAAACTTCATCTTCTTCCTCCACTTCTAGCCATAAAGGTAAAACATATTCTAGAGATGGTTGAGAAGGAGGGTATAGGACTAACTGCTTGGACATATGCCCATTCTTGATGGTCATATTCCCAGCTTTGCAGCTAATGTAATCATCAGCAGTGGCCAACCAGGGCCTCCCAAGGATGAGAGGGTAACCAATAAGCTTAGCCTTAGGCTGGAGAACTAGGAAATTTGTAGGGTACTCCCAAGGGTTAATGGAGACCATCACATCCTCCACAATCCCCATAGGGGCCATTGTGGAGTAGTCCAAAAGTTGCAGGACTGTTGTGGTTTTTCTCAATGAACCTTAGAGGTTGAGCTTGAGCATGGTGTCCTTGGTCATCACATTAGTGGTAACCCCATGATCGATCAAAGTGTGTGCGACAATGGTACCATTGATGTGCACATCTACTACAGGGCTTCCAGGGTCAAAAATAGTTTCGACATATTACCTTCTCCAACATTAAATCATATAGTTGTCCAATGACATTAATGGTAGGGGAATCTCTTTCTTGCTTCCCTGGATTCTTGAAACACTTCTCCTTAATCAACTTGTTGTAAATAGGTACATCCTTGATGGCTTGGAGAAGTGGAATCTTGACACATAGGTTTTTCAATTCTCCCAAAAGTTCAGTCTCTTTTGGGGTAGCCTGGAGTGGTTGAGTTAATATCTCACGGAAGGGTGGATTTACTTTAAGAATTCTTTACTCTCTTTCTTCTTCAACCTCCCTAGGTGGAGGTGGAGATTGGTTATCTAGGAGAACTCTCCCAGATCTCAAGTTAATTTCCTGGATCTCCACAACATAAGCTAGATATGATGTCTCTCCACTGTATACTTGTTGTGCCTGTCAGTTGTTTGGGTTCGTATTTGGCTAGGCAGGCATCAAGGGTTGTTTAGGTGGAGTAAAGTGTAACAACTATGGTTGGGCAGGTGGTTAAGGAAATAAAGCAGGAACATAATTGTACTAGGGTCTCCACCCCTGGGGCGATGCATTCCACTGAGGTTGTGGCAGAGCATATGATTGAAATGATTGGTTGGTTGGCTGGGAATGATACTGAGATGCAAAGTACCAATGAGGAGGTGTAGACCAGGAAGGATGAGCTGGGGGTCCCCAAGAAGGTATGTATGTGGTCTGGTTGGGGTTGTAATATGCATGGGATGACCCTTGCATGCCTTTCTGGTATGGCCTAGGCCCATGAGGTCTTCTTTGGTTTATGTAATAGAGCTGCTTAGTGACCCCTTCAACTCCTTTATATACATCTTTGAGTCTAGGAAAAGAAGGGAACTTGTATTTGGAGTGGTTTTCTTCACTGACTGAGCAAATTTCAATAGAATTCAATGCACATTCATTCTCAAGGTGCCTCCTGGTGCATGAGGAGAGAAAATGGCCAAGGCTCTCTCTACTTCCTCTTGCTTTATCCTAATTTGCATAATGTCCATCTGTAAGGCAAGGGTTTGTAGCATATCACTCTTGAAATATTCCAACATGTTTCCAATTTCACCCTTGATGGATGAATTGGAAGACGATGTAATAACCATAGGTTGACTTCCCCTACCCTTCTTCCTAGATGCCCTACAATGGTTTCTAAAGACAATATTGATATCCTCATAGGTAACTGGTATATATCTCCTCCTTCTAACAAGTGTAGGGTATCCAAAATCTCTTCCATTACTCCTCTAAGCAGGACCAACTTTAGTGACTAAGGGTCAAGTGTGCACCTGGCCCTTTTGTAACTAAGCTGGAATATTTCTTCATAATCCTCTAGGGATTCATCATTACCTAAGGTCATCCTAAAAATTTCCTCTTTAGTATCTTTAGACCTAGAGTAGTCTCAATACTTTTTGTTGAAGGCTTCATGCATCTGAACCCAATTTGTGATGCTATCCTCAGGTAAACCCATGAACCAGTGCAAAGATGCATCCTTGAGGGTAGATGGAAATAGTTTCAACTTCTGCTCATCATTTGTGTAATCATAAGTTCAACATATAACAACAAATTCAAATAGGAGAGTGTTGGGATCTTTAGTGGTCAGGCCATGGAAATGAGGAAGGGAAGAGAGAATTATATTCTTCATCTTAGTCTCCCCATTGGTTTCCCCGATGGTGGGAAGACACCCTCAACTCTCTCTCTATTCCCTCTGTCATTTCTGTTTTTAGCCTTTGGCTCAGTAGGAATGGGTTCTTCTTCTTCTTCTTTCCCTGTAGGTTTTTCAAATATATCTAGTTTCTCACCTAAGGGTTCCTCCAGTTCACAACCATTGAAGAAGAGGGAAAGTTGGATGTTTGATGCAGTGGGGGTATTTGGCAAACAATTCTCTAAGTTATCCCTATTCCTATGAGGCATGAAAGGAAATGTTTTTGGTTTGGTTTTGTGTTTTTTCAAACATTTAAAGTGATTGCATAATTGAAATTGCAGACTGGATGAAAAACTACTGAATGAATGAAAAGATTAACTACTTGATTGGAATCTAACTTGCTGAATGGAAAGGAAATAAAAGAATGCAGAATTAAAAGGAAGAAAACTAAATTACTTTTGTGGAAATGAAACTAAGAGTAGAATATTGGAAACAACAAATGGAAGAAAGAAAGCAGTAATGAGCAGAATATTACTCAAATAGCTCCATGGTAACAATGCCAAAAAGTGATGAGCACCAATATTGTAGCAAGAATGTTGCAACTCTTGGGCTACCAACTTTACTTTATCAACCTCGGGTCCGTACAAACTTGGAGGTGAGAGTGTTGTATACACAAGTAAAAGTGACAGTTTTGCCTTTTGTCACTGTTCAACTGGAGAGAGACCACTAGGGTTTTCAAGCCAAACTTCTATGGATTCAGAATAAGCTTAGTTCCTTGATGAAAGAAATAGAAATATACTCTAAGAGAGAGATGTAGGAATTTACAGGGTAAGTTCCTCAGACAGAACACCAAAGGACACCGCTCACAAACAGATCACAGATCAATACACCAGTACTTTTGACGTGGTTAAAACCCTCAAAGAGGGAAACAGTCCATGGCCTGAGCTAATGCGGCCACTTCAGGCAATTTATTAATAAAATAATGAAAATTTACATAAGCTTCTCTCATGAACGGTTAACCTACAAATGAACCTCCATGCTCTTTAAATAGAGATCATGGACCAATCGGGTGTTAAGCCATGGATCAAGTGTCGATAATACCGAGGAGAGAATGAACCGTTGGATCACTACATATCGTGACCGTCAGATTGTAAGTTACAAAATGTATATAGTAAAGAAACACACTTTACCTAACTCTATACCTAACTCTATACTAGATCAAGTTGTACTTAACTATTTCCTATGTGTCGGAATGTCCTAACACCCCCCCTTAAGAACAACTTGGGATAGGATTGAAGGATTTACAAATATTACACAATAGGAGAAGGAAGGAGGCACTACAGCCTATCCCCCCTTAGTGACAACTTCCTGAACTCCAACCATAAATCGAAGTTTAGTGAACTTCGCCTCTGTGAGAGCCTTTGTAAAGATGTTTGCAACTTGATCATCTGTTGAACAATATTGCACTTCAAGAACATGGTCATGAATGAGCTTTCTGATGAAGTGCATGTACAGTTCAATGTGTTTGCTGCGCTGATGTTGGACTGGATCTTTTCATAGTTGAATGACACTTTGATTATCACACCAAAGTGTAGTTGGATGCTGCTGCTGAAAGCCAAACTCTGACAGGATCTGACAAAGCCACAAGGCTTCCTTACTAGCTTCTACGGCACCACGATACTCTGCTTCTGCTGAAGAAAGAGAAATGGCACCTTGTTTCTTGCAATCCCATGTAATAGGTCATGAACCAAGAGTGAACACATAACCTGCAGTAGACTTTCGATCATCAGGGTCACCAGCCCAATCGGAATCAGTGAAACCAACCAATAGAGGAGATGCTTCAGCACTGTAATGAATCCCAAACTGAACTGTACCTCGAATATAACAAAGCATTCTTTTAGCTTCTTTCCAATGAATTTCACATGGGTTTTTCATAAACCTAGCAACAAGGCCAACAACAAAGGAAAGGTCAGGACGAGTATGGATTAGATACAAAAGTTTTCCTACAAGTTGACAGTATAAGGTAGCATCAACTTCAGGAGAAGTACAAGTGACTGAAAGTTTGACTCCAGACTGAAAGGGAGAAGGGGCTGGCTTACAGTCTTCCATGTGAAAATGGCGTAGAATATCACAGGCATACTTGGATTGGGAAAGGCAAATACCTTCCTTAGATTGCAAGACTTGAAGACCAAGAAAATAATGTAAGTGTCCTAAGTCTGTCATTTCAAACTTCCTTTTAAGGCTAGACTTCACATGGTTTATAAGGTTGGGATCACTACCAGTCAGGATAAGATCATCAGCATAAGAACAAGAATGATAAGAGACTTGCCCACTTTCTTGGTGTAGACAGTATTGTCAGAATGACACCTAGAAAAGCCATTTTCTAAAAGAAAGTTATCCATTTTGGCATACCAAGCTCGAGGAGCTTTTTTGAGACCATAAAGGGATTTCTTAAGCCGACATACAAGGCTGGAGTCTGTTTGTATAAAGCCAATAGGTTGTTCCATATAGATTTCTTCATGCAAGTCCCCATGCAAGAAGGCGGATTTAACATCCATCTGATGGACTTCCCATTTGAAAGAGGCAGCAAGGGAAAGAACAAGGTGGATAGAGTTCATTTTGGCAACAGGGGAGAAGGTTTCAGTGTAGTCAATGCCTTCAACTTGTGAAAAACCCTTAGCAACAAGACAAGCTTTATGTTTATCAGCTTTCCCATCTGGTCCATACTTGGTGCTACAAACCCATTTGCATCTAACAAGTTTTCGTTCCTTTGGTAGAGGAACAAGATCCCATGTATCATTTGACAATAATGAATGATATTCTTCATTCATAGCTGCTTCCCAATCTGGATGGCCTGAAGCTTCTGCAAAGGTGTTAGGATCATAATTCACTGAAGCTTGAGCCAGTAAAGAAGAGGCTCTCTCGAACTGAGAACGTGTACGTCGCTGATCTGTAGGATCACCGACAAGATCACCTGCTGCATCTCGAGTAGCACAGACCCATTTTGGAAGCTGAGGAGCTGAAGGAGGATCCTGAGAAGGTGGGGAGGATTTTCATCCTCGCTTTCATCATCTGAAGAAGAAATATTTTCAAAAGTAGAAGAGATAGGGAGAGGTGGCACATCTGTCGAACTAGGCTCGCAGGCCGATATATTTTCAGCAAACTTTACATCTCTTCTAACGATAACATTTTTGGACTTAAGTGGAATAAGTCTATATCCTTTAACATCTTCAGAATATCCAACAAAAATACATTTTTCACTCTTAGGTTCTAAAGCTTTATGTTTCTCATCTGGAATATGGGCCCATGCTTCACTTCCAAAAACACGAAAGTGACTTACATCTGGTTTGATTGAGCTCCATGCTTCTTCTGGAGTGATATTCTTTAAAACCTTAGTAGGAGTGCGATTTATTATGTAATTTACACAGTTAATTGCTTCTGCCCAATAGTTAACACTAAGTCCTTTAGATTGAAGCATACAATTAGCCATTTTCTTTAAGGTGCGATTCTTCCTTTCAGCTACACCATTTTGTTGTGGAGTATATGAAACAATATGTTGCATTTGAATTCCATTCTCAGTGCAAAATTTGATGAATGTGTTTTTAAGATATTCTCCGCCATTATCAGATCTTAGCTTAAGAATTTGATGTCTAGATTGTTTTTCAACAAAGGCCTTAAAGGCCAAGAACATGTTAAATACTTCACTCTTCAGTTTTAAGAAGTATACCCAAGTGCGTATGGAGAAATCATCAATGAAAGTTAAGAAATACTTGTAGCCAGAGAATGAAGCAACTAGAAGTGGACCACATAAATCACTATGCATGAGCTGTAAAGGGGCTGAGGCGTGCCAAGAGGCACGTTTTTCAAAACTGTCCCGATGATGTTTTCCGAGTACACATCCAGAACAAACACCATCTCTGCAAGATACCATTGGAAGACCTGTCACCATATTTTCTTTACATAGATTCTGAAGAGAGCGATAGTTTAAGTGACCAAATCGCTCATGCCAAAGTTTGCTCACTTCATCATTATGAGCAACAAATACTGAGGGAAGACTTGATGACCCAAAGTTGTGAAACTTATACAACCTTGTAGAATCATCAGCAATGCCAATAGCTAAAATCTGTCTAGGATCTCTTAGTTCCTTAATTACAACATCGTGAGGTGAAAATTCAACGATTTTACCTTCACCTGAATGGGTTATCTGATATACAGATAGAAGGTTGCAGGATAAGGTTGGAACACATAATACATCATTAAACTGATCATTGTCTAGATGAACAGTTCCAGTCCCTACAACACTAAGAGATCTGTTATCACCAACATATATATTTTTGGTGTTACAATCATTTAAAGAAGAAAACATGGCTTTGTTTTTGGCCATGTGATAAGAAGCTCTAGAATCAATGAGCCACTCATGAGAATGAGAAGAAGAAGATACATTTAGTGCATAGCCAGACCGAGATGCTTGACAACCACATGCAGAAAGTGCCATTCCTGAAGATGAAGTTGAAGTTGAAGATTGCTCCAAGTGGATGTTATGCTTCTTCATTGCTGCTTCCAAGGCTTCCATCTTCTTAAAGCATTTGGATTCCAAGTGGCCATCTCAATTACAAAAGTTGAAATTTCTATCAGTCTTCTTCCATTTGTTTTTATTTGTCTTATCATTTTGTTGAAATGATTTTTCATTTTAAGGCGGAGATTGCTTAGGACCCTTGTTTGGTTTAGGACCATTCCTTTTAGGATACGACTTCTTAGGATTCTTTGAATTTGGTTGCTGCTAGGCGGCTAACGCTTTCTTAGAAGAGTTTCCAAGATGAAGAAGACCAAGGTGTAAGAGTTTTTCTTGTTCTATTATTAAATAATCACAAAAGGAATCAAAGGAAGGGGACTTGTAGGCTTGTCCTTGAGAAATGAAGGCTTCTCTTGTAGAATGGAAGGTGGAAACAAACACAGAATAGGCTGGTCCCAACATAGTAAGAATGGAGTAGATAAGGATACTATCTTATTTCTTAACCTTAACACCTTCCAAGAGAAGTCTAAGGGTCTTGAACTTGGACAAAAAATCTTCAATGCAAGAAAAATTATTAGGGTCCAATGTAAGCAATTCATTTTAAAGTTGATGGGCTTTAAGTTCATTTTTAATTCCAAAGACTTTAGTAATCTGTTTCATTGCTTCATTAGGGGTATCAAGTTCTGCAATATGGAATCTAAGATCTGGAGAAATAGACATCCCTATCAACCCACGTGCTTGGTCTTGCCTATTTTCCCATTTAGCTGCCTTGTCTTCATCTTTCGGTTTGGTCTCTTGGCCTGTGGCTATTCTGTAAAGACCTTTACTTCTAAGTAAATCCACAATGTAGGACCACCATTGGAAGTAGTTGGTGCTGTCAAGAATAACTTGACATGGACTTTCCATTTAAAAAAACATTGAAGCTATAGATACTGAAACTAAGTGTTTCAATGGAAAGATCTCGAAAAATTAGGCTGTTTAAAAAAAACGGTTCTGAAAACGGCTTCCGAATGAAGAAGTTATGGCTTTTTGAAAAAAAATTTGATGAAGTCGCCGACGAAGTGCTGGAATGAAAAATCCGCCCCCACAAAAAGGAGACTTGAACTCAAGACCTCTACTCTCATAAATTAGCTTTAAACCAAGTGACTAATGAAGTGCGGGAATGAAAAATCCGCCCCCACAAAAGGAGACTTGAACTCAAGACCTCTACTCTCATAAATTAGATTTGAACCAAGTGAGCTATAAAGTTTGAGAGAGAGAGAGAGAGAGAGAGAGAGAGAGAGAGAGGTTTGAAGCTTTGGGTTGTGTGCTTGCTTTGAGAAAGCTCTTTTTCCCTACAAAACAAAAACACAAAACCCAACACGGACATAGAGAGAGAGAGGTTTGAAGCTTTCGGTTGCGTGCTTTCTTTGAGAAAGCTCTTTTTCCCTACAAAACAAAAAACACAAAACCCAACACGGACATACAAAAAAAACGAACCTTGCGGCTCGAAGTTAGCTTTAGTCGGAAACTAGATATTTTGAAAAACGAACCTTGCGGCTCGAAGTTAGCTTTAGCCGGAAACTAAATATTTTCCTCAATGTTTCTGATTTTCTGAGATCACACTAAGGCGCAGCAGAAAAGAGCATACACATGAGAAAAATCCTTCCTTTCTGTTTCCGATTTTCCCAGATCACACAGAGTCATAGGGAAAAGAGCATACGCAGAAATGAAAGGTATAGATCCGGTAATAAAAAAGGCTAAATAAACCGAAATCGAAATAAACAGAGAGAAAATAACTGTAAACTACAAATAAACACTGTATACCTCCAGATCTTAAAAATGACGCAGCTAGGGCTACCGGAAACCTTTTCGCGTGAAACGAAAGGGGTTCCTCACTGGGACAAATGCTCCCAACACAACGGAGCAATCCTCTCGGCCCGAAAGTAGTAAGAAACAGTAGAACTAGGAAACGGTAGTCAGATGCAGTTCTACCGGCTTCAGATTTGGATCACCAATGGACGCGGCCCTCAAATAGCTCTGATTCCATGTAGGAATTTACAGGGTAAGTTCCTCAGACAGAACACCAAAGGACACCGCTCACAAATAGATCACAGATCAATACACCAGTACTTTTGACGTGGTTAAAACCCTCAAAGAGGGAAACAGTCCACGGCCCGAGCCAATGCGGCCACTTCAGGTAATTTATTAATAAAAGAATGAAAATTTACATAAGCTTCTCTCATGAACGGTTAACCTACAAATGACACTCCATGCTCTTTAAATAGAGATCATGGACCAATAGGGTGTTAAGCCATGGATCAAGTGTCGATAATACCGAGGAGAGAATGAACCGTGGGATCACTACATATCGTGACCGTCGGATTGTAAGTTACAAAATGTACATAGTAAAGAAACACACTTTACCTAACTCTATACCTAACTCTATACTAGACCAAGTTGTACTTAACTATTTCCTATGTGTCGGAATATCCTAACAAGAGATGATCTACTGTAATAATGAAAAAGATTGAAATTCAAGGCTAAGGCACACCATTTCCTGATTAATTTCTAAGAGTTATGCTTTGCAATAATGCTGAATTAACATGAACAAAATGCTACTATCATAAGCATGGAAGTTAAAAACATCAAACATCACTATTATGCATGTAAAGGACTGTAATAAATATGTTTTGTCTTTTTATGCTTTTCATGAAAAATCAAGTGTGCAAACTAATCTCTTTTGGTAATGTGGCAGGTGGCTTAGGGATGCTGGTGGATGGATGGAAGGTTTGGGAGACCCTTGGGTTACCTTGGATGGCTTCCTAGAGGTTTTCCCTGAATTTGGCCTCAAAACAGGCCACTATAGGAAAACCTATAGGATGTACTAGAAACCTACAAGTTTCCCTGTATTTCTACAAGATACACCTGGGAGAAAAATGATGGGTGTTGGAGGTGATGGAAGGCTTAGGGAAGGTGGTTTATGGGTGGAATGGAGTGAGAAAATTCCTAGTATCACTTAGAACCCAAAACCAAGTTTAGGAGATGGTTGGATTCGCTCAAAATGATTGGGGGAATTTCTATGTAAAATGATGAAATTGGTGAAGGTATTGATGAAAACAAGAAATGCCTATGGGTGGATGAAGTTGGAAGGTGGTTTCTTGCTATGAGATCTCTTTCTACTTATAAAGCACTTGCTCTACATCAAACATGTGTAATTTCCCAAAAAGTCATGTAAACAAGGAGAATTGTCATAAGCTAGAAAAGAATAATTTAATGAACTAACTGTCTACCTTATGCATGAGGAATTTTTTGAATAAAATGGAATCATGGATGATATCTACTACAAAAATGAAGATAGAAGAGATGGTAATAAAATCCTACTTTGCAAAATTTATCAAATGCTGGTTCAAGTACAGTAAACTCTAAATAGCATGAAAGAAATGGAAATATGTCTTTTTGGGGTTGCATAAGGGTCTTTTCCTCAAATCGTAATCCTAGAAGGAAGAAGTGAGGCCAGGACACCTACTGATAGCTTTGTGGTGCTTCTTTTATCCCTTCTAACCTGCTGCTGAAGTAAGGCACAAATGGAAGAAAACTAATAAACAATTAATCAAATCTACACTACTTGCAATGAAATACTTCTAAAGACAGTTTAACCATGAATACATGAAACTAAGCTAAGAATACAGATATAAGAAGAAGAGCATTTGCTACTAGGGTTGGGCCCTAACCCAAGATCTTCAGCCCTCTAAGTTAACTTAGTATTGGACCAAGAAAAATCTCATTCTTATTACCAAAACACAAATTTACATCAAAAACAATGTAAACTTTGAAACGGGAACTGATATTGTTACCCGTTTCGTAGAGATAGCAAAAAAATGACCTGATTTTCAAAAGTGGTGATGCAGAATACACATGTTTTTTTTAGAACATGGTTTTTGGAACTTTAATTTTTTTTCATGTTCAAGGATGAAATCAAGTTTTAGAATGGTAGTGATTTTCATGCTGATTTTAAAAAGTGAGTATTCTGCATCACACCCTTTTTTTAAAAGACCTATTTTTTGACTTTTAATTTTCTAGTGTGTGAAATGTAAAAAATTATTTTCTAAATTTGATAGTTTTTGAAGTCGTCATTTTATTCATATTTTCTTGTTCTCTATCTTAATTTTTTTTTTAGGGGGCTTTTTATTGTTTTGCGTTTTTAAATTAGAAAGTCGATAGTTTGAATTTTAGATAATCTACATATTTATACATCCTTAATTAATTTTTCAATCCACATGAAATAATTGTTTCTAAAAAACAACATTTTTTAACAATGGACATAAAAATAACCATTTTTAACATAAATATAACAAAAAAACTAAACGTTTTGATAATTTTTTGCTAGAATTAACATGTCAAAATCACAATTTTTATACAAAAATATTAACTAAAAATGATCAAATAATAACTTTTTTTATGAATTTCATGTCAAAAAAATAATAATAACAACTTTTTTTTCAAAAAATAATAATTAACTTAAAAAACAATGCGAAAATCACAAATTACAAATATTGAACACATAACAACTTTAATTCATTGATTATTCTTTTCATGAAATGTCAGAGTCAAAACATTGCAAAGCTTGATTTCGAGTTATAACTTAAATTTAATCAACAATGTCACATAATCCAAACTCTTCGTCCTCTAGAGTTTCATCATTGTCATCTTCCACAATATTTTCTGCTTCCTTTTGCGCAATTTCCTCTTCTAATGGGTCTTTGATGTCTGCAAATCTCCCAATATATGTCTTTCCAAACATTCCATGTAATGGTGGTTGGGGTTCCTTTGCCTTTTTTGCCACACGTGATTCATTAAAGTCCCCTTTCCTCAACCCAATTTCTTGCATTTCATCTGGAAGAAATTGAAGAGCATTAATTCTTTGCTAAACGAAATTGCATTGTAATGGATCTTTGTCAATTGCAATGCAATTTCTTCCTTTTTGAAGGCAGCATGCTAGTGTTGTACTTAATTATCAAGAACAAAAAAATAATGAAGTAAATTAGTACAATGACATATTAATTAAAAAAAAGAACATATTGAAATTCAATTCCATGTGGAAAAACCTACCTGAGCTAGAAAATAAATCCAGAACCCAATCTCCTTCATTTGAACATATGTCTATAAGATAGTTAATCAATAATTGTGGTTTCTGATAAATGTTAACTATCTCTCCTTTCGTTTCTTTGTCTTCATATGTTAGTTTTCTCACAACAGCATCATAAGTCAGTATTTGGCTATGACTCTTTCTCTCCACCCGATTAAAAATCATAGACATATGGCTATCATCTTTTGCCCAACTATCAATATGAATGAACTCACAGTCATTTATAAATTGTTGATCTTCATTGTTAAGAAGATTTGACTTTTGCCTGTAACATAAAATAGTAAAAGTTCAATTAACTTGTACATAAATGAATTTTTCAACATTAATCAAATATACCTTTAAACATCTTACCATGTAAGCTGCATCCTTGAATTTGTTTTCCCCTTGAAGCTTGACAATTCCATTGCCAATTGTGTGTCTGAATGAAATGTCACAAATCTCCATAATGGTGATGACGTCACTTCCATAAATCCCGCCACCACTTTATTAAAAGCTTGATAAGTATAAGGGTCACTATCTTAGTAAATTTTTGGAATATTGAAACCATGGGGAATATCTGCAATAACCAGGGCATAATCCCTTTTTGGTACGAGTTTAGCAATGTCTTCACAGTCGCCTTGTATTACTTGATATTGAATAGTGTCTAGCCCATTCCAAATGAAATGATTAAGAGTTAGATCAGGTACAACATTCTTAATACGTTGCTTTCTCAGTCTTTCAATCTTTATTTTTTCAATAAAAGTCTTGAAACTGTCTGGTGCTCCATTATCTTCTTTCTTCATCTTTTACCAAACAAACAAATGTATGTGTAAGTTTTAAATTAAAAATAGTACACAAATGATTAAAACTGAATGTATAAATTAAGTTACCTTTTTAAATGCAAGATAAAAATCTTTTAATGTTTATGTAGAACTTGAACCTGGATAGTTGCGTATAACATCATCCCAAGTATCTTCATTCAACAGTTTAACCATTTGTTCCTGAATTTTCATGTAAACTTTGTGACTGCATAGATAAAGTAAGAAAAAATTAATATAATGAAATGTATAACAAATACTACCAATAACAACATGTTTTATTTAAAAGATAACTATAATCCTGGAAATAAGTAAAAATAATTCAGCAAACTTACTTTTGAAATTCTTCAGACATTTCTTCCAATGATAATTCCCCTGACCTCACACGAGATAATATTGTTTTGACAATTTTTTCATCTTTCACTCCTTGCATCGCCCTCCAAGGCGTGATGGTCATATCATCTAGAAGTTGCTTCAGTTCAGGAGCTGATTTATTGTTGCTACATATCAATGGCTTAGACTTTTTGACCCTCTGGTTTTTAATGCCAATGTCTTCCCACATGCTAAAAATGTCATCAATCAAATTCCAAATATCTCCAGTTCTAAATGCCAATTGGAAAATGTTATCAATACCTCTGAATAAATCGCTATATCTGTTGTCTTTTCCACCTTTTGAATTGGTTTTCTCTTCAATTTGATAGCCTATTTCCATACAACATTCCTTTCGGAAATCTGCAGTAATATTTATCTTATCCCCACCACATTTTTCTAGGAATTCACTATGAATAAATCTAACCTTTTGGATCAAAGTCATAGACATCCTATATTCATTATCTGAATTATGATCCAATGCCACTAACTTTGCTTATGTTTCATTTAAACCAGCATAAATGATACATTTCATTGTTTCAAAACGTGGGTTATTAGGATATTCCTCCATCAATTGTCTTTGAGCTTCAACAGAATGGTTCCCCCCAAGCACATAATAATTGTATTCAAAACATTTTGACTTATCAAATGCTTCTTTGTTGGGAACTTGAAGTGGATCAACAAGAAGCACATAACTAACCACATGAGCATATGGATTGTACCTCATCAATGTCTTCAAGTTGTGAACATGCAAATGATGTGGCTTTCTGATTTGATATTGGCATTGTCCTTCACTTGCCTTATAAGTTTGTCTGACATTTAACTAAAATGTACAACCACCATCAATTAATTTTCTCTTTGTCAAATTCTGTCGAATGGCATTTTGTTTTGTTTTGATTATGCCATCATATAAATCAGCTCCTGGTGTAATGATTTCTCTGCTCTCTTTTGAAGTTTCACTAGGTTCTTGACTACTGGTAATGACTACTTCAAGATCTTCAACTCTACTTTTTTTCGTCATAACATTGTAATATCCCTCCCCTTAATAATAAATAATAAATAATAAATAACAAAAATAAATAATAAATAATAAATAATAATAGAAATAATGAATAAATAATAATTAATAAAATAAATTATAAATAATAATAAATAAATCAATTAAATAATAAGATTAAAAATATATACAAAGAAATCAATAAATAATAAAATAGAATAAAATGGAAATAACCATACTAAAACTCTAGATAAGAATAAGGAAACTATAAAAAAAAAACTATCAACAAAAAGGAAATAAAACAAGAAATGGAAACTATCAAAAAGGAAAGAAATCAAAAGAAAGTGGCATGAGACTTCTATTTAATAGAGGGCAAGGAAGATGAGGGATGATTATTCTTTCCAGCATTCTATCTACCATTCTCTTGGAAGAATGGTTTATCAAGGCTTAGGAGCCCTGGCAGTAGTAGTTGATTGAGGCTCGGGGGTGGCCAGTTGTCTTGCACAATTGAGCCTACGGTTGGGTGGAGAGTCGTCCCCAAAACCTTGTTGCGGTAAGACTACTTCTACCACAGGTAAGTGCCACTCTGATTTAATGCTAATTAGGACAGTTAATTAGATATTTATTTTTGGATTGTTACATATGGTATCAGAGCATAGGTTCAACTCTTAGGGCCTACAGACATTTTAATATAGAAAAAAATACGATCTAAATAATTTATCGATTTCTTTTGGGAAGCCATCAAGATTTCTAAGCGAAAATCTCTACAGTACTTGAACTTGAAGTCAATTTTGAGAAATAAATTATTCAAAGCATTGGAATCTATAATTTAAATTCTGAGGCTATATTCACTTTACCTAATGCATAAATTTCATCGTTAAGCTTTTACGTCAATTGCTTTTAGTTTTTTTAATTTAGAGGGAAATCAATTTCCTTTGAGAGAAACGGTTGTTTTTCTTTCTTATTTTTTTTTAACTTTCCCTAAAGCTTTCAGGGATTAGCGGGGTGTGCTGCAACGCCACGCATGCACGTCCTCTAAACTAGTTACAGTTTCCTCTAAATTAATTACAGTTTCTTTTGCGTTGACAAAAGTAAACGCAGAATCTTTTGGCGTGTAATATGATAAATAACGAATAATAATGTGGCATTACGGTATAATTCTACTTCCGATTTGCTGATGGCTTTTGTTATAATATGTAATAAATAAGTTTGATTGCAGAGGATGAAAGAATGATGTGTTCATTGTAAAATATTTTCAAATGTTGTCGTTCTGTTCAGAGTTTGTGGAAGGCTAATGCTTTCCTACGTTGGTTTTTTTAAGTTTATGTGGCTTTGATTTGTGTAGTTTAATTAAATTGATTTTTGTGAAAATTATAGAAATTTTGGCCAGATTTTTGATAAAATCTGGTTGAGATTTTTGTAAAATTGAGATTTTTGTAAAATCTAAGTTATAATGGAAAAACTTTAAAATTTTTGGTGAATCTATTTTTATCATAAAAATACCTGATTCAAATACCATTATTATAAGATAATTTTTTTTTACCTGCCGTCCCTACCATTTGTCAACCTAAACTCTTTAATATTTCATGGAGAAATATTAAATGTCACGCAAATTAACTGATTTAGGCTGAATGAATAAACTTCATTAAATTATATTCCACTCCATTTCTTTAGTACTCATTCTCATGCAAATGATTGATGGAAATGCCTGCTCACTGAATACAATGATTGGGGTCTCTCTGCAAATTCGTGTTATGAGGTGAGCTGGGTATCACTCTGAGATGCCCATAATACAATCATTAAAACAGTAGTCCAAATACATGTTGTTGGGTGACGTGAGGATTCAATCTTTCACAGAATTCAAGGACTGCATGCGTGAATTTCAGATTAGCTGCCGAATATTGATTTGTGTTATCTTGGAGGAAGTTTCCTAACAAAAGTAACTGGTCTGGTAATAAACCTTCCAATTTCTGTATCTTTTATTTTTTTTGCCTTCAGGTTTTTAGGGTTATAACATTTATTTATTATTTTTTCGGGTAAAACACTATTTTTTTTTGGGGGTCATTTAAAATTTTGCAATAAAAAAAAAAAAATCTCTTGTTTCCAATCAATGCTATATTGGTCTAACAAGCTGGCATTTGACATTTGGTAGCAAGCTTCAATGTGAACAATGGCCCCCAAACAACTAAAGAAGGCAATGCCCAGATTTCTTTGTCATATAATTCTCGAGTGATAAAAATATGGTATTCAAGATCGATAGCAATTTGTATGCCAGTCATGGTCGCAATTCAGTTCTTTCTGTGCTCTTGGATTTTTCCTTGAGTTAAATTCTCCTCACTTCATATATTTCATGGCTGACATCATGGATTTTCAACATAGTGCAAAGAAGGAACTGTGGTAAGCTTCCTTTTGCGTTTGAGAGTCGAATCCTTAGTTTTGTGATAAGTGGATGCTGCCCTCAGCGTTGGAATTTTTTTTTTCTTTTTCTTTGCATGTGATTACTCTGTGTGGCTTTTCATTAAATTGCTCAGATCGAGTGAGCGTTAACCTATTCGGTGCGATAGTTAGGATCTATTAAAGAAATAGATTGAATGCAAATCTCTTGGCAAAATCTTTCCCAATTAAAATTGCATAGACAATTTTTAAAAACGGTGTACATGCATTGAAAAAAAAATTACAAATTTATCTTGACACTTAAGTACTCCACAAAATCTTACAAGTATCCAGAGTTCTAGAATAGAATATACCATTTCAATTTTCTTGTCAAAATTAAATTGTAGGGAGTGCATAATATTCTCCGAAATTAGCGAGAAAAATATAGCGGAATAAAGATTTAGCTTCTTGCACGTAAGGCTAATCAGACTCCAGTTTGGCGGCTATACGAATTGTTGGCAGCGCCGCCATCGCTGGTTCTGCTTTCCAACTTCTTCATTTAGGAAGTATACCTCCGCATATTGTTACTAGATTCGACCCGGTCCATTTATCCGCCGGTCGTAATAAGCACACAGTTTTGATGTTGCATCCGTAGAGTGTTTGCATATTGATTATCGATGGAACGATTGTGATTTCAAGCTTCGTCGGCCATTTCCTTTCGGAGCTCCCATAGATGTCGAACGCCTTTGTGAGCTGTCCAGTGCTCCTAATTTTTTTTTTTCTTTTCGTCTTTTTTAATAAGAGTCCACAACTATGGTTTTAAATACACATAACTTCTCATAATTTCTCAATGTAATTAGCTGCCGGACGGATCAAATATTTAGTGTGCTGGGCGGGTAGCCTTTACCTAATCAATTCCAGTAATGGGCTGGGAGTCCACATTAACTAAGTCAGTTCCTTCAACCATTACTCTGTGTCGCCATCTCTATTGGATGGATATTCCTCAGCAAATTTCTCAATACTATGTGCCATATATAGTATTACGTTCCAACATAGAATGCAAAGAGGGCATAGGAGCGCTGGTCTGGGGGTATTTGAGTATGAGGGGATTGCTGTTTATAATCTTCGTTCGTTACTGAAGCAAAAGTTTGCTCATAGTTGATTCTTGCTTTTCTGTGTGAACCCTCTGGGTACAAGTCTCTCCGTAGGTATTTTAATGATTCAGACCTGTAGTATGTGCAAGTATGGCTTCATGTTCTCCTTAGGTATTTTAATGTTCTGTGTTGTCATTAGTGTGTATGTGTAAACCTGTAAAATCTTCTTTATATTTTTATGCATAATTTTGGTTGTTAGTAAAATGTTTGTATTTTACATATTGATAAAATTTGGTTACATCAATCTTAAGAAGAGTAGGTGAACATTTTAAAGAAAACTGTAATAGTTATTTTTTCCAAGGAAAATCAATTCCCACAATTGTTTTGATTTAAAACACTAAAGTGTGATAGATAACCTCTTGACTATCATAATTTTTTTGATTTTGAACACTAAAAAGTGGTAGATAACCTATTGATTGCCATAATTTTTTGATTTAAAACACTAAGAAAGACTGCCATTTGAGAATTTATTACCATGACTAAGTTTGGAACATAACTAAAAAACACAGATCTATGACAAGAAAAGCCACAACCAAACAAATCAAATTATCATAAAATAATATCAGTGAAATTTGAGAGTGTTGATTGTGAAAGCAAATTATTATTCGAGTCGCCATTTACTAATCGAATACGGTGACCAATGAAGCCTACTCATAAAATCAATGAAAATGTTTAAACAAATTTCCTATGACTTTCAAATTTGACGGAGGAATTTGGGTTTCAAATTCCAACTCTCATAGTTTTCTATTTTGTTGACTTACAACAAGTGGACGGAGCAGAGCGTTGTTTTATAACAATATGCAATTAGGTTATGACCTCGGCATACTCTGAAATTTAAGCCAGAGTTTAGATGTTCAAATATTTAATGTTGTATTTAAGTATTTAAATTAAATATTCAGTGTAGTTTTTAAATTGGCTATATTAGAAAATAATATTCTGAGAAAATCATGGGTAAAAAAATTTATGGGAAAAATTAGGGGTTGTCAAAACTTTGAGTCTGAAAACCACTAATATTTACATAACATGAGAGGAAAAGATAAGACATGACAAGACATTACAACATCTCTTCCATACAGGGCAGGAGAGTAGTAAGACTAATTTGAGTCTTGTGGATGATTAAAAAAATCAAAATAATTATGAACAATCAAGTCTTTATGAATTAATATTGATACAATAAATGAATGTTTGTGCACTTGGATCCTTGCATTGCAAAGGTAAGTTCATGCACTATTCTTCTTTGCCAAAATTGTTCAAAGTAAATGATTAAGTTGCCATAAATGTAAGGTTGATTCAATAAATATAATGCTTGTGCATTGCAATCCTTTCAATACAAAGACACGTGTTGATTAAGGTGTTGCTAATAGTAGCTTATGCACTAGTGACACCTTGAAATCTATGATTTCCATCTTATGTTAGGCCTTACATCTTATTGAGCAAGGTGGGCAGAATTGTAACTGCTTTGAAAAATTGCATCGATATTAATTTTATATAAGGTTTGACATATTATCTTCACAGAAATCTACTTGCGCTGATTTATAATACTATCATAGTATAATATGCAGCTCTGACAATTAGAAAAGAGGTCCTCACACCATAACAGTTTGACCATTCAATTATATTTACTTTATATCGATCCACATTCAATTTAGCTTTAGTATCAATGGTTATCACAAAAGCTCTTGGCCTCGTAATCGGTTTACTTTTAAGGGTTGCAAGGGTTTTAATGAATCTCCAGGCTATTCACTTCTAGTAAAGTTGTTGAGGACTCTTATAACATTGTTCTCCCTTTGAATTTTTAATGATTTTATTCGATAGTGATCGATACTTGAAACATGAGAGTTATAGTTGTTTTGAATGGTTGGAATTTGTCTTTTCTTAGATTTTTACCATTGTCCTGCATAAATTGGATTGATTTATGGATTCGATTTCTGCCATTGATATTTTTTGGTGATACTATCATACAAAGTATTTGTTTGGAGGTTATGGTGGTCAATACTCATTTAAATTGCCTTCATCACCGTAGACATCACGCTGACTTCCTTGCCACTACATATGTGACATTTGGTTTTAAAATTTGAAGGAGATGTTCTTCTTCGGATGGTTGCCTGAATTGATTTATTTTATGCTAATATTTTCATAGTCTAAAATATATTCTAGTGGGTGGTTTAGTGATTTATGGGTAACTACTGAAGAATTCAAATGATACGCCAAGTTTAGGAGTCAGCGGGATTTGAACCGCAACCTCCCCATCTTTATCCATCCGCCCAAACCATTATACCATAGGTGGCGCTTTATTTAGGAGTCACTACTTTTCTTTGTCGACTATACAAAATTCTCAAGAAGAGAAAAAGGTAAAATAATATATTGGTTGACTTGAAGCAAATGATTTCCTTGATCTTTGATTACTCTATATCCATTGATGTTTAGTTTCTACATCTGCTCACTGGTAACTAGCATAAGAAAGTTGTGTTTATATGGATAATTAATGCACTAAATAATGTAAATATTGTGCTATTGCATTTGTTTTATTTTATGCTCCACATTATTAACAATGATAAGGAAAAATCATGAGATGCAATTAAAAGTATGAAATAATCGATCAACTTTTGTTAAGCTCTCTATAAAAAGTCAATTTTCATAAATAACGTAGGAAAATATTGAAATTTCCTTAGTAGATGTATCATTGATGAATTATGTAATTGGATATGTCAAAGTATTGGGAGTGAAACAATGTTTTATAGAACGTTGGTAAGGCTAGTAATAGCTTAATTAAAGGTTAAGGCTCTAGATGTTGAAACTTGCAAATAAATAGACTACATCAGAATTGTAGCATACAAATTGTGTGATGAACTAATTAGGATTGCTTACTTAGCTAAGACAGTTACCTTTATGGACAATCTAAATCATGTTTTATTGTTTAAACTTTATGATGCATCTAAATCGTACACTATGATTTTAGTTTAGTTAATTGTTATGATGTTGAGTATAATGTTACATGAGGTTTCATGATATAATCATAGGAGGATATGACCTCTCAACACTGCTATACAACTGCTTTGGGTAACAATTAATAAAGTTGAATAATAAAGAAGATCATTTCAATGGCCTAAAGGGTATGATAACATTAGATTAAAGAAGAGAATCCATAATAAAAATGAGCAATTCAAGGACGATAAGTTATTATATTGGAAGAATAGTAGCAACATTTCAAGTGTAACATGTTTTAAATTGAGACTAAGGGAAAAATAAATTGTATCTATGAATATATGGTAGGAGGAAGTAAAGGATGTTTATGTCAAGAAGAAAATTCTTTTAATGATATTGATGATTGAATCGAGCAACATGATTGGTAAGGTCAAAGTGATGGCCTATATAAATGTCATTATAGGAAGTTCTAAGCACTTGTAATCGGTGAGAAATGACAAATGATAAACTAGGAAAATGTTCCGAGGACGATAATTGTTTAACTTTTTGAAAAAGAAATACATGATGTAGACTAATGAGGAAACATTGAGCATGAAGTGTAGGAAGAAATATTGTTGGAAATATAGTTGGGAATTCTATAATGAGACTTTGATAAGGATTACATATAAATTGGCAAAAGAAGTGAGATTCAACTAATAAAGGGGTGCAATTGAATAAATTTCACTCACGAAGGGGTTGATCATATATTGTTACCTCATACAAAACAACTTATTAGTGCGTGTCATTAGTATTGAAAGAAGTTATGGTCAAAATACAATGGGCATACCAAATCATTCATAGATAATAATGATGGTAGTGGTTCCAATCATTTCAAAGTCTAAACTGAATAATTAATGAGTGAAAATTAAAGTGGAAGAATCCCTATTCCAACTTGAACATGGGTGAATCTACGATAATAGAGATCAAGTGGAAACTTGATGAGAAAAGCAAATCTTCTTAGGATGAACAATGAAAATTATGCAACTAATGAATAAGTCATGAGGGGGCAACAAGTCCTCATGCAGGTAGATTAAGCATAAAATAAGACTTAAATAGGGATGACCTCTTGTATGTGCGCTATTTGGTTAAGAAAAATATGTATAGTGATCATAGGATTTTTAACTTGATATTGATGATTTAAATGATTATACAAATGGTAATATCTTAAAAATGAATTTCACCAGAATTTCCTTGGGGAAGGAAGAAAATATGACGAGTGATTAAGACTCAAGATGATGAGGCTCATGTGAAATTTGACGATGTATTTAAATAATTATACCTATGGTGTAAATGGTCAACTGCTTAGTTGAAAGAAGTGGAAATGATTATTGAAAAACTAATTGGTGTCTTGATGAAAACATCACACTAATAACATTGATGAGATAACATAAATCCTAGATGGATGTTGAATAATCTTAGTTCATAGTTGAATGTTTGTAAAGTAAATGAGATTCATTTTTCTAATGAATCATGGTAAGAATGCTTATAGAGTATTATTCTATATTTGATAAGTATTGAGATGTTTCTCATATTGATAATGTTTCATAATATGATGGTATGAGGGTGATCATGCCCACGTGGTTCATATTTATACATGGTTACAATAGTGATGATGTATACTTATGATGAGGCATTATGATGTTATGTCAAGGTAAATTGACATATTCATTTACTACGTGATGATAGGTATTTAATGTTGAAAACTCATGATGGATATGATATGCATAATGTGGCATAGGAATTATGATGCTATAATATGAGGTTTATTGACATGTGGTTCATTTATTATGTGAAGTCATGATATATTTTTATTGCAAATATGTTGATGTTATAACTTATGATGGTATTTCTTGAGATGTAGCATGTATTTGCGATTAACTATGATGAATGCAATTTCTATGATACTATGATGGTATATCTAATGCTTGCATGTTGAAGTATGATGATTGACAGGACTCCACAATGGGCCGTGAGGGATGGTTTATTTGATGATTTCGTGCGAGCCCATACGCACGAGGGAGAATAAATAACATCATATGGGCTGGGGACAAACTCAATCAACACTACATATGCCAGTGGTTCCTTTGTCTTGTGTATAGCTCTTGATGGATTGCTCTTGAAGAGCTATGAGACCATCTTGAGGAGGCCAAGTGCCTGATGTTCTAGGCTTGGTGCCTAGTATTGGATTGGGATGCCGAAGTCTGGAAGGGTTGTATAAGACTTCGATGCCTGGGGCTGTGCGCCTTAGTAGTTGTGGAGGGAGTGGGCCAGCCTTGCGAGATGCCCGGGGTCATTGAGTACCAGACCGGATGCCTGCCTTGGGGCAGATGAGGTCTGAGTCAGGCGCGAGCCTTGGGGCCAGCCTTGGACTAGGATACAGACCGGGTCAGGGTTAGCCTGGTGCCGAAAGTGGGAAAAAGGACAGAGATCCCTTGAGATTTCCCGGGGTGTTGGGGACTTTCGATGCCTGCTGGTTATACTAGTTCAGCAGAGGGTGTTGGCAACAGGAAGTAAATAAAATAATAAATAATAAATAATACATAATTCAACATAACTTCGGGACGAAGTTCCTTAAAGGGGGAGAGTATGTAATATCCCTCCCCTTAATGAGGGTAGGGGGATGGGGGGGGTAGGGTAGGGTAGGGTAGGGTGGGGGGGGGGTAGGGCTAGGGGTAGAAGGGGGGGGGTAAAGGTAGGTGGGGGGTAGGGGTAGTGGCAGAAGGGGGGGGGGGGGGGGTAAGTGGGCACGGGGAAGGAGTTAGGGGGTGGGGCCCATGGGGCCGGCGTTAAGGAAGGGGGGGAGGAGTTGAGATTGGAGGGGAATGGGAGTTAGGGGGTGGGCTTATGGGGAGGAGAGTTGTGGGGTAGGGAAGGAAGAGTTGGGGAAAGGGTGCATGGGTGGGTGAGTTGGGGGTGGCAAGGGCTGGCACATGGGTAGGGTAGAAGGGGGAAGAGGGCATGGGTGAATGGGAAAGATCAGTAATGGGTTGGGGGAAGGGGGCACGACGACGGCCTACCCACGGTTATTGGGTGATTGAGTTTGATTGGGCCCACCATGCTCACGATTGACATAATTGTTATTTTGGCTTGGAAAAATTATTAATTAAAAAAAAAAAATCTTCTTCGACGTTAAATTAATTTAATATGAAAATTTTGAAAAAAAAATTGAACTTACCTTTCAATTGCGATAATTCTTCGTTGAATATGTTGTTGATAGCAATATAGCTACTCCAAAAATTCACGTCTTTCAACGAACTTCAGAAAACCTGGATGTGAGGTAAGTAATAGTGATAACGAAATTTAATATATAAGTGAAAATATGAAGATGTTTTTCTGTACGATTAATGTGGGATAATTTGTTTTAAATTATTATAGAGCGAATATTGTAGAGTTATTTTACAATGGATTGAATGTGGGATTAATTTGTTTTAGAATATATTATAAAATTTAAAAAAAAAAATTAGTTGTTTAGTAAATATTATATACTTTAACTATTAGAATAATTAATATAGAAGTTGTAGTTTACAATTTGAATTTCAGTGATTGATTTCATAAAAAAATTTAGTTTATGTTTTTCAATGAATTGTAGAATAAAATAATAAAGGTAAATAAATTTAACAAACTTTTGGAGGGAAATATTTTCGCGAAAATTTTTGGAGGGAAATATTTTCGCGAAATTTTTTGGAGGGAATATTTCATTCTTTAAGCTATATAATATTCTTAGGAGACTCCATTTGTATGATTCAACATCTTCTATTTGAAAGGGATGGATTGTTCTAATGGTGAAGTTTCATTTTATACACCATCAACATCTTCATCGCGTAACAACTCTGTTCATATTGATGAATATAGCGGGAATTCTTCCACTATGAATAGAAAGTCAATTCTTCCACTTAGTCCCGATTCTAAGGACTATGAAAGCAGCGGTGATGAAGAGCATGATGGTGAAGTTCAAAAGAATGGAGTGTCATGATGTCCACTTAGTCCTAATTCTAAGGACTATGAGAGTAGCAGTTTTGAAGAGCGTGATGGTGAAGTTCAAAAGAATGGAGGGTCACGATGTCCACTCATTCCTAATTCTTAAGACTATGAGAGCAACAATTTTGACGTGCATGATGGCGAATTTCAAAATAATGGAGTGTCACGGTGTCCACTTAGTCCTAATTCTAAGGACTATGAGAGCAGCGGTGATGAAGTGCGGGATGATGATTTTCAAAAGAATGGAGTGTATAAGTGTCCAGTTAGTCCTGATTCTAAGGACTATGAGAGCAGTAGTGATGATGAGTGTGATAATGAATTTCAAAAGAATGGAGTGTCAAAGTGTCCAGTTAGTCCTAATTCTAAGGACTATGAGAGCAGCGATGATGAAGCGCGGGATGATGATTTTCAAAATAATGGAGTGTCAAAGTGTCCAGTTAGTCCTGATTCTAAGGACTATGAGAGCAGCAGTGATGAAGCACGGGATGATGATTTTCAAAAGATTGGAGTATCACAATGTCCTCTTAGTCCTGATTCTAAGGACTATGAGAGCAGCAGTGATGAAGCACGGGATGATGATTTTCAAAAGATTGGAGTATCACAATTTCCTCTTAGTCCTAATTCTAAGGACTATGAGAGCAGCAGTGATGAAGCGCGGGATGATGATTTTCAAAAGATTGGAGTATCACAATCTCCTCTTAGTCCTAATTCTAAGGACTATGAGAGCAGCAGTGATGAAGCGCGGGATGATGATTTTCAAAAGATTGGAGTATCACAATCTCCTCTTAGTCCTGATTCTAAGGACTATGAGAGCAGCAGTGATGAAGCACGGGATGATGATTTTCAAAAGATTGGAGTATCACAATCTCCTCTTAGTCCTGATTCTAAGGACTATGAGAGTAGCAGTGATGAAGAACAGGATGAGAGCAGTAGTGATGATCCAATGATGGAGATGTTGCCAAAAAATATTGTATCGAGGAGTAGGAGCAGACCTTTTCATATCAATGCAAACTATTCTAGTTATACAAGGGGTAGAGCAGAATATCTGATGAGAAAAAGTTCTATCAGCGCTCTCATTTCAAGTGAATGTTGCCAAAAAAATTGCTTGAAACATATGGATTTCACATTTGCATTAGAAAGTAGGAAGAGATATTTGTCAATGAATAAAAGCATGCAAAACTCATATTTAGTTGGCTGCATGCAATCTACATTGTCAGGTTATGATTATCATATTAGGAATTTATTATTGTGTAGAAAAGCTTTCAAAATGTTTCATTCAATTGGGAATTTTCGTCTCTCGAGAATTCAAGAAAATTTGGAAAAGGATCCCACATTTTATTCAGAAGTACGTTATAAAAGACAGTTTGGGCCATTATCAAATACTGCAATGTCATGGATGAAAGATTTCTTTTCAAAGCATCGAGAGTGTATGCCAAATAGAGAGACAATACATATTCCAGATAATTTTTCAAGACGAGAAATCTACAACTTATACAAAGAATATGCAGAAAGTGCTGAGGGACAGGGCCAATTTATTACATATCAATATTTTGTGAAGATATGGAAGAAAGAATTCAATAATGTTTGTATTCCTAAGAAGACAAGGATGGGGATTTGCAGTACATGTGCTTCTCTTAAATAAAAAAGGGACAAATGTGAAGGCTCAGAAAGAGGTAAGTGTTCATAACTTTTACTTTCAAAATTGTATAGTCATCAACTATGAAAACATATTTCTTAATGAATTTCTTTTATGTTGTGTAGATTTAATTGTCAAAGAACTTCAGGAGCATCGCGAAAAAAAAACAAATGAAAGGAAGAAGTTGTACAAGCATCGAAAGAAGTGTTATGATAATCCAAATAAATATTTGGGTTTGATAATTGATGGTATGGACCAGAAGAAAACACTTTTACCACATTTTGTTCGCACACCCAAAAATCTACAAGAGGAAAATTTTATTCAGTTTCACTTGGTCGGTTGTATGGTCTTCAATGGGAAAATGTTGCCAAGTGTGTACTTCATAGCTCCAAATATTCATAATGATGCAAATCTGACCATAACCATAAGTCATGATGTGATTTCTCATTGGTCTGGTAATCTTCCTGAAGTTTTGTATCTACAATTGGACAACACTTGCCGTGAAAACAAAAATCAGGTTGTTTTTGGGTATCTGAACATGCTTGTTGAATTGAGAATTTTTCAAAAGGTAAAGGTTGGTTTCCTTCTTGTTGGGCACACTCATGACCATATTGATCAAATGTTCAGTCATTTTTCAGTCACATTGAGGAGGAAGGAAGTTGGGAGCTTGCCATCACTAATTGAATGTATTAAGAAATCATACATGCCAGAGCCTGCTTTTGAAGTGTTAGAAGAAACTGTTGACATGCGAAGGTTTATTCTAGGATCACATGGTGAGGGGAAATGCATTGAACAACTTAATGATATTAGCTTCCAACATCAATTTCGTATAAAAAAAATTGATGGGAAAACACTAATATGGGGCAAGAAGTTTTCAACTACTACAGAATGGGCACCGTCATCAGGTTTGCTATTTTTGAAGTTCATTCCAGATCGTCCAATATTTGCATCAAAAATATTGTTATTATAACCAGTTGGTGAAGTTCAGAATGCACGCAGACAGAATAGACATGTAAATTATTCTGATTGCCTAGAAGAATTTAAAAAATGTATTAGATATACATATGAGTACTTTGACATTGCTGATTCAGTTTGGTGGGAGTCATTTTTCAATAATAAAAGTGATATCATTTCAAAAACAACCAATGAAGATATACCTTTGAAAAATCCATTTATCTGGCCACAAAATGTGTCGAATGAACAAGAGGAAGTAAACATTGTTGAACAACAACAAACTCAAGGTATTATTAATTCTTCACAGGCAATGGAAAGAGAGATGTGCATTGGTTCCAAAAGATCTCGTGCACAACGTGAAGCCATGGAAGACCTTTATAGGGGTTCATTACATGATATTAAGGAGGGTTGCATGATTGCAGTGCTAGCAGATGGAGATCCCAAAGGCTATCCATTTTGGTTTACTAAAGTTATAAAGGTCTTTACAGAAAATGAGGATGTTACAATTGTTGAAGTACATTGGTATGCCACAAATACACACCCATTCAATGGTGTGTATAAACCAGAGATGGTAGTTGACAAAAAAAATGGTGGAAAAAGAAAAAGAAAGGGTACAAATATAAATCGCCGCCGCACAGACATATTACGATGGAGGATGTTGACATACTTGTTTATGACTTCAATTTAACAAAGAGAGGAACTCTTCGCTTCAAGACGATAGAGATTCTGAAAAGGTTGTTACCAGAAGGAATAGTGTTGACATGGGAGTCTGCTGAAACCAGTCATAGATCTAGAAGACTTTTGAAACCTGGAATGTTGGGCATGCATGTGGACTCAGATGGGGCACTAGTTGATGAAAGAGAAGAATATGGAACATCTTCGTCAGCATCCAGTCACTCATCTGAAGATGTGAATTGTGATGGTGTGCAAGAAAATATGAGTGATTTTGAATAATTGTTTAAGACAGATTATGTAACTGATGTATGCATCATATCTTCAAATAAAATTAATGTTTTCCATATGTTGTTAAATGAGAAGTTATGAAGCATTTTTATGTTGTTGGATTATGTCTTAAGTATGATAAATTTTATTGTTTAAATATCTACAATGCAATATCAAATTAGAGATATAATGTCTGTTTTATTCAGTATACAAATAAAGACTTTTGATTTCATTGAGTGATATACTTTGTTCATAATGTCATGGTTTTTTAATTTTATAGTTGAAAAAATTTCAATTTCTTTTGTATCTAGCATGGTGTGGTTGAAAACATGTTAAATTTATACTTAGGAAAGAAAAATGATATTCTACCAGAAACATTAATGTGTTTTTTCCTTAAAAATTAACTTTGTTTGAGACATAAAAAATTGGTTTTATTAGCATTTTTTAAAAAGTTTGAAAATTGACCCTAAAAAAAAAACGTTATTCCAGTAGCATCACTTTCGTTTTGAAGCTATATTTTGCACGAAAATTTCGTAGTAAATTTCGTAGTCACCGCCATTTTTAAAACACGTTCAAAATTGGCACCTAAAAAAAAACATCGTTCCAGTATACACACTTTTCGTTTTTAGCACTGTTTTTGATGTTTTTTTGGGGTTTTTGGGCCAGAGTTCCCGTTTTGAGTTTATAGTTCCCGTTTCAAAGTTTACATTGTTCAAATTCTTCCACAAGTCTAGAGCTCGAAAATAACTAGAGCCTTTACAACCAAAATTCGAATCCTAATGAGGCTCTAGGACTCTCTACTTATATAACTCAAGTCCCCAATGAATTCCTTAAATTTAGGGAAGCTTGGATCCCAAACTTGAGATGAACTAACTCTTTGTCTATCACTTGCTCGACTACCTTCTAATATTCATGAATTGGTTGCTTGCACTCCGAGATGGTGGGATTAATGGAGGAATATTTGAATGGGGGAGGAGAAAATGAGGAGGATTTACCTCCTACAATCTCTCTCCCTTGTCCCATTTGAGTTTCAAACCTTAATCTTACCAAAATTCCTTGATTTTCTCTTCCAAACCTGCATTCAATTCATATTAGTTCACTAGGCATAATATCTCACTTTAACTCATCTCATTAAACAAAATATAATCAAAACATGTAATAATTTGTGAGAAGAGTTGGTTTGACTAAGCTAGGAGGTGGATTAAGGCCCATATAATTACCCAATGATGAGGCTCATCAGTAGCCTCCACTATTTCACCTGAAGTAGCATCTTCCTTCCTCCAATTCCCTGCTAGAGGAGTCTCCATGGGTTTGTTTCTCTCCATGTGTGTTATAGACATTTTTGGGCACTACAACCGTAAGCATGAAATTTCCATAAACTAAGGGCTCCTAAGTCCCTAAAAGTGTTGTTCTAACCCCTAAAGGAACAAATTCAACTGATTACAGCTTCTCCTAGAAGTTCTCCATGAACAAACTACTCAAAACTGGTCAAAAAAGGATCATTTTAGCTGCTCCATAGGCAAAGTGCGTTGCATTTCAAAAATCCCTTCTATGGGGTGCGATGGGCGAGAAGTGACAAATCGCAGTGTCATTTTGCGAGGTGGAGAGGCATGGAATCTTCCAGAAACTTCTCCTGTGACACTTGCCTCTCTGAATTCAACCAAGGATGAGTAAGATATCATCAATCTCCAAGTGGAAGCAAGAACTATCAGAGGGAAGACACTAATCAAATCACAAGCTGACTCATCTCCCTTATAGATATCTATATATGGATCCCTCATCCCAGAGATCCAGAGGCTGGAATTTTGCATATTGTAAGGAATTGCTGTTGGTTTCTTGAGACAACATCAGAGTGTTGGGTGATCTAAGCTTTGTATGAGGTGAAGAAGGGTTTACTTACTGAGAGGATGATGTTGGGTCAAAACAATTGGTTGTAACTCCCTTGGCTCTTTCTTATTTATCATTAAAATCTATTCAAGTTTTCCTCCATACTCTTGTGTCATTTATGTTTTATGCATTTGTATGGTCAATTTACATCTGATCCTAGATTTTTTATGATTATAGATCCATGTTCTTGTATAGTTTTATGCTACTGTGATCCTACAGGTACTCTGTGAAGCTGGGCGTACAAGGAAGCAAGTAGCGAAAGACTATCAAGAGAGAGAGGAATCGAACTAGGAGATTAGCGCAAGACAGAGGTTGGTCTTCTTTGTTCTTCTCTCATCTATATTTCATAAAGGAAAAATGAAAGTAGCTTTACTTTGTTTGTTTCTAAGGTAGCTACCACACCTTAGTGGGATAAGCAGTTCTGTGTAGACACTTTTCCCTGTAACAAAATGGCGACTCCGCTGGGGACGAATTAGTTTGTTTGTTTATCTTCCTTGATTGTTTATTTTATAAACTTACAGATGGAGCCTGAAGTCGAGCCAGGTAGCTTTCGAACTGCATTTGCTATGCAAATGCAAAGTAGATAAATGTCGCTTCAGTCAATCTCCGGGATTTGTTTATGACTTAAACAACTGATTCACAAACTCTCTGATTGCCCCTTTTGGTAGCTCTAGTAACCTCCTTAGATCTACCCCTGTTTGTTGCATTACTGATTACCATTTGATTGGCCAAAACCCATGAACTGAACTGAAAACTGTGACCCGGAACCCAAGCAAAGTCTCGTCTCTGGTCCAACGCAGGTTCTGTTCTGTGAATCTGAAATTCAGTGCACTTCCCGAGTGTAGTATGTGCGCTGCATTTCAAGTTCCCTGTGTTACAGGTGCGCTGATCAGACTAGGCATTGTTGAGTTTTGGTTTCTGTGATTCATTCTTTTCAGTTCTATTCATGAATTTTGCTGCCTGTAATCAGTATATCTCTGTTTGAAACCCCTTTTCCTTGCTGTTATTCTGCCTCCAATGTGCAAAGAACTGTAAATGTTTTTGTGTATTTGTTGAGTCATTTTCAGTTCTCCTTTGCAAAATGTAACGTACTTGTACTGTCGTTTCTCGATTTGGAAGTGTCGTAAGTGTCGTTTTCAGTTGTAGAAAAGAGTTTGGTTGCTATTGATAGTCGATTACCCTGTTACTATTGTATTTGGTCTGAATTTGTAATTTTTCTAGTGTCGAAAGCAAGCATTCATTTCCAAATCGTAAAGTGTTGTGATTGTCTCCATTTTTTATTTTGAAAAAGAAACTTGTTAGTAATTGTCGCTTGAAAAGTAATTCAGATTTGCACTTTAGCTTTCTTTTTACCATTCACATACTAAGAAAGCCGAAAACAAATACATGCATGTGCATTTTCATTTAGACTGTTTGATTGGTTTGATTTAGGACAATGCATTTAGTGCGTGCTCTTTGCTCTTTGTGAAAGAATATTGTCTCTCTTTCCTTAGTAGCTAGGATTTTCATTGCACAAAGAAGATAAAAGACTGTTTATCATCTTAGATTGCATTTTAGGAATTATACATCTACATCTCGCGGTGAACCTGAAAGGCAAATTTCTTAAGCAAGATCAACTATAAAATAAATTTAATGAATCTAACAATGCTTTGGAACCTAACGCACAACATCTAGAAGTCTAGGCTAGAGACGTATTCCGGCGTCGTAAAGCCTGGTAACTGTTGTTCTCACTGATGGTTGGGTGATTCCTCCACTTTGAGATGATAAGTGCCAGTACAGACTTGTGCTCCCACGTACCGTCGAGTATATTTTGGGAGACCACAATAGGCTTAATCCTTTATCCATAGGAAGCCGTGTTTGCCTCCCTATCGATCACAATGCACTGAACACAGCATTCGGGAAGATTGACTGCCGTACCATAAAAAGTATTCTACACTTTTGCGATTGGTTTGGTAATCCCTCTACCTAGATTTCCAGAGCAATCCCTTTCGTTCCTTTTCAGACTCCTTAACAGAAAAGGTCCATCTGAACACTTGTCACTTCAGGCTCATTAAAAATCGAAGGCGACTAGAGTCATCTTTTTTTTTTCTCGACTCTTTAAAATTGAAAAAATAAGTTGTCTCAAAGCGTCTAAAATTTATTTTAAAGGAATAATCATCACCCTTTCCTACGTTGATCTTGGGTTGAGAAAATGGAACCCACCAACCAAGGAATTCCCCTTGGGGAAATCCTAGTCCTTTCTCCTCATGGGGAGATATTGGTGCACCCCATATGGCCACATCATCGCTTCCAGGATTGACAATCGGTTTGCCCGTATGGCTCTTCTCAACCTCTGTCATTCAGAACACCGCAATTCCTGAACAATCGAGTCAGCAACTATACGAATCCAGAGTTACCCACCAACCTTCTACTTCCTCCAATTCTTCCTCTCCTCCTTCCTCTTCGCTTGATGGGGCTGGTAAAGCCAAAAATCAAGTATCTGAGAAGAAGAAGGAAAAGAAGAAGAAAGAGAAGAAGAAGAAGGAGCCAAAAGCAAAAGGGGGCAACCAAGCATCGTCTAGTGAAAATCCACACACTGCACCGACCAGGCCTAAATTGCCATGTGTCATTTGCAAAGGAGACCACTATCATAGAGATTGTCCCTGCATCCCTCGGATCTTAAGGGACTAGTCTCCTTGTTTGCACAACCCGGTGTTGTCAACCTCTGATGATCATGTTGAAAGTACACCGTCGACTAGTGAAAGTGAAGCCCCAGGACAAAAAGGAAAATATAGATTTCCTTGTAAACTGTGCGAAGGCGACCATGCTGTCCACCGTTGTCCCTTCTTAAACGAGGCTAAAAGAGTTTTGGACAATTGTCCAGTTTCACCGTTACGACTTCCTCCTAGATATAAAAAACTCTTGCCGAGTCCGTCACTAGTTGAAAAGCCGGCTGACCCACCCAGGTGGTCGGCCGAAGCATCTATCATTGAAGAAAAACCATCTGAACCCATACCAGACGAAAGTCAAAAGGTCAAGGCGGCAGTTGACCCGGTCTTGCCTTCAGAGGTTCCATCTTCAGATGATATAGTCACAGAAGAGAATAAGGATGACACCGTCCAAATTCTTTTCGTAAGAACAGACTCCGATGAACATGGGGACAATTTACCCGTTCCTTTACCGCAGGAAGAAAGTTCGTCAGAGTCGTACCCGGCCGTCTATTTGGTCCCACCTCCAAGCAACCTAGTTGTTTCCTTCGACTGGAATCAACTAGGCAGACCCCGCTTACCGGCTAGTGTATCATTTAGAATCATTGCTCAAGTATATAGAATGGTTATGGCCAGTACCATCATAGATGAAGGGGCTTCTATGAGTATCATTTCCTCGACTGCTTGGAAGGTGCTTGGTTCACCTTTGCTTTTGCCTGAGATGAGAAATCTAACAGGCTTTGACAAAGGAACCAGTCGACCATTAGGGATCCTTCCCAATGTGCCCATAACATTGAGAGGGAAAACCATTCAAATGAATGTGATGGTAGTCCAAGGACCCCTGGATTATAATCTACTCTTTCGACGAGACTATATTTATTGCATGGGAGCAATTGTCTCATCACTCTTTAGAGTAACGTGTTTTCCGCACGAAGGAAGAGTGGTCAAGCTCGTAAACCAGCTTTCATTTCCCGGTTCACACATGGCAAATAGTCATATACCATCCCTAAATGGTCTTTTCACACAAGGAATGTCTCATCAATCTCCAGTCCATCCGCCTGATGAGAGCAAGTGATTCGGGGGACATGACTGAAACCCAGGGGGCATGCACCCTGGTCTGCTTCGACAGGAAAACTTTGGGTATAGGGTAGGTTTCCGCGAAAGATATATGACTGGTCTGTACTCCCGTCCGTGGTTGGAAGAGGGGGTTAGACTGGAATAAGATTCTCTCGTCAAAGTTATGTGAGTGGATTGTCTCACCTTTGTCTATTTCGGTAGACATCGCCGAAGAAGTGTTTTGTTTGCGCTGTGAATAGAACAATCTTTGGTAATTTGAAAGAGGTAGACCTTTCCTGATAAAACAAATGTTTTGTTGGAGATTTGAAAGGTGACCTTGAAATTATGTTTTATACCTGGGGGCATGCAAACCTTTTGGCATGCAAGCAAAGACCGACTATTTATTTTTTGAAATTTGTAGGTCCTCTAACCCTTTAAACTCATAGGATTGGTCGTTTCCTAACTTGCATAAAGAAAGGATGTGGGGCAAAACTCTAAAAATTGCCATTTTTAAATGGGACATTCTTATTATACGACTGGATTAATCGAGCAGTTTTAGCACATAGTTCAAGCTCGTTAAAAAATAAACATAAGTCATGAGCAAATGTTTCTCCCCGCGTTTAAGCTCATTAAAAAATGAACTATTTCCCGGTAAATAACAATCGTGAATGTAGTACTTCAGCCTTATAAGCCTTGGTCGTGTTCTCATCATCACCTCCACTCTGTATTGGCTGATCATTCACCTCCATTTGATTGTTTATCGCTTTTGAGGAACAGCTGCGAAGAGTGATCCCACTAGCCATCCTTGTAACACTGCTGTGATTGGAAAATTCCAAACCTTACCTGGAATAAGCTGCTACCCAATTTTATCACTCGTTCCTCAAAAGACGAGTCTCCTTTAAGATCTTTTCAGCTGACTCATAAAATATGAAAAGATTGGCGAGCCATTGGTCTCTCCAGCTTGTTAAAGGGACCGGAAGTGCTATCGCTCCATTAGATTTTAATCTTTTTGGACCTGAGGGATTATTACACAAAACGATCGAGCGCTTGTTTTGTTCGGCTCGTTAAAAGTATCGAAAATTCATCCCTTCTGTATTTTTTTATAATTTTTCGGACTTAAGGGATTAGATGACGAAAAAGGAATTTTGGAGTTTCCTTTACGTTCCTTTTCAGACTCTCTAAAATTGAAAAGGACCGAGTTATCTTTGTCGTTAAACTCGTTAAAACTTAATAGCGACAAACTTGTCCATAGCAGACAAGAACGAGTTTCACTATCGCTAGGCTCGTTAAAACATAGCGATGGGTTTGCCCGAAGGGAAAATTATAGAAAAAGCATATGTTATCCTCCTCAAGCTTGACAAAAATAAAGAGGTACTAGTCAGCAATGACTGGGGAAAAATTGGGAAGAAAACTTGAAGAAACTTTGTTGGTAACAAGTTTCTCTTGAACATGACACTTTCACTCCGCATCCAAGTCTGGTTGGGTTGTTTCATTCACCGATCACATCACCATGGTCCCATCACACCATCCACATTTGGGGTTAATTCTACCAATCCATCACGTCAGTGTCGCCGGTATGTTCAAGAGAAGTCATTCAGATAATTCACCTGTGTCTCACCCACTACAATACATTTACACTCCATTCTTTCATGACCCCCACCCTGAACTTTATGTCATCAGATCGTTTTCACCTCCATTAAAATCATTTGCTTCGTTCTGTGTCATTGATGTGGGATTCATTAAGGCCCTCCTGTGACGGATTGCTTCTTGTCGACATCAGCTCATTATCCAAGAAGCCGATCTAGGAACACACCATTCAGTACTTTGAAGCGTGCATGCCTCAATGGCAAGTTTCTCACTTCCGGCAACAGGTTTGCATCAATGACCTTCGACCAAAAGATTTCGCATGGTGTTCGACGCCAAGTCCTTTATTCACACCACGTGAATTGTACTGCAGTACCTTGAGGGTCATTATCATTATTGGTGATTCTTCCCGCGCCTGTTAACAGCTTACATCATTGGCTGGTAATCAGGTGATGTCTTTCCTTGTTCGACTCCAGAACATCTCTCACATGGATAGACTTGTACTTCGAGTGAAGATCGAACGAGATTGAAGACCCCGGATCTAGTTTCATCCATCTAGGCTGCGATATATATTCAGGGAAATAAAGACATCAAATGTACATTATTGCTGCACAGATAATCATCCAATCAAAGGGATGATGACTCTACCAGAATCATCAGTCTACACTCAGACGATTGTTTGTCCTATGCACATGAAAATGAATTTATAAAGCTGAGCATGGGAATGTCCGCCTCAGCTAGATCATGAAAATATTATGAAGATAATGTATTGTATTGTATCTTATTACAGGTCTCCTCTCAGCTTGAAAGAACTTCGAATCCTCATAATAAAGCATTTCACCCGACATCAAAAGATTAACGACCTCATGCTTTAGGGGGCAACTGTTATAGACATTTTTGGGCACTACAACCCCAAGCAAGAAATGTCCATAAACCAAGGGCTCCTAAGTCCCTAAAAGTGTTGTTCTAACCCCTAAAGGAACAAAGTCAACTGATTACAGCTTCTCCCAGAAGTTCTCCATGAAAAAACTGCTCAAAACTGGTCAAAACAGGATCATTTCAGCTGCTCCATAGGCAAAGCGCGTTGCATCTCACCTAAATACACTGTGTGGGTGCGTTGCATTTTAAAAAGCCCTTCTATGGGGTGTGATGGGCGAGAAGTGACAAATGGCAGTGTCATTTCGCGAGGTGGAGAGGCATGGAATCTTCCAGAAACTTCTCCTGTGACACTTGCCTCTTTGAATTCGACCAAGGATGAGTAAGAGATCATCAATATCCAAGTGGAAGTAAGAACTATCAGAGGGAAGACACTAATCAAATCACAAGCTGACTCATCTCCCTTACAGATATCTATATATGTATCCCTCATCCTAGAGATCCAGAGGCTGGAATTTTGCATATTGTAAGGAATTGATGTTGGTTTCTTGAGACAACATCAGAGTGTTGGGTGATCTAAGCTTTGTATGAGGTGAAGAAGGGTTTACTTGCTGAGAGGATAATGCTGGGTCAGAACAACTGGTTGTAACTCCCTTAGCTCTTTCTTGTTTATCAATAAAAGCTATTCAATTTTTCCTCCATACTCTTGTGTCATTTATGTTTTATGCATTTGTATGGTCAATTTACATCTGATCCTAGATTTTTTATGATTATAGATCCATGTTCTTGTATATTTTTATGCTACTGTGATCATACAGGTACTTTGTGAAGCTGGGCGTACAAGGAAGCAAGTAGTGAAAGACTATCAAGAGAGAGAGGAATCTAACTAGGAGATTAGCGCAAGACAGAGGTTGGTCTTCTTTGTTCTTCTCTCATCTGTATTTCATAAGGGAAAAATGAAAGTAGCTTTACTTTGTTTGTTTCTAAGGTAGCTACCACACCTTAGTGGGATAAGCAGTACTGTGTAGACACTTTTCCCTGTAATAATGTGGAACTTCTTAAATATCTCATTGGCATACTTTCCCTAAGAGACGAACAATTCATCATCTCCTTGTCATACTTCCATACTAAGGAAATAATGCATGAGCCCTAAGTCCTTCATCTCGAATTCTCTTGCAAGATCCTCTTTATAAGATTTGACCAGCTTCTCATCACATGTTAGAATTAAATCATCTACATATAATTAATAATTTCCCAACAATCCCAATATGGTAAAGGTTTGAATCTGCTTCACTTTTGATGAAGCCTAACCTGGTGAAATAGTTGTCAATCATGGTGTACCAAGCATGGGGTTCTTTTTTCAATCCATACAGTGCTTTCTTGATTCTGCAGACATGTGACTCTCTGTTAAAGGTCTCAAATCCTTCCATATGCTCAATGTATACATCTTCCTCAATCGCTCCATTGAGGAATGTTGTCTTCACATCCATCTAATGTATCTTCCATCCCATCTGTGATGAAAGTGATAAAATAGATATGATTGAAGAGTACCTTTCTACACAAGAAAAGGTATCCTCGTAATCAATTCCCTCCACATGAGAGAGCCCTCTGGCCAAAAAACCATCCTCGTGTTTCTTGACACTCCAATTTGCTGTGTGTTTTAGCTTGTAAAGAAATATAGAACTCACCACTAGCTTGTCTATTGGTTTTGGGACCACTTCCCAAACATTGTTTTTGATAATGGAGTCATACTCCTCTACCATGGCATTAACCCATACTATTTTTTGCACTACTTCCTTGAATGAGTATGGTTTAGTCTCTACACTCTCGCTCATAAGAGCGATGTAGCCAGTGTACCGATCTAGTGACCTCCTCCACCTATGTTGTGATGTGGGTGCTCCACATTCTATCTAGCATCATGCATTAATATATCAATTTCTTTGGTGCACTTCCTTCCATCTATGGAAGTCTCTACATGAGTGGGTGTTTGCACTCTCTGCTCCTCTACATGTGGTTGCTCCACATCATCCCAAGGCTCTTCCTTTAGAGCTAAAATCTCCTCATCTGCATGCAACTGAAGCTCCCTCTCAAGGGAATATCTCATGGTATTCTCTTCATCAAACTTAACATCTCCGCGAAAAAATATCATCATGTGAGATGAAAATTACATCCAATAGTTGTGAGGTGTATCAGTTTACCCCACAAATATGCCCAACTCAGCTGTTGTTTCTAGATTTTTCCTTACTTCCTTGGTAAAATGACAATAAACCGATGAACCAAAGATCCTTAAGTGTGCACATCTAGTTTCTTACCTGAAAAGGATTCTTCTGGTGTACTCATCTCAAGAATATGATCAGGACTCAAGTTCTGCACATATACAACTTTGTTGCATGCTTCATCCCACAAGTGCAATGATAGGCTCTGATCATGTAACATCTCTCGTGAAACTCCCAAAATACTTATGGTCTTCCTTTTAGCCACCCAATTTTGTTATGGGTTATGGGGTGCTATTAACTCCCATCGAATGCCTTCTGATGCACAAAATTTATTGAATTCATTCGACACATATTCTCCACCATTATTGCTCCTAAGAGCCTTCACTTTCCTGCTAGTGTCTTTCTCAACAAGTGCTTTAAATTCACAAAATTTAGAGAACGTCTCATCTTTCGTATGCATGAATAAAATCCAACACTTATGTGAGAAACCATATACAAATATTACATAATACATTTCCTTGGCCATGGAGGCTGTCGAGAACAGTTCACTCACATTTGAGTGAACTCTTTCAAGGATCCCTTACTATCAACTGTCCTTATCATGAAAGGTGGCTTTGGTGTACTTCCCCAATGTACACCCTTTGCATGTATCTCTATGCTCTAGTGCACCCTTAGGAAGTCCTGTAGAAATTTGTTGCATGATATTCAAAGCTCCATGGTGCAAGTGGTCCAATCTTCTATGCCATAATTCACCGATGTCTTGGCTCTACACCTTCTCTTCTTTTGTGCTCAAAGAAACACATTCTTCTACATCCAATTTGTAGAGGTTCTTCACCCAAACCTCAATCTAGTTCAATTGTCCTATGACTATGTGATGAAGGAAAGGCTTTCCTTTGATAAATATCACATTGTAGCCATGGTCCTCTAACATATCAATTGAAACTAAATTCTTCTTCAGACCTGAAACATACATGATATCTTTTAAGGTGAGAGGAGAACCAGAATCCCTTTGAAAAGTAATAGTACCGATATCGGTCGTGCTATACCTTCCATCATCTCCCATTTCGATGTGCATATGGAGGTCCTTCTCCCCCAAGTCACTAAAAAATTCTTTGTTGTCAGTCATATGTAATGAGGCTCCACTATCCAAATACCACACTCTACCCATCACCAATGCCACCATACATATAATGAGGGTGAAATCCAACTCGAATTATGAAGCAAGAGCTTCACTTGCTGCTCCTCCTCAGGGCTTCTTATCAACCTTCTTTTGTGAACACTTCATGGCATAGTGTCCCAAATTGTGACAGTGAAAATATTTAATATTTGGCAAGTCATTCTTCTTTCCACCCTGACTGGAATCTCCTTTGTATTGGAATTTATTTCGTTTCCCTTTCTTTTCCTTTCCAGCTAAGGCACATTTCTTCTCATCATCATTCTTGTATAAGGTTCCATCTTTGGTGCTCCACCTTATCTCTTTTTGCACCAAGTTAGACCATAAATGCTCACACTTTGGTAGATACTCCCTCCCATTTACTGAATTCTATTAGCTATGCTAGCTTTTGGGAAGGCCTAAAAGTGCTAAGATGACCAGATAATCTTCAAAAATTGTAATACCAACGCTCCCAATCTCATCCAGACATTGGGTGAACCTACTCAAGTATAATGGTATTGTGTCACCCTTCTCCATCTTGATCTTCCAAAGCTTGTCCTTCAGTGCTAGCTTCCTGTGGTCACTGCTATTATGAAACAAGTCAATCAAGGCTTTCCACATTGCATACAGTGTATCCTTCCCATGGTGGTTTGAGACAATATGATCTTGAAATCCTTCTAGTATGATCCTTCTTGCCTTTGCAACAAATTTATTCCACTCTTTGAGAATCTATTGTTGGAGGCTTAGGAATACCTTTATCTATGAATTCCTTCAACTCGTTTTCTTCCAACACTGCCTCCATCATATCCTTCCAAGAAATATAATTTGAAATATCCTCAAGATTGTATTCGAGTCTCAATCTGTAGAATGAAATCCTGCTGGTTCTGAAGAATGATCCTGTAAATTTGATTTCACCTACAAAGACAAACTCCTATTCTCCTCTTCTAGTGTGATTTCTGCTCACATACCATGTAGAAATTCCTTGTAGATTCAAACTGATAATTGTAATTTACTAAAACAATATACTTGCATATACTCTACTCATCATCATAAACAAGTAATCGATTGAGAAATCTCAAATCATACAAGATAAAGAATTCAATCAACACATTACACAATTATTTCCTAGGGAAAGCTAACTAAAAACCCTTGCTATCTATATATTTTATTAGTCAGAAAATATGAGAAGATTACAATGTTTTGCTCAGGCCTGAGCAACCTCTACACTATCTCTATTTGTCTCACAACTTCCTATACAAGCCTAGGCCAATACTTAACCAATTTTCTACTTTCACAAGTCCCTATTTCCTTACGCTATTTCCTTGGGAATTAGCCCCCTATTAATTAGGGAAATTCCTCAATTGGAATTGCACAATCCTCATAGGCCTTCCTATGACTGCATGCACCACCTTTACACTTTTGATGATTATACAACTAATAGTAGACTACCCTTGAATCGAAATATCAATTGGGTAACTCTCATATCTAACATGCATGAGTTATTTGTGATCGAATCATTAGTTAACTGGTTGAACACATTAAGAAACACCCCAATGTTTGACCTCCTACTAGTTCCTCCATAAGTTGGAACTAGTTTAACTGACTTTAACTCAATTAAACCGAATTAATTACAACTCAAAATAAACTTAGCCATAGATCCTATAAAGTGGGAGACACTCTACATG